>QNQO01001328.1:0-312301 GCA_003290165.1 Berberis thunbergii | reverse complement strand
AGAATATACATGTTTTTTCCCGAACTTTCTAAATAATATTTGTACTACAAGAACAAAAAAATTGAAGCACACTGGAGTAGTTATATTAAAATTTAAGCTAAACTATACCAAAATGAATAAAGGTATGACTCTCTCCCGCCTTTAGTTTTGCTTGTTTTTTTTAATCTACTTTATCTCCTTTTTTTTAATATACTAGGGTATTCCCTGTGTCGTTGGCACGATAAAAGTTTAACATGATAAATTTTAAATATCAAGATAAATAAATATAAAAATGAGGTATGGAAATCGAACCAATGCACTCTTGGTGCTTGAAGTTCTATATGATCTTTTAGATTCTTATATTTGAGTAAATATCAGCCGTCTTTTATATCCACCTCAAACACTATCCTGTTATGTAATATAGATATATGTGTGTTTTATTTATATATCTTATTATTTTCACTGTTCTCTTCAAACACTCTTGGTATTATTTATGAATAGGGTATTGATGAGGTTAGGGTAAGGAAAAAAAACTCGTTAAATTTGTCTCATTTCTTTTATAACATATTGCCAAAGATAGATTAATCAATGAGTTTCATAAAGCAATTAATCACTAATTCGTGGAGAAATCTCTTATTACTCGATCTGAGATTTTTTGTACGAGTTAAATAAGAAATCTCTCATTACTTTGATTACGCTTTATTAATTGAGGACTAATAGTTGCTTTATAGTTTGTTTTCATTTTTGCATAATGAATCGAGTGTGTTTTGTGTATTGTAAGATATACTTAATTTTTTATACCCTTAAGTAGAATTATGTAACACCATAAATGAAATTTCTGCTATTTTTTTCCACGAGTCTATAAGATGAATCAACTCTATATAGGCAGTTTATCTTACTTCATAAATTCTTACAATCAAGTTAATTTTGTAAAAATATATATATATAGACACACACACATTGAATTGGCACTTTCTAAAATGATTATAAAGAATTGAAGTGCAATAATCATTTGATTCTCCACTTAAGAACAACCAAATTTTGTTCCAGGGATTTGAAGATATGTTGATTTTCTTGGAAACCATAAAAACTTTTCAAAATGTTTTTCTCTCCAAAAAAAGAAACATTAAAGACGAAAAGCATACTATCTTTCTTTCCTTTGTTTGTTCAAGGGCTGCGTAAAAGAAAGCTTATACACTTTTTTGCCCCTGTATGTAAATATTTTTTTACCTCTGTTTGTTTAAGGGGCAAAAAATGTTTTTTTTGAAATATAAGGGTGGGTTCACTTCATTCCTAGCTTGGCTTGTGGAAAAAATGTTTTCAACAAAAGGAGTTTCGACAACTACTCTGTAAGCATCAGTGTTCTAAAAATCGCTAGCGCTGGGCGGACGGCGAGCAGGTGCCTAGCGCCCAGGGGCCTAGGCGGCACCTAGGCGGTCTTAGGTTTTGTATTATTACTTTAATAATTTATAAAGTTAAGCATAATACATTATCAATTACATCCAATTTAATGCCAGTATACATATGCAAAATTTAAAAACATGAAAAATTACCAATAGTGAACAAAATTTATTAAAACTCAAATGACTGAAGTTGGTCATGATGGGTACTTTATATAAATTTGCATGTGTATTCTTTTATTTTTCTTCAAATTGCATAAATAACCTCAGTTATATTTGATAAAATCTACATTAGTAAAATTGGTACCGACAGATCATTCGAGAATTCCATTAAGTAATCATCATTTGCTACATTTAGACATATACTGAATAAAAAATAATTAAATAGTTCATTATTAAAAAGTAGGAAATAAAATAAAATAAGAATACAATTAGCCATATTAAAAATTTTAAAAAAATTTAAAAAATAAAAATCGCCCAGACCGCCTAGACCCGCCCAGACCCGCCTGGACCCGCCCAGCCGCCCAGACAGCCCGCTTAGCCATTAATCTGGGCGATTTTCCACTTCTAGCGTCTAGGCGCCGCCTAGGCGGCCGCCTAGACCGATTTTTAGAACATTGGTAAGCATTAAAAATAGATAAGCACCCTAAAAAATCTAATTATCAGGCGCTTTTTGTGTATCATATATGATAGAGTTGAGGGAATTGAATGATATGTTAGGAAACACTTTGGAAGGCTTTGATTCATGTAATACTAATAACATTAGGTGGATGTTGTGAGGGGTAGGGGGTCCTAGCTCAGGTAAGAGATGTGGCAGACAAGTCTATTAACTTTAAGAGATTCTCAAAGTAATAACAAGTATTTATATCTGGCATTAAAGAAAAAAAGTAGAAAAACATAAGAAAAGAGAGAGAGAAGAAGGACCCGTGTGTATATAAGAGAGTTATCTATATTTACATTCAAGTCCCTGCAGAATGCATAATAACAACCATGTCCCTCACTACACTCCCCCTCGGTTTCAGGGAAAAATATATCAGTCATGCCCAACTTGACTAATATATTTTGTAGGCAAGTTTTACTAACATCCTTAATCAATCCATCAGCCACCTGATCACTCCTATTGACACAAGGAGTACTTATAAACCCTCGTTGAAGCTTCTTCTTGGTAAAATTTCTTTCCACCCAGTGTGTTTCATTCGGTCACAATACAAGCTCATTACCCCTTTTACTAGGATAACCCAACTATTTTAACATAGTATGGAGCCATAGTAGTCACAAACACCATGTGACATAGACCTAAGCTCATCTCTGTTTGAACTTGCTATCACTGGTTGTCTTGGTTGCCATGACACAAGATGACCTCCTACACAAATACAATATTGTGAGGTTGATTGCCTATTAGTCACAGACCCTGCCCAAACAACATTAGCGTAGGCCTCAACTCACAAATGTTGATGCTTACCAAACAATATTCGTTTACCAGGTGATATTCACATAATTATTACATAATATATCCTTAATTTATATATGTTAGTGTTTGATTATTATATTTTATATTAATTATTTCGTTTTCATGTCTTTGTAGGAATTTGAGCGTAAACGATGAAATCATATTAAGGCGACAAGTTAAGAACGACAATTAGTCGATTCCAACGGTGGTATACAGCAGTCACAAACCTAAACTCGAAACCTAATTCATAACCTAAACCCGAAACAATTCATAACCTAAACCCAAACCTAATGCCAAGCCCAATCCTTCCCAAATTATACATTGATGAATCATTCCCTCATTTCATCCCTATTCATCTTGATAATTTTCTATAAATAGAAGATAGTAGGGTGAGAAAAGGGGGAGGAAGAGAAGGGAAGAAAAAGAATTAGAAAAATATCAAAACCTCTTCCTCTAAAGGTGATTCACAATCACCATCACCACCTATCCACCATCACCACTCACTCAGCAATCACCACCACGCCACCACCATCACCTGATCACACAACACCATCTCCGGACAGCAGAACCGCCGCCACCACGAAACAGGGAGCGACAACCCTGTTTCGCATCAGACATCACTCTCCCTGTCCATCAACCACTATCATACACCATCAACCACCACCACCGTCGCAACCAGACGAGCACCACCACCATCATCGCCGAGAAACAGAGCTCACCGCGACTCTGTTTGCCTCGCCACAGAAACTGTTTCCTCACCCTCTTCGGCCTCTCTTCGTCTCGACTCCTTCCTGCCTCCCTCTCTCACGACCACCGTCGACCAGACTGAGCACCACCACCTCGCGAGCAAAAGCAGAGACAGGGAGTGCCTCCCTTTTTATTTCTCTATCGTTTCCTTATCTCTGTTTCCTCACCCTCTCTTCTTCTTGCAGGTACGGAGATAGGTTGGAGGACGAGAAGCTCGCGAGGAGCAGAAAAGCAGCCCGTGAGCGGCGCTGCTCGCTGGAGAAGAAGGCGGAGCGAGGAGCGCACTGTAGCGAGGGCGGGAGAATGAGTCAAATTCTGTTATTTGGCTATTCACACCCCGATTATGCTCTGTACCACCACAGAGCGTTTTGGGCCATTTGTCTCGGGATTCGTGTTCTGACCACCTGCTGATCTGCTGAGTGCCACCACATCGAGTTTGTGACAAACTAAATGGGTTGTATAAGTTATTTTGATTTATTTTACTGAATTGTGTGCTTAATTGTTAATTACAATTTATTTCTGAATTTTTGATAAATTGCTTTCACCTTCATGTTCGAGAAATTAAACTTGATATGTTTGGTAGTTAGAATTACCCTTTATCAATATTCAAAGCATGTGCTAAAAATATTAAGCTTAAACTTTGATTAAGTGTGCCCTAAAAAGACACTTAACTTGGTAAGAGCGTATTTGCTTGAAATAATTTGTTAATGTTTGATAGAAACATGATATAAGTTGAATTGGATTTTAACGATCACATATTCGGTGTAAGCAAGGGATTCTCATCCCTAAAGCTTCTCGTTTTTAAATTCAGTAATTTAGATTTAAATAATTTTGCTAACTCATTGGTGAGTCCAAGCCCACAAAATCATCTCATCTATCTTTTATTTTTCTTATTTTAATTTATTTTTGTTTAGTTTTAAAAACATGTAACCCATTTTCATTTAAATTAGTTTAATAATTTCTAAAATTCAATTTAATCCACCTTCCTCGTGGGATCGACCCGTACTTGTTGTCTACCAGTTAGGCACCGTGCACTTGCGGTTATTACAAGTGGCTGAATTAACCTATATTATTTAGGTTAGTTAAACTCGCATCAAGTTTTTGGCGCCGTTGCCGGGGAAGGTTGCGGTGTAATTGAATTTAAGATTTATTTTCACTAATTATAAAAAAAAAAAAAAAAAACAAAAAAAAAAAAATTCAAATTTTTATTTTATTAAGTTCTTTTTACACTCATTTTGTGTTTGATTTTGCAGAATACACGCTTCTCGAGAAATTGGACGATCCTGCAAAACATCAAGCAAATTTTTTTTTATTTTTTTATTTTGTGAGAGAGTTTTAATTTTATTTTCACCTCGTTTTACGAGTGTGTGGTGTAATAATTTTTAAACTCTACTGTTTTCATTTTGTTTAATCACAAAAAAAAACCCAAATTTTCTAAGTCAAAGAAATTATAGGGAAACAATTTTAATTGTACCCAATAATTTTTGTGATTTAGAAATCCGACTTCTAAGACAAGACCAGTAAATTTATTTGCATGTGCTTGTGTGTGATGAAACAGATAAAAAGAAGTCGGACTTTTTTTTGAATTGTGCTAACTTTTTGTGCAGAACGGAATACGCACACTGTAAGTATTTCTATCACACGCAATGTATTAGCGACCGGGTGCTTTGTGTAATTGTTTGAAATTGTGTGATTGGTTGTTTAATTTCTGTAATTGTGGATGCTAAACTTTAGTAATTCATAATAAGCAGACCCAGCTTCTAAATAGAAACTGGTGGGACTTGATATCCCCACCTCATCACTCCAGCTGTGTGCAACCAATAGCCTAACATAATTAAAATCAATTAGCAAGTTAGATAGAGCATCTTTTAGGTACGGTGTTCATAGGACAACCAAGACCAAGGTGAATCCAATAATTTTTGTGTTGACCATGCTAAAAGTGACGATGGGTTTAATCATTCAATGAACTCCGAGAGGCCACTGCCACAAGGGTAATTTACCCGGTACGCCGAGTCATAAGTAAGCTACGATCCACAAGAAGATTGGTGTAACTAACAGTTTTGGGTTAGGAACACAAGCCTCAAGTGTGCATTTAACATCACATCGTTCTCACATCTATTGGCTTACAGAGCGGTAGCACAAGGAAGTACTTAATTGGACCATTGTGACCTCATTCTCTTGTGCGATAATCCGGTTTCTTTGAAACAAAACTCTAGCCTACTGATTTTGAACTTTGCGGTGTAAAGTGTACACTCTTAGGATCAACTTGTAGCACCCATTGCTGTGTCATAAAGATTACATAAGAAATAATTGTCCCCCAAAGATAAAAAGATAATTGATCTAAAAACGTTGATTGCTTAGGGAGGCATGTTTCTTGTGCATTTATTGGTTGCTGATTGTGTGAGCCTGTGTATATTTTTAGAGTTAGTGCTTTCAAAAAAAAAAAATATGAACACAAGGGATTATCCAGCCTATTTTTCCGAGCAAGTCAATTCATTTTATGACATGCGACGACCTGATTATGATCCATATTTAGATTATTACAACCCAGGTCTAGCCTATCATCCTGACTTCTCATGGGCTCATGGTCAGTACCATGAAGGCCCTCTAGACACTCCTCAGACTCCTCAAGCTTTCATTCCTGATAATGAGTTAGAGGATATCATGAAAATTTTTATAGAGCGAACAGGAGAAATACTTGTGCAAAATTTCATGATATCAAAATTGACAACTATTTATCAACAAAACTCTCAAGCTATCCGGAAACTTGAGATGACTGTGAGTCAGATAGTGAGTCACTTCCTGAGATAGAGTCAGAAAAATTCCCTAGCCAACCTATTTCAACCCAAATGGTCAATTTGAACTTAGTGGCACATCTGAGTCGGACAGTGAAGATGTCCAATCTATACTACCCTTAGGAGTGGAAAACTGGTTGACAATCAGGTAGGAATGCCTGACATGAGTGTTATTATATCTCACCCAATTTTACACAGGTTGCATCCTCCTCTCATACGAATGCTGATAAAGCCTCATTTATTGATGAACCTGTAGATTCTGAGACACTACAGACATCTCCTTCCCATGTTGACTCATGCCTCCCTAGTGACTCATGCATCAATCAAATGTGAACATTCTTTAGAGTCTCCCCTTGACTGTTTAGAGGCTTGTTTGACTCAATTTAGTTTAGACTTTGATGTTGATGATTCCATTAGGGAAGTCAATGATTTGCTTGACTCAGTCCCCATTGTGGATCCTAGTTATAAATGGAAGTCTAAAGTGAAGCCTCTTCCACTCAGTGAGTCAAAACTAGTCCCATCAGTTGAGCCACCTTGACCTTAAACAATTACCTGACACCCTCAGGTATGCATTTTCAGGTGATGAGTTGTCTAGACCAATATCTCTATATGATTCATGTGATGAGCCTGTACCACCTGATATATCATCGTCTCATACTTGCATCACATTCCCATTTACTAAGGCTACTTTCACTGATCCCTTGTGTTGTAGTGAGGATTTCAGTTTTCACCATCCTGTTGTGAAAATTATTCAATCTTTGATTTGGAACCAGACATAGGATGTTCCCTTTTTGGAGCACGCAAGGATCATCTATTGTGTATGACTACTGGTCACTTTTGGAATGTCCTAGTGTATTTGGTGCCCCATGTGATTGCTATATTTTGGTGGACTGATCCTCAACTGTTCAGGTTGTTGATATACGACCATGGACTAAGTGTTTGTCATGTTCTTCCTCTCCACTTTTCGATACACCATTTTTTTAGGAAGAATATTTGTCGGGCTGATGACGTTAAACCAAGCGCTCCTAGAGGCAGCCTAGCTTTAGTTGTGTGTCTTGCTGTTAGTCTGGATTGATTTTCGAGTACCCTATTTAGTTGTGTTTCACTCATACTCGTTAGCTCCGTAACAGTTTTGACTTACAACTTGTTTTTTTTTAGTTTTCTTTGTTTGTGTCGAATCTACAGTTTATCGATTTCTAATGAAAACTCCATGATTTTATGTTGGAGCCTCATTGATGGACTTCTTGGAAATTGGTAAAATCTTCACCGCGGTAATACTGTTCTAACCTCCTCTCATGTACTTACTTCATTCATTTGTCAGAATTATTTTGTTAAACATTGAGGACAATGTTTGGATTAGGTTTGGGGGTAGGTTCATGAGTCGGTGAATTTCATTTTTTCGTAGTGTTTTTTTTCTTATTCTTAAAAAAAAAAAAACTTTTCGTCAAGACAACTTGGTCTTTTATGAAAATGGATTTTAAATGTTTTATGCTCAAGAAAATGCAAACCAACTTGACATATTGGTATATTGATAAAGACTGAAAGTTTATTAGATCCTTAAGTTAGATCTAGTTCATAAGATTTTTCAACTCGATTATCTTTGCACCATGAGCCATATTAGCATAACTTGAAGTTGATGAGTGAAATATGCACTAGAAAACCTTAGAATAATAGTGGAGACTTAACCCTGAAAGTTTTGAACCTTTCTATTTTTCTGAGGGTTATACATAAGCTCTGATTTTTCTTGAGTCCGTATTATCTCGTTGATGATCTCATTATTCTCATTTTTCTGATCAATTGCTTTGGGAATGACATCAAAATTGAATTATTACACTAGAACTTCTTGGCTTATTCAATTAAGATATCATAATACTGACCCGAACTTAAAAATGATCTAGCATTTTTTTTCTTTAGACCATTAATTAGCCTTTTAACTTTTTTTTTTGAAAGGCAAGCTGGTTTTGATCATAGGATCCGTAACCTAGTCCCGAGATGCGACCTACGGGTCGAACACCACCCCGAAATAAAGATGCCTCCAGTGGGTCTCGAAGCAAGGATCTGTGGATCAAGTCCACAACGCCTTAACCAATCGACCACAGCCCCTTTGGCTTTAGCCTTTTAACTTACCTATAACATTAACCTTTTTGTAGCCTTTTGAGCCTGAGAATAACTTTTATTTGTTAACCCATTAACCTTTACCCAATATTTTTGGGAATGTGTATGGATGGATATACTTGGTGTAAAAAGGCATCAAAAAGCAAAATATGAGATATTTCATAAATCCTCTATTGAAAAAAAAAGTTGAAGAAAAGAAAAATAGTTATAAAAAAATAAAATAAAAAAATATTTCAATGAGGATAAAGATGTGAGAATGAAAAAAAAATTGATGGTGTGCAACATTGGTTTATTTTGATAACCCCAATTGTTCGTTGAATGGGTGTATACATTCCTAGAAATTTTTCTTAAATCATTTGACATTCCTTATTAACCATTACCCAAGCCCCATTACAACCCAACAAAGTCCTAGTTGATCTTAGGTAAAGGTTGGTTCTGTAGATGTGGAGATTTAATAACCAAGACCTATGGTGTTTGATTCAACATTCCTAAAAGTAATTGATATTCCTGTCTATGAGATCATATTCATTCCATTTTTGAAAAATCTGTTCTTCATATTACTATATGTGAGATGATTGTTTTCCATTATTTACTCTTTTCCTCACATATAAACTGAGCGAAATACAAATCTCTAAGTGTTTTATTGTGAGTGACATGAGAGGTTTGAAGTCAAAACAAACTTTCTACAGGAGATTTAGTCATTGTTTTACTCTGAAATGAAAAGTTATGTTGATAGTGATATCCAACACACAGATTGAGTTGAGGATGATTGTGAATTTTCTCTAACTTGTGGAGAATATTGAATTATTTGGAAATTTGTTGATACATTAAAATGACACTGTTGGTTTCTTGCATTTCTTGAAGTTTTAAAATGAACATTGTTTGACCAAGTTTTGATTGAGTCAGTAATGTTTGTGGGTAACATTTCTGAAAACTCTCACGAGACTATAACTCGTCCACTAGAGGTAATCTAGGGGTTTAAAGCCTTGTTGCACGTTTAAGGTAAGTGCAACCGATGATTCCTGCGAAAGTGAGTTAGGATTTTCTTTTTATTGTTTTGCTCGAGGACTAGCAAAATATAGGTTTGGGGGTATTTGATATTCACATAATTATTACATAATATATCTCTTAATTTATACATGTTAGTGTTTCATTATTATATTTATAGTAATTATTTCGTTTTCATGTCTTTGTAGGAATTTGAGCGTAAACGATGAAATCATATTAAGGCGACAAGTTAAGGAATGACAATTAGTCGATTCCAACGGTGGTATAAAGCAGTCACAAACCTAAACCCGAAACCTAATTCATAACCTAAACCCGAAACCTAATTCATAACCTAAACCCAAACCTAATGCCAAACCCAATCCTTCCCCAAATTATACATTGATGAATCATTCCATCATTTCATCCCTATTCATCTTGATAATATTTTATAAATAGAAGATAATACGATGAGAAAAGGGGAGGGGGAAGAGAAGGGAAGAAAAAGAATTAGAAAAATATCAAAACCTCTTCCTCTCAAGGTGATTCACAATCACCATCACCACCTATCCACCATCACCACTTACTTAGCAGTCACCACCTCGCCACCACCATCACGTGATCACACAACACCATCTCCGGACAGCAGAACCGCCGCCACCACAAAACAGGGGAGTGATAGCCCTGTTTCGCATTAGACATCACCTCTCCCTGTCCATCATCCATCAACCACCATCATACACCATCAACCACCACCACCGTTGCAACCAGACCGAGCACCACCACCATCATCGCTGCGAAACAGAGTCTCACCGCAACTCTGTTCCGCCTCGCCACAACACTGTTTCCTCACCCTTTGTCGGCCTCTCTTCGTCTCGACCTCCTTCCTGCCTCCCTCTCTCACGACCATCGTCGCAACCAGACCGAGCATCACACACCACCACCTCGCGAGCAAAAGCAGAGACAGGGAATGCCTCCCTGTTTTATTTCTCTATCGGTTTCCTTATCTCTCTGTTTCCTCACCCTCTCTCTGTCCTTCTGCAGGTACCGGAGCTAGGTTGGAGGACGAGAAGCTCGCGAGGAGCAAAAAACAGCCCCGCGAGTGGCGCTGCTCGCTGGAGAAGGCGAGCTAGGAGCGACACTGTAGCGAGGGCGGGAGAATGAGTCAAATTCTGTTATTTGGCTATTCATAGCCCCAGTTTTGCTGTATCACCACAGAGCATTTTGGGGCCATTTGTCTCGGATCATGTTCTGACCACTTACTGATCTGCTGAGTGCCACCAATCGAGTTTGTGACAAACTAAATGGGTTGTATAAGTTATTTTGATTTATTTTACTGAATTGTGTGCTTAATTCTTAATTACAATTTTATTTCTGAATTTTTGATAAATTGCTTTCACCTTCCATGTTCGAGAAATTAAACTTGATATGTTTGGTAGTTAGAATTACCCTTTATCAATATTCAAAGCATGTGCTAAAAAATATTAAGCTCAACTTTGATTAAGTGTGCCCTAAAAAGACACTTAATACTTGGTGAAAGCGTATTTGCTTGAAATATTTGTTAATGTTTGTTAGAAACATGATATAAGTTGAATTGGATTTTAACGATCAATATTCGGTGTAAGCAAAGGGATTCTCATCCTAAAGCTTTTCGTTTTTAAATTCAGTAATTTAGATTAAATAATTTTGCTAACTCATTGGTGAGTCCAAGCCCACAAAATCCATCTCATCTATCTTTTATTTTTCTTATTTTAATTTATTTTTAGTTTAGTTTTAAACACTGTAACACCATTTTCCATTTAAATTAGTTTAGATAATTTCTAAAATTTAATTTAATCCATTCCTCGTGGGATGACCCGTACTTGTCATTGTCTACCAGTTAGGCACCGTGTACTTGCGGTTATTACAAGTGGGCTGAATTAACCTATTTATTTAGGTTAGTTAAACTCGCATCACCAGGTGATAGCCCGTCTATAGTTATAGCAAAGTATATTATATAATGATAAGTAGTTTCAGGTGAGGTGTTCGGGCGCATGCATAAACTGACTGATGAACTTCCAACATATGCAATGTTTGAACATGTAAGGAATAAATATATCAACCTAACAACAAGCATTTGAATCTCCCCCCACTATGTAAACGTTACCCCCCCCATCATTGAATTAGTGATTTGCTCAATGGGAACATCAACATTCCAAGATCTAAGATGTCATGTTTCGGTCAATACATCCAGCACATACTTTCGTTGAGCAGTGTTGTCAAGGCGATCGCCCTCAAGGCATTTTTGCAAAATTCCGCCTCAAAGTGAGGCAATGTGGTGCGGTGATACGAGGCGTCCGCCTCGCCCAGCCTCAGCCAAAAACTAGTTGTAAGCCATCCCAATTGCAGCTCATTTTCAGCCCAATTGCAGGAAAAAGGTTGCAATCCAGTTATAATATGGTTTTATGTTTTTGGTATAATATTTGATCAATTTGATAAAAACGAGATTTAACGTTTTTAAGTTTTGATAAAATTTTCACTTTTTATATTATTTTTTGGGGAAACATAGTAACATACCATGTGATCAACATCAATCTTGATTTTTCGTAGCTTAGTTCAATGATTTTTATGCTTTTGGAATACCATTAGTGATTATACTTGTGGATTTTTACTAACCATTTCAATAATTTCTTCTAACAAATATTCAATATTATCAAGTTTCTATTCTTGCAATATTATTGATTTTTAATGATTTAGTGGATGTTTGGAAGTTACATTTTCGCTATGCTATGCAACTTTATTATATTTTCATTTGAAATTTTGATCATAGGTAGTTGTCACCTTTTGTACTATTTGCTTATGATACTTATCAAAATGATGATGTATACTACTAGCAAATATGTTTCAATTTATTATAAAAAAATCTTTAAAAAATATTTCGATTCTAGGTATTAGTGTCATTTTTGTACATTTTGCTTATGATACTTATCAAAATAATGATGTATTCTACTATGCTAATATGTTTAATTTATTATAAAAAATCTTTAAAAAATGTTAAGACCGCCTCAGTAAAGTACAGCGTCTGCTCGCCTCAATGCCGTAACTACAATGGTTGAGATATGAACACACCCTCTTGGACTTGCACCTCAATGCCAAGAAAGTTTCTCAATGCAACAAGATATTTGATCTCAGAGTATATTCCTACAAAGGACAAACCTTTGTATCTCGTTTGGATCATCTCCAGTAACTACAATATTATCAACACATACAATGAGAACTATGATATGGTGTTGTCTCTTGACGAAGAGTCTGGTTAGCTTGACTCCGTAACTTCTATACTAAATTGGTCAAACCAAGCCGATGTTGGCTATTGCACACTAAATCTTGTCCACCTACAAGTTTAAATCCTGTCAACATTGTAATGTACACCTCTCATTAAATCTCCATGGAGGAAAGCATTTTTTACATCTAGTATAAGGGCCAATCACTGTGAAACCCTTTGCTACTAGCTGAGCTTATATCTCTTATAGTATCATCCACATCCATTTGATCCCACAAGCTTACACCCAATTGTTTGTGCTGGAACCATTTGCATCCCACCAGTGTCTTGTTCTTGGGCAATGTAAGTAGCTACCAAGTACAATTCTTTCAAAGCCCCTCATCTCCTCAAGCATGGCATCCTTGCAATGAGTTTGACTAAGAGCATCTAAAACATTATTAGGCCCAGAAATAGATGAAGTTAAAATGAAATATGTGGGAGATAAAGTGTCATAAGAAACAAAATGAGCTATGGAGCGTTTTATACAACTATGAACAACCTTATGATGGCAATGGGAACATCAAAATCAGGTTGACATCAGAAACATCAACCTCCAACTTGGGAGTGTGGAAAAAGGTTACAATTCTTATGTCAATGTAACTAGCTACGAATGGGCAATGTAACTAGCTACCAAAATTCTTTCAAGGTCCCTCATCTCATCAAACATGGAATCCTTGCAATGAGTTTGGCTAAGAGCATTGAAAACATTATTAGGCCAGAAACAGATGAAGTAAAATGAAATACGTGGGAGATAAAGTGTCATAAGAAACAAAATGAGTTATGGAGTGTTTTGTACAACTATGAACAACCTTATGGATGGCAGTGGGAACATCAAAATCAGGTTGAGCATCAGAAACATCAACCTCAACTTCGAGTTATGGAAAAAAGGTTAACTGCCAATTGAAACTTTGTAATGGCACTTCAAAGCTCAAATTTAGGGCGCATTACATTTTTCCTACTATCCTCAACTTGGATATAAGAGAACATGTGGTTTAGAGAGGTTGGAGGAGGGTGTCTCCCCAATATTTGCATCCTAGCATGCTCATATGGAATTCAGACCTTCCAAGAACTCATAAATTTGATTCCTGTCAACCATAGCATGGAACCTGCAACATCTGTGGTGTGCCACACCGGTGCATTGTCCTGGTAATTATCGATCTCTTCTCATTTACTCCACAAGGTGATATTTGGTAGCCAATGGAAGGTCTCTAAGTTTGAGATTAGCAATCTCTCGCTTGATTCAAACAGTCTAGCCAAAGTTACTAGTCGAAGAATACGTCTCCGCAACATCCCATACTTTTTTGTTGTCTCAAGGAAGAGTAATGCCTTCAGATTTTTTGTTGTCTTCAGGAAGAGTAATGCCTTGTTGATCTGGGAGTTCATTTAGTACAATAACGATGCCATGACCATAGCATAGGGAACGATGCCATGACCATAGCATAGGGATGGCAATGGGGCAAATTTTCACAGATATCCGCCACACCCGCCCCAAATGGGGCGGTTTTTGGATGTGTCTAAACGGATTTCATAGCGGATACAGATATCCAAACAACATTTGTCAAATATTCGGAACTGGCCATATCGGCCCACGGATATCCGTGTAAGTACATAAATTATAGGATACCCTTGATCCTTTAAAAGAAAAAAAATCCCAATCCTACGTCCCTATCGATCTCTCATTCTAAACTCCCTTACGCAGCAAACCACCTCAAGCACTCTGCCACTCAATCTAAACTCCTCTACGCAGTAGACCACCTCAAGCCTCCTCCCTTCCCAAGCCTCCACCGTTCTCCCTCTGCAAGCCTCCACCATATCTCAAAGTACTCAACGGTGGCAGATGCAAATAAAAACCCTTTTCAGCGATCTCGTTGGGGATGGATCTTTAGTACTCACGCTCGTGTCGCTTTCACCTTATCATCTTCAACATCCTTCTTATCACAAGGAGATTCCTTTCTGGGTAAGCAGACTGCCTCGTTGGACTGACCCATCCGATTTCCCATTCCTCAATTAATTGCTTTGAATCCAAATTAGTACTGCTCTCAGCCTTAGCTGATTCACGTAGTGGTTAAGATGAAATAGCTAATGTCTGTGAACTGCCAATGGCATGACGGCTCAACAGTTAGAGCTTGGCGGATGGTACCACTAGGTCATGGGTTCAAACCCAGCTTGCGACATCTAGGGGTGGGCAAACGGGTCGACGATCCGCGGGTTCAACTCGAACCGGACCGTTTTGCTCTAAATGGTCCGAATTTTATATATGAATTTTTTGATACGGTTCGAATCGGTATGGATCCGTTATAAAACGGTCCTGGTCCCGGTTCCAATTTTTAAAATGAAACAGTCCGGGTTGGACCCGTTTCAAATTACATTAGTTATAAAAACCTAATATGGAACTAAACTAAGTAACTATCTAACTAAGCCTAACTCTAAGAGTCCTTTTACTATTTTGTTCTTTACTCTTTAAGCAGAAATTCTAAATGAGCATCCTCTTCAAGTCTGCAGTGAGCATCCTCCTCTCGCACCGCAGGCCGCCTCCCCCTCTCGCATCCTTCGCTAACGGCTGCTAAATCAGCTCGACTGAGATCTCAGAGATCAACTCATGGTTACCCACCAAAATCAGAAGAGATTGGGTCATGCTCTTTCCCTCTCCCTCTCCCCTTCCAAAGAGATCAGCTCATGGTTAACCACTGAAACCAGAAGAGATCAGCTCATGGTTACCACCGAAATCAGAAGAGATCGACAGTGTTGTTGCGACCCAATTTCGTCACCCGCAAGAAGATTCATCATCACTAGAGAAGCTATAGGTAGATCTAGAGATGAAAAGCTTCAGTGAAATGTCCCAAAGAGATCGCTGCTTCACTTGAAGAGCAGGGCGCTACATCTCTATTTCGCCTCTCTTGAGCCACTCAAGGTGTCATTCGTCTCCTCGACGATGCTCTATTTCTCTGATCTTTCATTTCTGGTCATCATTAGGGTTACTCATCACCGATCGACTCAACCAAGCTCTCCTTCTAGCTTGCACTCATCATCGATTGAATGGTTAATTAGCAAGTCGTACCTGTATTCGTCATACATGACCTGTCTTCATAAGGAATCCACATTTTCAGAATCTTCACTACAAACCATAGCTTATCCCCTCTTTCATTTGAAGGCTCAGTAAGCAATGGAGACTGAATCAGCTGGTACAAAGAACCATCACAAAGAACTTGATGCTGGAGCTCTTTTCGTACTCCAAATCCAGAGGTACAACTTCTTATCTTTTCTGGATTTTTATTCGTTTTGATAGCAGTTTAGTTGTATGGCAGTTGCAAACACTATTCCATCTGTGAAGTGTTATTCATGTTATTAGATCCCATATTTCTGGTTATCATGTTATTCTAGCAGAGAAGTGTAAAATGTTATCACTTATTCATATTTAAAGAAGCAGAGAAACCTTTATTAGATTCCATTGTCTCTGTGATTTGGAACCGTAGGAACCGGACCGTTCCAAACGGTTCAAGTTAGGTTCGGTTCCAATGTTCAAAACGAGGGGATCCGGACCGGACCGGATCCGTTATTTTTAAACGGTTCGAGTTAGGTTCCTCCAAATTTGGAACCGATTCGGACCGTGCCCACCCCTAGCGGCATCTTTAGTGGGTTCTGAGATCCTATAAAAATCCTGTTTGCCTTTAAAAAAAAAAAGTCCGCGAACTCCCTAGATATGTAGGAGTTCCACCATTGTTTTCCAAAGTGGATCTTCAATCTTCCAAAGTGGAGAAGAAGAAAAAGAGATTTATAGAGACTCTGAATCAGACAAACATAGAGATGAAATGAATAAGATTTGATTTGATGAAAAATTTCAAACTTGTTGGAGAAACTATGAGGTTATTTTTATTTATTTAAAAGAAAGGGTGTGGAGGGACCTAGTCTTGTTGTTGTGTGATTGTTTTCCAATGTGGTTCAAATGAAATACTAGATGAAATAGCTTTTCTCCAATTGTGGTGAAGAATTGTCAGTCTTTGCAAATTGTTCAATTTCAATCTTTCCGGGTCGAGCTGAGAAAGGAGGATCGGGGGCGGGAATCAACAACCACAAACAAAATTGTAGATTTGTAAACAGATTGGCGGGGCGGATATCCGCAATTCGTGCGGGGCGGGGATGGTTTTTAAATAACAATACAAACAAATTGGTGGGGCAAATTCGGGGATCCGCGATCCTTGATGGGGCCGGGACGGATTTGCTCAAATCCGCCCCAATCCACCCCATTGCCATCCCTACCATAGCATTCTATGCCTTTCACTATGAGGGGTTTGTTGGCTTTGGATATGCCATAATTTCTATAATATGATTAATCTTCCAATGGCCAGTGACATATTGAGACCACTCCATATAGTTTCAGTGAACTTAACAATGGTGATGCACAATCATGGGACATTGCAATGGGCCATACTAGGCACAATACTAGGCGAGGAAGCACTTTTCTCCGATTTGCCTCTGATATTTCACCAAACACTTGATTAGCTGCTACTATACTGATGAAATATACGAATCCACACAAGAAATATCTGGCAAAATCAGAATCTCCTCTGATAAAGCAACACAAATGATGAACGTGCACAACCATCACCAGAAATCAAGGCATGATAACTCACATAACAAAAAAAAAATCGCAACAAAAAAATTTCGAAAGCTTTTAATAAACACCATTGTTCGAAAGCTTTACAAACCTTTCCACACCCCACTAGGGTTTCACAACCTTACCCATAATTTTAACTTCACATACTCGGGGCTTTACACGGCCATGTTAATTTTAAGAGACTTTCAAAGTAATAACAAGTATTTAGATCTAATAAAAGAAAAAGTAGAAAAGAGAAGAAGAAAGAAGAGATGTAATGTTCGTTGTTCCACCTCATGTGTATTTATATAAGAGAGCATATAGTTCTGAAGAATGCAATAATAACACAAATGTCCCCCACAACTAAGTCTAGTGGTTCTAACCTTCCCAAAGGCATTTAATGGTTTTGGAATCCAATAATAACAATGTTTGCTCATAAAGAAAAAGAAAAAAAAAAAAGAAAAAAAAAACAAAAACAAAAACAAATGGTGGAAGCACGCTAAGTGAAAGGGTATTTTAGGAAAGAAAGGTAAATGTGATATGTTGTTTGATTTGTATGATATATTTTGAGAGAAACAAGATAATATTTCAAAGGCACTATTGATAAGAAGGGAACAATCACTGAAGTCATGTGCCTCCTACGAATGAGACCCAACTTGCAATCAGTGCTAACTGCACTTCACATTTGATAGATATTTGTATTGTTAAAGAAAAAAAAATACCTTACCATGTTATTGAACGTTTGTCTTCTCGAGTGAGGTTAGGAAACCTTGTTTTGTAAACATGTTTCGTAACCATGATGATGTGGCATTGTTAGAGGAGTTTCTTACAATTTTGAAATACACATAAAATCTTCGGGGATTTCATCATTCTTTCTAGATCATGACACGTCATCCTGGTTGCAAACATGTTTACAAAACATGATTTCCTAGCATTTCTCTTCTCAATATAGTAGTGAGATTCTACTTGTGGAAAGGCATTGGCACGAAGTTATGAAATAGTGCTATCTTAAGGTTGTAGAAGTGTTTACTCCATTCCTTTTTTGCGATAATTTATTGTTCCAACTAAATTGTTTTATTCATCTTTCTTTGGATGTTCTTTGCAGCTTTGCATATTCTCACAGGAATGTTTTAGGAAGAAACCAGAAGCTAAATGTTTCATGCGAGAGAGGACAAATTGATTCCATTTTCCACATAAACCATACAGATCGTTGGATTGAAGGAGATGATAAGAGGACGTCTAGATCGATCATGGTTCAGATCGTTAAAGTTGTGTTGCTTCTCATCAATTTTCTTTGATAGAATGCGTACTAACTTGTAGTACTCGTCTTTTGTTTTCCTGAAGTGAGAACTCGAGAACGCATGGCACCCTTGTTCATGGGAAACCAACCTGATGATAGTAGCGTTACCATTGGCCGGGTTACAGCTGGTATGGAATTTAGTCGACCATTCCGACCAAAATGGAGTGGAACAGCTGGACTTATTTATCAGGTACTAATGAAATCATCCACTCCATATTCTTCATGTCCTCCAGTGGTGCCTGCCTGTTTCAACATGGAATCCAATGGTTCTCTGGAATCTGTAAATGAATTATGGTTGAAGCTTTTCCTTTTAACACTAAAAACCTCAAAGAATATGCTTACATGTTTTGAGTGATGCAGTTTCCTTTTTAAATGCCATGAGTTCGTAAGAGAATCTGAAAATATCTTGTTAAGGCTGGCCAAGTGTTGAAGGAGTGCCATGTATCTTATATACCAGATAACCCAAAGTTTTGTCATAAGAAAAAGGGAAAAAGGCTCGTAAGTTAAGCTCTAGTCCAACGTGAAGACTACAACTATATATTCTGCTTTTGAATTTAAGGTCTGTTGATGGCATTGTGCAAACTCAAATCTTCCCACAAACTACATAGATTAAATACTATTTTACTATCCTTCATGTCCTAATTGATGGAGAAATTTCTACTGAAACACTTCATGACTTCTTTTGAGGGAATAATCTCTGTTAAGGAGATAATTTAATCCTTGTATCTCGTTAGAAATATGGTAAAAATAAGAAAGAAAATGTATATTGGAAAAACTTTACAACCGCAAACTGGATGGGAAAATACAAGGTTAAGTATGTTTTGATTGGTCTAATTTTTTGAGGGAATAGTCTCTAAATGGGGTTAGGAATTTCATAATTGACTGTTTTTCTATGAGAACTATCCATTTGGTGAGGGGAAAAATCACTCTTAGATTCAACAGCTATATTAACGAATTAATTAATTTTGTTGTACGAATTTATGTCAAAGAAAGTTTCTCTTTTGGCTTTTATAAATACTCACACAAGGAGTGCAATTCCAGGAAATGTATAAGCTTTTACAACTCGATTTTCTTTTTAGGATTTTGTTTGGAAACAATTTGGGTCCCATGTGGAACATCAAAAAAATATGAGTGTGGGAACATACAAGTCTAAATAGATTAAGCAATCATGTAAGTACGCCATGTACATACATCAACTGATTTGCTGGTACCTGCCCGGAACTTGAGAATTAGACAATTCACATCCCTCCCCCCAACACGACACACACATTTTCTTTCTCACTACCTTTTGTTGGACTAATGCTTTCACTAGAAGTACAAGTGCATTGCTTTTGGTTCTGAGTCTTTACTTAACTTCTACTAAATGTGTCCTGAATTTTACTGATCACTTCAATGTTTAGTAACCAAGGATGCATGGACACGACACGCTGACTCGTAAGTTTTCCAAAACTGGGACTCGGGGACACGTCGACATGCCATACTAATTTTTTTATAATAAGTCATAAATATATAAATAATAATCAAATAAAGTGTTTTCCTAGAGTTTCTTGAAGAAGATGACACACTGTTGCAAGAAAAAAATAATGTAGAGAAAAAAGTATAGTAGAGAATAAATAGAGGAGAAAAGAAGCAAATGACAGAAGAAGAAGCAAAAACTACTTTTATGCTTTCGTGGCGTTTTGCCTTGTTTGTTTAAAATTTGCAATTGAAAGATTCATTTACTTACGGATCAACAACCATTAAATTAGGTGGTTATTTGCATACATCTAAAAGTAAAAAATAGCACAAAATTGGTTGTCAAGTCTTGATTGTGTCCTGACCAAGTTTTGAGTGTATTGGAGGCGTGTCTAGCACGTTGACCACATTGATCGTGTGTCTTGACACTTGCCAACACGTTGACAACATGTCCAATGCATGTTGGAGGCGTTAGAGTAAATGTCGTTGTCGGATACGGATACGACAAGTTTTCCGAAGAGTCCGTGCTTCCTTGATAGTAAAAAGCCATAAAATTTACAAAAGCAAATATACTGCATGTAAGGGTTAAGTTGAATCTTATGAACTTATGTATATATTCACGTTTATAGTATGTTTTGGAGTTAAAAAATGCAGTTTCCAACAAAAAAGACTGATATGAACTTTTAATAGCGCGCTGGTGCTCGTGATGAGAAAGGGATTCCTCTTATCAAGGACTACTACAGTAGCCCACTTACTACGAGGTATGCCTTTCTCCTCAACTCAAGCATTAGTTCACTTCAGATTGTTTGTTTTAAAGGTGTGTTGCTTTGCTTATCTTAAAAAAAAATGTTTGGCTTCTCATTATACTGACATTTCTTCTTTCAGTGGTAATAACAGTGTTCTAAAAATTGCTAGGCGGTGGGCGGGCGGCTAGCAGGTGCCTAGCGCCTAGGGGCATAGGCGGGCGCCTAGGCAGTTTTAGATTTTGTATTATAATTTTCATAATTTACAAATATTTAGCATAATACATTAATATTTTATGAATTACTTCCAATTTAATGCTAGAATAGTAATACATATGAAAATTTTATAAACATGAAAAATTAAGCTTACATTAAAATTTATAATAGCATAAGTTGCATAACATAGAGTTTCAACAACATAGAGGGAAAAAATGTTCTTCCCCTTCTTCTTTAGGTATAGTACAAGTCCTCAAGCCAAACTTCGAAAGTGGAGCGAAATGCTTCGCTTGCAGCGGAGAAGCAGAGCGATACCTGCCGGGAAACTCTTCTTCGTCTTCCCCTTCTTCTTCTTCTCCTTTTTCCCCTTTTCTTTTCTCTCTGTTTTGCAAAACCTAAAAATTTCGATGGGTATTTGGTCGATTGGTTTTGGTTATTTGCAACCAGAGAAATAAAAAAAACAAAAAAAAACGCCCAGACTCGCCCAGAACCCGCCTAGGCGCCCTGACCGATTTTTCCCTCCGCCCAACAACTAGTCTAGGTGTCTCTCTACCTACTAGCGCCTAGGCGGCCACCCAGGCCATTTTTAGAACACTGGGTGATAATCATGATGATATGCTACTTGCCAAACTTGAGAGTGTCTACACTGATTCTGGTGACTATGGGTCTTCAATGGTGAGTATTTTTTTATTTAAATTGTTAGTTGATTAGATATAATGTGATGCCATGTTTAGGTTGCAATAGCACCAGTAAACTCACTTCACCTTCTTCCTGCAGTTAGTGCTAAACATGGAACATGGTCTTCCTGTTTGGCCAGAGTGGCTTTGCTTCAACAGAGTGAACGGACGTGCTAAGAAGGGCATGGAGCTTGGTCTGGCTCGCCTTCTTGTGAGGTAGGAGTTCCCATCTGTTTCTCGTTCAAGAATGGAATATATTGTCAGAACTAAATCATGTTTAGAACTTTAATAGGATTATAGGACTGTGTTAGGAAAGATGAATTTCTGTTTGGTTCATATTCAGTAATTTGATTCAGTGAAAAACAGTCTGTAGTAGATGTTATATTCAATTCTTTGTTGAGCTAAATCATTCATTTCCTTGTCATGTAGTTTGTCTGGTGGTCATGTGGTCATGTGGTGGGTAATTTCTCTCCCCATGAAGCATTTGCCGTTGGTGGAACTAACAGTGTTAGAGGCTACGAAGAAGGTGCTGTAGGATCTGGTAGATCATACGTTGTGGGTAGTGGAGAAATTTCATTTCCCATGGTGGGTAATTGTCCCTACTCATTTAAAATTAGCTATAGCTGTTTCTATCCTTTTTTTTAAATCATTTTTCCATAAATTCTAAAGTTACTTTTGACAAGCGTGTGTTCAAAGTATTTGATTCATTTACTAATCTGATCAAATTAGTGGTGCTTATCATGTGTTTTGTAAGTGATAACCAAGTCAGATTGTGAAAATCCATTTGTGTAAGGTATTTACCTGTACCTGTAGGCATGCAAGTTCCTTAGTTGCCTGTTGGTATTTCCTGAATGATTTTTTTTGAGGCTGCTTGTGGCATTCAACATCATCTATGGGGTTTTCTAACAAAACTTAAAGAAAATTTCAATACATTTTCCCACTCAAGCCCGATTGTCCTTCTATTACATAATTTATTCTTTGTTTTACTCTTTTTTTTTTTTTTTTTTCAGTTTGGGCCAGTAGAAGGGGCAATTTTTGGCGACCACAGAAGTGATATTGGATCAAGTCCAATGGTCCCTGCTATGTCATTGTGTTTATTAAAATGAACAAAACAACATAGAAGAAAATCTTGACAAAGACCAAAAATAATCTGTTACTTTATTGGTACTGCGACGGATTTTGTGATGTACATGGATGGATAAATAAATCATAAAGTTTCAAAGCCAAATGGATTTATCATAAGTCAATATATATTACCATTGAAGGTAGTTTTATTTCTTCTACAATACTTTCATTGTGCACATCAGAGGACCCTGCTGGAGCAAGGCAAAAACCTGGAAGTGGAAGTGGATACGGGTTTGGTATACGCATAGACTCACCTTTGGGAACCCTGAGGCTGAAATATGCATTTAATGATAAACAAGCAAGGAGATTTCACTTTGGTGTTGGGCATCGGAACTAAGGGAATATGTGTATAACGTTCATATAATTAGAGATAAGCTTATATGTATAAGGGAACTGCATTGGAACGACAATGGATGTCCAAAATGAAATTATATGAACGTAAATCTTTTTTCTTTGTATTTCTTTTCAGACAGTATCAAAAATGAAATCAGAGAGAAGCTTATGAGTTCTCTCTGACAGGCGCTTTACTAAAGATGGATAACGTAATGTCACGTGAAATGAATAGACCATATTCTGTGTTTAAGCAAATTGTATTCGACTCCTTTTTTAACATAGTACTGAATTGATAAAATGTGCACAATTTACACATTTTGTGGTCCTATTTATGATGCGATCATTGTTATAGGGTGGAGTGATTGGGAATGAAGAGCAAAGCTTCTATAGAATATTTAGTAGGTCCAGTTGACTGCAACCTTTAGCAACACAGACCAACCATTATCATGGGCTGACCTATTAAGGGGCAAGGGGGGGGGGGGGGGGGGGGCAGTTGCCCCCCCTCAACTTTTAAAATATTTTTAGTATATATATTTTAGTCTTAAAAAGTCGATTATATAACATAGAATACAATATGTTAATTGTTTATAAAAATATTCAAACATGTCTTTGTTGGTGTAGTGGTTGGAGGTTTATCACTTTTAGTAAAAGACCTGAGTTTGATACTCTTCGAGTGCATTTTTTATTTTATTTTCAATGCAATTTTATTAGTAATTGCAAACATTAAAAAATGTTTAGTTTAATAAAAATTTATTAACATTAAATAAATGAATTGTTTTTCACAAGTGATATTAAACCCCTAACAAAAAAATATTTAAAATTAGAGCGAGGCTAGGAAACCATGTTTTGCAACCAGGATGATGTGGCATCGTTAGAGGAGTTTTTTACAACTTTGAGATACACATAAATTTTTTGGGGATTTCATCATTCTTTCCAGATCACGACACGCCATCCTGATTACAAAACATAGTTGCAAGAACCTGGTTTCCTAGCATTTTTGTTAAAATTAATATCTAAAATAATAACGATAGAATTCAATGAAAATATATACCATTAGCCAACTCGTATAAAATTTGAGCCTCATATAAACTATTTTTTCTTTGAAATTGTATTATGATCATATTAGATTTGCAAATTTCAAAAATTTTTTAGCTTCACCTAGAACTTATCCTAATTATTTTGTGATTCTCAATTCTAGACAACCAGACTTTATAGCCACTTTTTGGTCAGGTTTTAAGTATTTTACATTTCTATCCCTTCTATAGATAATGTTTGTGATTGTATTTTAAAGAGAATGGGTAAAGGTGTAAAAATGCTCTAGCCTGACCAAAAAATGGCTTTAAAATCTGGCTGCCTAGACAAGCTCTTTTGTGATATTAGTTATATATTCTAATTATTATGCTTGTTTGCTCTTTGCTAAGGTTATCAATAGTGACCTTATTTTGGCTTAAAATTGACTACACTCGGATCTAATTTGATATATGCATTGTATTTTTTATAGTTAAATTTTTTTATTAGTTACTAGTTTCGGTAAAAAAATGAAATTGGTTTTACCATTGATAACTACTATTATCAACTAATAAGTATTTTCCATTTCGCCTTTCCTCGACTAAAATCCTGGGTCCGCCCTTGACCATTATACACATTTCAGTGGCAATAATATTATTCTGTTGGAAGGCAAGACAATTAAGATATGATTTCCACCTAAACTAATAATGTTCTCACCGTAAGATGTCCTCAATCGTAATGTGAAGATTATGTGACTCTTACCGACCTTGATGTTATCTTAATTTGCTCTATTTTCAAGCTCCAAAAATTAAAGTAAATCTGGATTTTAGTAATAATTAAAGATTGAGGGAGAAATGATGGGGGGAGAAAATGAGATTCCCTTCCCTCCGGTGCTTTGGATCTCATTGCATTTGCATGCCTTGCTATATTTCATCATTGCTAACATTAAACAATCATCCTCACTGAAATGTCCTTTAGGCCATTTGCTGAGAGCCCACGCAGGTCTCGTGTGATACCCAACGCAAAAAAAAAAAAAAAAAAACTCAAATGTCTTCAATTCATTCCATGCATGTTGTCCTGTTGCCTTTACTCTCAACACTTGAATCAAGCTCCCACCATACCATTCCCCACCTTTTCTATTAACTAATAATGTCTGTGTCTGGTTCTACATGAAGATTCATAAAGAAACACACTATAACAAAGAAAAATATAAAAAGTTTGTCCCTGTAGAAACTAGTGTTCTTGAAAAAGTGGTAGTTCAGACTTGTAACTAATTGTCTCAAGGTAGGGGGAACAAAAGAGAAGATAATAATACAAAAATAAATTGAGCATTGGATGATAGTTAATTCCATGTTAGGTGGTGAAATGTTTAACCTCTATGAAAGTTGTTGAAACCATCATCATCATCATGTTGTAAGCCATTGTTGTTTATTTTAGTAAGAAACTAATTGCTTGATTTAACATGCATGCATTGTATAGTAACTAGTAGAGGTTCTAGAAGCTAGCTAGCTATTTGAAACACGTACGATGTGAAAAAATAAATATGATTCTCTTTTCATTCAGCATGCGAGAATATCAAAGTCTTCTCCTTTTCAACAAAGCTTGAAAGTGGATCACAGATCACAACTAGTCAATAACAAAAGTCCATACATTATCCTGATCTCTTTTCTCTACTTCAATCTTGAAAATTGAAATGACTACATATTTTTGCTGTGCACATAGTTTTGGTGGCAAAACTCTCAACCACGAATCTCTCTCTCTCTCTCTCTGATCTCTACAAGTGTTGCTCCCAATCCCTATCTTGAATAAACCAAATCTTAGTACCCAACCACAACATAACTTGATTACTTCTTTGATGTAATCTTTTGCTTGGTAAGTCTGGATTAGTTATTGACTTTTCACCAAAGGATTTGTTATAGATTTTCTCTCTCTCTAAAACTCGAGCTTGTATAGAGATAGGGTAATCTATTTACATATTGGTATGCTGAAGGGAAAGCAAATGTGTGAGAAAAAAACTACTAAACAAATGATTAACTGAAACAAAGTTTTTAAAGGCTTAAAGTCACTTAGAGGGAGATTAAGATTAATTTAAACGAAAAATGAGAAGTTTGTTCACCCACGTAGACCTCGTGGTGAGAGATGAACATTGCATGGCATCAATATCTCTAAGAAGGTGCAATAACTACTTCACACTTTCATGTTCACTCTACAAGTCAAATTATCGTCCCTCTTCAATAGTAATGCTTTTTCCTAAGTGCACTGGTTTTTTACACTGGTTTTTTACCTGGTGTAATCAGGCACCGTTGGATTGTATCGAGATAAGTAATATTATTTATCTCGATGCAATTCAACGGTGCCTGATTGCACCAGGCAAAAAACCAGTGCACTGTAGAAGCACTCATAGTAATGTGTGTTAAGTGTAAGCACATATTTTCCTAAAAATAGCAAAAAACTAGAGAGAGACATAATAATGGGAAGAACATAATACATGTAAGCAGAGTGAGCTGAGCAAAACTTTGATGCGAACATGCTGCACGGTGAGTCCCCTGTGTCCACCCTCGAATTAATGAATTCTCTTCATCTCGAGGATATTGAATGGTGGCTACAGGAGTCGCACCGTGCAGTCTATCAAACCCATCCTATGTTTGTATGTGAGGGAGAAAAGAGAGATAGGTGAGGAGAGAGAAAATGAAAGATATATATATTTTTTTGTGAAGGATATATGCATCCTGCGTATTTTGTGGTGTCGCTTAGATACATGTGTATTGAACGTCGTTGATGTTGTGTGTCTCTTTCCATTTGTATTATTCGATTTCATTAGTGAAGCTATTCTCTTTGTCCGTAGACGTAGGCAAACTTGCTGAACAACGTTAAATTGCTTTGTACGGTACGTGTTTTATTTTATTTTCATTTACTTTACATTGTCTTGTTTATAATTTGAATTTATTATTTTCTATTACAATTATCAATTGTGTTTCACAATCTATTACACTTTGAGAAAGTGCAACAATTTAATAATAACTTTTATTGTTTATTGTTTATTGTTTATTGTTTATTGATTATTGATGGCACATATCAGTCAGTCAGCTTATGAATTCTCTGACAGGCGCTTTACTGAAGATGGATAACGTAATGCCACGTGAAATAAATGGACCATATTCTGTGTTTTAGCAAATTGTATTCCACCCCTTTTTTAACATAGTACTGAATTGATAAAATGTGCACAATTTACACATTTTGTAGTTTTGTTATAGGGTGGAGTGATTGGGAATAAAGAGCAAAGCTTCTATAGTACATTCAGTAGGTCTGGTGTACTGCAACCTTTAGCAACACAGACCAATCATTATACACATTTCAGTAGCAATAATATCAATGGATTCTCCCTGACAGGCGCTTTACTGAAGATGAATACCGTAATGGTAATGTCACGTGAAATGAATGGTTCATATTCTGTGTTGCAAATTGTACCTGACTTCCTTTTTTAACACGGTACTGAATTGTGTAAAAATGTGTCAGGTCTTCGTTGCGGGAAAAGAGAAAAAGAACAGAGATTTTTATATTCTTAGTTTTCCTAGTCTCTAGAAGAGGAAAAAATGGGTCCAAGTGAAACCGGCACTACTACTTTATATTCTTCAGATGATAGCAGTGATGATTATGCTAACACCAACACCACCGATTTCACTCAAGAACAGCTACACTCTCTCCAATCTCTCATTCAAACTTCAACCCAGGTATCTATAGAACGTATGGAGATCACATGATAGTCTCTATTTTTTAGTTGACATAAGTAATGAATACAATATTCAGATTTAAAACTCTTGATTTTGCCTTAAAATGAGAAGACTGAAGATGCAAGAGTGATCCTCGAGGAAACCCGAGATTATTTACAAAGGATCCATCAAGAAACTGAACAAATCCAGAAGGAAGTGCTGACGCAGCAACGAGCAGACGTTCAAGGCGGATCATCAAACCAAAGCAGCAGTCCTGGATCAGCCCAAGGACCCTTAATACTCAAGGTACAACATAAACAAGATTATTAATGGTGGTGCTACTTGCTTGATATATTTATTTGCTTTGTACATATAGGTAGAAGTAGAGGAGTTAATGGAGGGAAGATTTGTGGTGAAGATAAGTTGGAAGAGAGGGCGAGTTGGGGGAGCTGGTCACGTGCAACGCGTGATTGAGTGTTTGGATGTGGAGATGACTTCCATCGTAGTTAAGGAAACCATTGCTGCTGATTCTTCTTCTTCTGACCAGATGTTGAGTACAGCCTTCATCGAAGTAAGTAATTACTTTATCATCCTTCATTTCTTATTATTTTTTATTGCATTTTTTCCCCATAATATCTCCCACTCTATTTTCTATATCATCATCTTCATCATAATATACTTGTGTTCCTTAATAACTATACTACAGGTATGTTTATTTTTTCTAAAAGTAAAAGAGAAAAAGACAAATGTATAATTGAAATCTAAAGAGAAATATATAATGTATATATTCATAACACAATAAACTAATTAATAGACGTATCTTATAATAATGAAAGGTCTAATGGGGTCAAAATGGTCCTGGGACTTTGACTCAAACCTTGTCAAATTTAAGATCTAAACTATTGAACTTATATAGTTAAATATCCTTCTTTTCTTTTTTGTATGTTGTGCACACAATTCAGTTTTATACTAAATGAGCGATTTTTTTTTAAATTATCTTGAACCCATAAAATACATTATACAAACTAAGCCAACATACCCGCATAATTACTGGAGGTAAATAATAAAATTTCTTTCATTTTCTAAAATTCATTAATGGAACTAAATAATAAAAAATAACTTCTTAAGTTCATACGGTTTGCTTGATATATTATTTGCATTTACCTCAAATTGCTTCAAAGGCTGGAAAATTGTGTATGTAGGCTAATTAATTTGTTTAATAATAGAATGTGGAATAAAAATGCCTTTAGACTTGAACCATAGGTAGGGTTTTCGTTCGATTCCTTACCCTTATCAAAGTACTAATCTTAAAATTGTTATACCATTTGCACCAGTCATAATTAACAAGTAAGCTTAGATTATCACACCAAAACTCATAACAACTATGCTAGCACACCTTGGCAATAAAATACATTTTTATCACTGTTCTCAAATTTTATTTATTTATCTTTTTGTTTGCATTAACTAAAAAAAAGTAAAACATACACTACTTGAGAAACAATTAATTTGTTATCCCTTTCTTGAATTTCTAGAGCATGAATGGTTTATTTATTTTGACTACGTGGTTGAAGTATGAAAAATTCTAATTGTCAGCTAGGAACTCCACAGAGTTAGGGGGAGTCGTCCATCCTTTTCGAAATATGCGCTTAACTTAAATTAAACACGCATTTTGAGGGAATGGACGACCCTCTTTCCCTGCCCCACCCCTCCCCTCTGTGGAGTCCTTCGCTGGTTTCCTCAACACTTGGATCCTCGACACTTAGACGGGTTCTTGAAGTATAGTGAATGTAAGGTGAATAAAATTTTCACCAGTAAGTCACCACCATCCACCGCCAAAACCCCATCCCTCCCCGTGAGTCGCTACTGCTAGATCCCTTTTCCCTGCGACCCACCATTACTCACAACCAGACCCCTTCCTATTCCTTCTACTGAATGAATTTCCCAACCACCATCCCCTTCTTCCCCACTTCCCTCTCCCTCTTCATCAATTTCAGCTCGCCTCCGCCAACACCACCATCTTCCTTTTTTCCCTCCCTGTGATTCACCACTACCACTCGCCAGACCCCCTACTACCCCACCACTGCTAGCAGGACTACCACTTTCCCTCTCTGCAACTCGATACCACCCAGTGAATAACCTCTCTTCCCCTTTTTCCCTTTTTGCAACTCATCAACACCACCCATGGCAAGATCCTATTCTTTCCCTTTCTATGATTCACTATCACCCACTTCCCACTCCACCACCTATAGAAGGAATGGTGGTTAGATTTGGAGTATGGAGGAATAGGGGTGATTCAATTAGAGTTGATACTAAGGGTGTGTTTGGTTGCATGGAATCCTATGCCATGGGAATCCATGAGGGGACCACTATATTTTAGGCTAAATTGATATATCACTCCACATCCACCATTTGGTTTTGTGATCAATGGTGGGAATGAAAGTCTCATGAACATGAGAATCACATGCCTTGGGGGGCCAAGGAGTGAGATTCCCATATTTATGGGACTTCCATTCCTACCATTGATCACAAAATCAAATGGTGGTCAAATGGTAAATGTGGAGTGATATATCAATTTAGCCTAAAATGTAGTGGTCCCCTCATGAATTCCCATGACATAAGATTCCATGCAACCAAACACACCCTAAGGGTGTTGGTGGTGATTTGGTTCAGAGTGATGAGAATAAGGGTAAAGGAGTGGTGGTTAGGTTTGGTCTAGAGAATGGACTGCGGAAGAAGGGGTTGGGTTTGTTAGAATTCATATCTCGAAATTTGTATTTTTATCTAGAGATTCATCTTGTGTTTTTGCTTAAAGGGCATTTTGGAAGCTAAATTAATGCACTTGTGGTGTTTGACAATCAAGGGACGTTGATTGTTAGTAATGGGGCAAATTGCAATACTAAATTATTTCAGGAGGGGTGATTTTGTATTAGTTATTTATTATGAAGGCAAACTGTAAATAATTAGTTTTTATTATAATGCCAACTTTCAGTGAAAATCATAAAGCTAATTAAATAAATAAGAGGGATTATGCACATTCATTTAATATTCCTCTTCTGAAATATTTGTTATGAAATCAAATATATAAACAACTGTTGTAACCTAGAAGCAGAACATTGGAACTTATTCTCAATCCAGAAATTCTAAATGGCGATGAAATGAGCGAGGAAATCAGCGAGGGGAGTGAGGTGGAGAGGGGGGAACCGTTCATCCCCCTCGGGATGTGTGCGTAAAAAACAACGGCGCACATCCTGAGGGGGTGAACGGTTCCCCTTCTCCACCTCACTCCCCTCGCTGGTTTCCTCGCTCATTTCCTCGCCATTTAGAACTGCTCTTCTCAATCATAGTTTAGAAATCTAAGCTTAATATTTAATTGTGATTATTTATTTTTTCATACCACATTAGTGCAACATCTAAAGCTACACACACACACATATATATATATATATATATATATATATAAAAGTAATTACTTTTAACTATCTGGTGTAAATACTTCTCATTGTATGTATATATAGATGACTATATACTTATTGTCTCCATTTACTGTTACTATTTTAGCTTACAATCCAAACTAATTTTATTGGTTGTGATCTGTGAAAGTGAAGAAAGAGGCGACGAAGGAGGAAATTCATGATCTTATAACAAGCGCGGCATCGAGATTTGGATTGCTATTTCCATGATGACATCTCAAACAACATGATACCATTGAACTGCACTTTTTCTTGCTTTCGTATTTACTACAATGTATATCAAGCTATGTGTTTTTATCTATGGGCTTGCTTTCCTCTTACTTATTAATAGATGATTACCTTCTTTAATGTCATGCCCCACTGAATCCTCAACCTTTGCATCATAACAACCCGTGGTCTAGTAGAAATTGGGTAGTATTGTTATTTGTTTAGCAAATAACAAATATTGAATTGAAAGGATGTGTCTGAATTAAGAAATGATTTGTCTTTTCAACTCCCTTTTGCACTTTAAGCCTTTGTTTTGAATTAGAAATGATGTGTCTTATCAACACACCACTTCAAATCAACAGACATCAACCGTTTTGTTCTCTTTATATTGAAGAGAAAAAACGGATTCATCAACAATTAATTTTTTCTAGAGTTATTCATTCTTCCTCAATTCTGAAAGAGATCGCATTTGGTAAATTTGCCAGAAACAACACCCTTGTGCTAGGGTGTTGGTATTAGATAGTTGAATTCTGGTAGTCAGACACCTAAAAAACTACAACACCGAGTAGGGGGCGAATTCTGTCTATAGGACTTAGCGTATCCTCTAGCCTCTATCTACAAATTAAGATGTACCAACTCCGCCAATTTCACATAGTGATTTCGCAAGCCTCAATTTGCAATACAAGTTAGTAAATTTATTTATTTTATTTGATTTCGTTGTAATCAATTTATAATACAAATAGTATTTGTACAGTTACATTATTTATTTTAAATAAATTTATACATTGTTCTGTTTGTTTTCCAACAATCTATAGAAAAAATTATGGAACAATCAGTGAATGACATCAAACCCCATATGGAGAAACCAGACAAGTTCAAGGGTATGGATTTAAAACGCTGGCAACAGAAGATGTTGTTCTATCTAACAATCCTGAACCTTGCTCATATTGTCAAGGAAGATGTTTCTGTTACTAAAAGAGATGGTATTTTCGCCGATCAATTTAATGCAATTGATGCATGGAAACATAGTGAGTTTTTATACGAGAACTAAATCCTAATCAGTCTCAATGATATATTGTATGATGTGTATAGATCATACAAAACAACAACAGTACTCTGGGATTTCCTAAGAATAAATATGAAATTGAAGATGTTGGTTCAAAGAAGTTTATCATTGGAAAATTCTTAAAGTACCAAATGATAGACTCGAAGACTGTTGTGAAAAAAGTAGAGGAACTCCAGATTACAATCCTAAAACTTGTTGTAGAGGGAATGAAATTGCCACACCAATTTGCAGTTGGAGCTATCATTGTGAACTTGCCTCCATCTTAGAATGATTTTAAGATTCATTTTAAACATAAGAAGACTGATATGACAATGGAGGATTTAGTTTTCAAATTAAGTGTTCAAGAAGATCACTGCAAGAGTGAGGGAATGAATACTTATGAGTTTGACGCCAAAGCCAATGTTGTTGAGGATGGAAACAAGTCTAAGCCTAACTACAACATTCAGAAAAAAGAAAAAAACAAGTATGATGAAAAACGTCCACACTCACATGCACTTGATCCAAAAGGAAAGAATTTCAAAAAAATTAAAGATTCATGTTGGATATGTGGAAAGCCTGGACACAAGACTGCCACCTTAAGAAGGAGAATCCTACTATAAATAATAAAACCACAGCTAATGTTGCTGAAGACTTTGTTGGTGTTGTTTATGAAGTCAACATGATGACAAATAGTAAGGATTGGTGGGTTGACACTGGTGCAACAAAGCATATATGTGGAAATCGAAATATGTTTGTCACCTACACTTCTATCAATGGTGAAGAAAAGTTGTTCATGGGAAACGCATCTACTGCAAGTGTTGTTGCAAAATGGAAAGTGGTCATGAAATTTACATCTGGTAAGGACCTTACCCTGATGGATGTGTTGCATGTTCCTCAAATTACTAAAAATCTTATGTTTGGTCATGTTCAAAGCCAAAAAGGCTTTAAACTTGTATTTGAATCTGACAAGTTCATTCTCACTAAAGGGGGAACATTTATTGGGAAATGCTGCTTGGTTAAAGGGATTTTTAAACTCAATGTATTATTTTTGGATGTTAGTAATAATAAAAATAATAATTCTACTTATTTGCTTGAATCTTCTAAATTATAGCATGATTAATCTTGATTTACTACCTAAATGTACAATTGACAATTTACATAAGTGTGAAACTTGTGTAGAATCAAAATTTGCTAGTAAATCTTATAAGTCTGTAATTGAAAAATCAAATGAATTGTTAAGATTAATTCATACAGATTTGGGTGATTTCAAATCAAACCCAACTCGTGGAGGCAAAAATTATTACATTATTTTCAATGATGATTACTGTAAGTATTGTTATGTTTATTTATTACATAGCAAAAATGAGACTTTGAATATGTTCAAGACATATAAAGCTGAAGTCGAAAATTAATTAAACAAGAAAATCAAAATTCTAAGATCAAATAGAGGAGGAGAATATGACACTACACAAAAAATGGCCATTAGCAATGGTTTTAAACCGTGGGGGTAACCCATTGGCACGACTTAAAACCGTGGGCTGTAGAGGCGTCGCTAAATCCTTAGTAACGGCTAAAAACCGTGGCAAAATATATGTTAGCCACGGTTATAAACCGTTGCAAATGTTTTAGCCATGGCTCTGAGCCGTTGCAATAGTTAGCCACGGTTTTAAGCTGTGGCAAATTTTTTTTTTTTTTTTTTTTTTTTGCTATCAAATGACTTTTTATTACATCTTATAAGTTTTATTTCTAGAAAATAAAAATTTTAATGTGCCAAACTTAAACGAATAGAGGCAAAGTAATGTAATTAATAAAATTATACAATTACATCAAATGTGCCAAATTTTGTTTCATGCTGTGCACGTTTTGTCATTTGTCAGTTGACCAGATTATACAATTACATCAAATGGTCAAAGAATATGCAATACATTTATTCTCATGAACTTGCCCGAAGAGAAAAGATTGGTAGATTGGTAGAGTGTCTAAATTGCAGGTGAAATGATTGGTAGAGTTGCTCAAGCCCTTGAGAGAGTGCTTCCTCAACTTGTTGTGAGGACTGTTGAAGGTTGCATATGCCCATTAGTTGTTGCTCTGTTAACGTGTCTAACTGTGGCATCAATATAGAGACTAGAAAATTCAGACTGAAAGACCCAAGGAAAACATCATATCCTGCACAAATGAGGAGACAAAACACACGTCTTCAGTCACCAAAAAATTATGAAGTATATCTACAGGTTGAAACATTGAACAAATGATAAAAATTGGATAATCTCGAGCAAATGAAACATACCTTGATCAAAGGCTGCAAATGCTGGAGAACCAACTACTCTAACTGATAACAATGAAGACTGTTTATAGCACAACTTAGTCACAAGATAGATACCTTCTCTACACCTTGGTTGCAAGCATATACCAGAGCATCAACAAGCGTCAGTCTGCCTTCGGCATCAGTATTGTTGACCTGCAGAAAAAAATGATTCCAACAAATCAAACTTACATGGAGTTGATGACTCCATAAAACAGGACGCTCTGCGACGCAACAACGTCCATCAACCTAACGCGTATCCACCATCTCGCCACGGCCTTACCACCAATCCAGTCCGCAGCAACCAGTGCCCAGTCCTTCCAGTCCGCAACCTCTCCCTGCTCCGTAAAATAGGGGACACTCTGTGAAAAGTGCTCTGCCAGCACTCGGTTCCAGGACCTACCATTGCCCATTCTTGCTGCGTCTATTCTTCCCCGTGGCAATTAAACCAACGGCTTAGAGCCGTGGCCACTTCGTTTCCTAAAGAAAATGAAAACCCTAACTTGAATTGAAATTCCTAATTCCCTAAACTACTACCCACTTATTAATAGATAAACTAATATTAATATCCATCAGTTTTTCTGATTCCACCATAGTCATTACACAATACATGCTTTAGATGAATTACAACTCGAAAGAGAAATAACAAATTTATTCTCCACTCAAATATTTTTGACTTTGATAGTCCTTGGCTTGAATACTTTTGACATTTCTTATCATGTTTTATGCTTTATATTTTAGTGACTTATGTCTTATTCTTCAATGTCAAAACCATGGATGTTCAGCTGTACAAATTGAATGCTTCAATTGTATATGTGTATAACATATTAATTCAGTTATAACAAAAAGGAGTATACCTAGCTCATGCTTCATGATTACAGTTACTCAGATGGATAGAAAGAATCTATAATTCAGTATCAGCAGCACTATATAACACTTGAATCTTATATACTGGCATGAAAAGGTACGATGTCACATCATTTTCTCTCAAATTTGAGTTTTCAATGGGATAGAATGAATCGAGATCATTAATTGACCCCAGACATCTAGTGCATGGATTTATTGAGGTGTTAAATTGTTGCAAACATTCTTTACCAAACCAAATATTCATGTAAATGTTCATATTCATGGAAAAAGAAAGATGAATATACTGCCTTACTGACATTGTATGTGATTATCTCCACAACCTCAGCATTAGCAAGTACATGTGTAGGAGAAACAAGATTCCCATTGACCTGCAACAAATGAAGTTAGTAACTTTTTCATCCTAAAATCATGTATAAGGTAACTAACAGTGAGTACAAACCTTTGCAGCCACCATTTTGTTGCCAATTTCAATGTGTATCATGTATAAAGTTTAATTTTTCTGAGTCCATTAGATAAAAAGAAATACATACCAATGTCACAGTTAAGATCACATACACACACAGACATTGATTGCTTGCATAGCAAAACCAAATTATTTGGATAATTAACCAACCCTTTATTCTAAACAAGCCATGAATTCTAGTACAAAACATAAACAGCCTAAATTCGATGAAAACCAACCTGACTGGCCTATTGCATTTGTTATTAATTTCTACAATACCCATTTCAATTATATGACCATAGAAATTAATAATAATGTTTAGCAGTGACAATGTCTGTGCACTTGCAGTTTAACCATGACCCAAACACATTGCTTCAGTAATATATATAGTAGGAATACCTTGTAGTTTTATATTAAAAAGTTGAATTTATTGTTGTACCTTCTGTTTCGATCGGCTTCCCAAACAAATAATACAAATGGCCTGGAAATTTTGGGATTACTCCTGAAATGTAAAAAACTTGTTTTGCCACCTCATCTTCATCAATTTCAGTCCTAGCAACAAAATAAAAGAGGGCATAAACTGAGAACCAATGTAAACACTAACCAATCAAGGTACATAATTTCAATAGCAAAGTTGATAGTCGGTAAAAATGGAAATATGCTACTATACTTGACTGCATACAACAATCGGTGATCTTCTTTAAAACAACCGGTGAACAACAGATGTTTGTGTGCTATTTTGCATTTTGTGGCCTCTCCAATGACACCAAAGGGCACTATTTTAGCTCCAAATCGCGCTGCCACTCTGACAAATAAAGTAAACACCAGCCTATGGAAAGTTTAATAACACACAACAATACCCACAAAGCAAACAAAGCAAAAAATATAAACAGAGTCCCACACCAAGACATGCCTAACATTCATAGTCGTGTGTCAGGAATGGATGTTAGATGTAACACACCAGCCTATGAAAATTAGGTGACCTGTAAATGCCATCTGCTGTCATGTTGAAATGTTTGAAACCCATACTGGAAAGGTGGTATATATATTATATATATATAGATGGCATAGACCTCATGTAGGAAATGAATAATGAATACTTGGAATCAATGAAAGATGTCTCTGAAGGGAAAAAAAACTTGATCAAGTACGAGAGAAAACAATGTGGAGCTAGTTACTTTTGTCCAGTTGTGTTACCTGGTGAGCTCAACAAATGAGATCAAGGTCATGCGTCTGGAGGAATTCTGAAACCTTATCAACCCCAAACGTATAGGACACACCTCTGTCATTCTCCTCCCATCCTTCAATATCCTTGTCAGGATTAGACCATAACAAATCACATAGGAGTCCCTGATCTGGCACATCAACAAGTCGAGCGATATTCCTAATTTGATCCAAGTGCCTCAAGTCAGGAGACAATCCTCCATGCATGCAAAGAATCTTTTCATCTATAAGAGCAGCAACAGGCAAGCAGTTGAAGCAGTCAGTAAATATCTTCCAAAGACGGATATTAAACTTCCTTTTGCATTCATCATAGAAGCCATATATGCGGTTGATAGAAGCACACTCGTGATTTCCTCTAAGCAGAAATAAGTTTTCTTGATACTTGATCTTGTATGCAAGCAGAAGACAAATGGTTTCTATGCTCTGTTTACCACGATCTACATAATCACCTAAGAATAAATAGTTCACCTCAGGAGGAAACCCCCCATATTCAAATAAGCAAAGCAGATCAGAATATTGACCATGAATATCTCCTGCCAAACCCAATAAAAAACAAAAAAGAAGCAGTTTATAAGATGATCATTTGACAGTAATTAATACTGGATCAAAAGAAAAGTCACATGCTATCATACTCTTTGAATGTGCATTGCATGCATGTGGTTTCTCCTTATATATCTCAGCTAGTACCACCTATTGCTTACACTACTGTAAATCAACTCATATGTCCAGCAAATTTTAAGTTTACAGCTAGTATTAAGTAGTCACAAAAATAGGCGCCTGAATAGTTTAACTACATGTTCATTTGAGCAACAATCGTATGCCCTGGCTATGCTAAGCAAATGCCCTGTTTATACTAGTTTTATTTTAAAACTTCATCTTATAATTAATTAAGTTCATGCCAATACTAATGTAGCACAAAAACTAAGCACGCCACAGGGATTATGTTTCATGGATCTTAAGATTCTTAACAAGCTTCTTGGTAACACCAAAGAAACTATAAATTGGTAGTACATTACATAAGAGTCAATACTAGAACAACTTCTTCCAATGGATTCAAAAACTTGCTGTTACAGTTGCTGGACATAAATTTTGTAGCATGTTGGGACTTGGAAGCTTGATGCAGGAAGAATTCAAATTAAAAACAATTAAAATGACAAGCACAAGGAAACACCAAAACCCTCATGCATTGCTTATGTTCAAGATTTCAATGCTAAGATATAGAAAACAAGATTAAAAAAAAACATACTATGAAAAGTATTCTGCAAGAAAACTGGCACTCCATACCATTAGAAGCGTGTGACCACTATCCTTGAAATTGCAGATTTGGCAATGTGGCAACAAATCATTAAGTCGTTTGACTTCTTCTTCGCTTGGAAATAGAAGATCTCTTCCGCTGACATATAATTAATTTAGATCTAAATTTAAAAAAAAAAAAACAACAACAACACATACTGGGATGCAGATTTGGAAAGGTTATACTTGGAGGGGAGTGAGACAATGCTTGTGCACTCATATACTCTCAACTGATCATAGAAATTTTGCTAGTTGATTAGGAGGTCAGCTTTTAAGATTTTCTATATATGAATTTATCTGGCCGTGGATGTTATGTTGATTTTGATTCTTGCTGGATCACATAATTTCTAATTATTAAAAATAAAAAATAGAGAAGCTAGCAGTCAATCACCTGGCAAGGATCAAAACTTCAGCTTTGACCTTACGCAAACGGAAGTTGACATAGGATGAAGTTGATCGAAGCATCTGAAGCTTCCACAGAATTGACTCTCCAGGTAAAATGTCAGCCAAGAGCTGATAATCAAAATTGTACAAGTGTTTATTAACATATAGAACTTATATTTGATCATTTTGAATGATATATACTAGAATAACATTTTTTTGCCTCCCCACATAAATTTCAGCTACTTATGTGGGCGATATTGACTATTGAGTGCAGAATTTACAAGCTCCTATCAGGTTGTTTTGAAGCACTTGACCAGTAAATCAGGCCAAGGTACTTTTCTACGAAGAAATGCATACAAAATTTTCTTATGACCAACTTACGTTAAAGGAGGGTAACAACGCAGCAACATTTTCTGATAGCTGTTGAACAGTCTTTTGAGGAGAATTTCCCTTTTCTACACTAGCCATTGCTACCCTCAAGGGATCACCTTGTAATTTCATAGAGTGCACAAACTTGAGAAACTTCAAATTCTTTGAAACAGATAAAAAAAAAAAAATTAAAAAAAAAAGGAAAAGGAAGCTTCAACATGCGCTGCCTCCTTGCCACACAATGGAGTTCTTGAAAAACCACACTGATAGAAATAAAGATATGGCTGAAACAAGACCACTGAAGTGCAAAAGAGCGTGAGTATCAAACCTGTCAAAAGACTCAGGATAGAAGGAACACCCACGTGGAGATTTTGCGGTGTAACTTCTAATAAGTAGGCAAGAGGTTGCAGCTGCGAGTTACTGAATGAAGTAGCTTCCAACAAAAGTACAATGAGAATGGATATTACTTAAAATCATGATTATGCACTTTAAAACAGTAATTGAGTCATAGTAACTTTCACTTTGAAATCGTACTCATGACTATGTGATTCCTAAACAACATGATTTCATCTACAAACACATTGAAACAAATAAATGTGTTTGTAGATGAAAAAAAACAATACACAAAAAAAAAAAAACAAAGGTAAAAGAATCTGGTTACTGGACTTCAGCAAATCAGACCCCACACAACCTCATTACCAGGCGAAAATAATTGTTAAAATTGATTAAGCTAACCAAATGGAGCTCACAGAACCACAGACAACCCCTCTCCCAAAAAAAAATTAATAATAATAATAATTTAGAAGCTGAACACAAAGAAGAGCAAAACAAAACATACCTCTAAAGCACCACACATCCTACAAATTCTTTACCAAAAAATCAATACAAAAATTCATGTGTAAGTAACACGAACCTGTTGAGGAGACCCATTTGATATAATGTCCAAAGCTTCATTCCAATCTGCCGGGGCATTTGGACTTGCCAGTGGGCGAGATAATGGATGCATGTCGACATGAGGCTCGTAGTGACTAAGGTTTTCTCTAAAGACAAGAAATATGACAGTTATTACAAGTTAAAACAGAATCTGCAGTTGACGGATAAGAAAATATCTTATAATCTGAAAGCTAGCCATCAATAACTGGCTATCCAGGAATGGTGAATACCTGGATAAGGCTGGGGCAGCCACAGATCGTAATAAATTTTCTCCACTTTGTTTTGCTATATCTATCCTGGAACCCATAATAATTAATATATCAGAGGCTAGACACTGGAGAGATCCGACAGATCAACAAAGAATAAAATTATTGATTATAAGACAAGTGGAAAATAGTAAAATTATTGCTATCAAGTTGTCAATCAGCATTGTCAATCAAGAGGCAAAGTTCATTCAGGTACATACAAGGAATCCATGAAAAGGAAAAGATGAGACACCCAACAATTTCCAAAAATCCAAAATGTCAACATCCTCAAATAGCAATCAAAAGGAAGAGACTTGTAAACAAGAGAGTATCTTGAACAATACACAGAGCTTTAAAAGAAGGTACAAACCCATTTTCTCTAACCGAACGCCTCAAGACAGCTCTAGCTTCCCCAGGCTTCCCTTCCTTTCTCTTATACCTTGTTTGAATCTTTGACATTGAACAAGGCCTGAGACAGTACAACAAGATCTTGAACTGATTCCATGGATTCTGGCCTAGATCCCTTCGAAGAATAATCTTTCTGTTGTGGGAAAAAGATCATTTTAAGATCACAATTTCTAAAGTAGAAAAATGAAGGGCCTCGAGTAAGATACAAACCGAAGAAATAGCTTTATTTCCTTGCTTCACGGAGCGATCAGTGTAACCATTTGAACTCGACTTTGCAGTCTTTAAGCTGGTTTTGGAAGCCACGCCAGTAGAAACCCCTTTCGTTGATTCAAATGATTCTAAAAACAGTAAAAGTCAGCATTAAGACAACATGAATGCAAAATACAATATTCCGGCCATGGTTGTGATGGTTCTTTCACCTTGGATAGCCCCAGAAGGGTGCAACCGTTCTAAAACATGAGCTAAAGCTGGCCCACGTATATCTTTTAAATTTTTGGTCACCTGGAATGGCAAACAGAAAACAGTTTTCAAGTTAACAATTGTTGATATTTGAACTAATTGAATCTGAAAAGAATAACCAAGATGACATACAGCTTCAGTTCCAGAAACTCTCAAGACACGTCTCTGCTGCTTTCCGAACATCCGATGATTTATCCTAAATAAATATTGAATGTTAGAAAGACAAGGTCAACTTCAAAGTAGATTAAAAAACCTAAAACATATGATGTCATATGCTCAGATACCGCCAAAGCAGACGTAGCCGGCTTCAATAACTGTAAGGCATCAGATGAGTCAGTTAGTCCAGAGAGTTGCTTTGTCAACCAATCGAAAAGATCCTTCCGCCCTTCCGCACCGATCTTGGTATCGGTTAAAGTAGCTCTAATGTATGGAACCTACAAATTCCAATAAGTGCATCATACTGACTGATATCTCCCCAAAAAAATAAGAAACATAATTGATTTAAAAGCCAAGTCGATCCAAGCAGTCACCATCTTATCAAGATGAACTCTGTGGTGACTATCATAGTTCATAATTAACAGAGATTTGGTCTTATGCCCAAATATTTTAGGCACCATCAAATCACGATTTCAGATGATCAAAGAACATTAGATCCATGTAAGTAGTTACCAACACACAGTGAAAAGAATAAAGTTACTAAGTAGCTGTAGTTTAATACACCTTGAAAAAATTGTACATTATCAAGTGAAATAATTAAATAATAGTAGGACGTGTTTGCACCACTCCTATGAGTCTGCATGGCAAATCATAGCAGCTCAAGGAAGTCACGATTGTTTAATCAATTCATGCTCTTTTGGAGGTGAGATTTCCTGTTCTTAGGTAGTCAAATATAAACTTTGAGACATGGTCCTCAACAAAAATAAGTGGGGGGAGGAAAAAAAACTATAATCCTAATTATAACTAAGATTCTATGCTGCAGATGCACCCGTGAAGAATAAAGAAGATAAGATGAAGATGAAAGCTTTAGGTAACAGAGAATTACTATTCCTAAAACAATAATAGCAGGAGAATCATACCACTTCTTGTAGCTGCAAAGGTGGTCCAGAAAGTGACCTCCACTGTGGGAAGAATTCTTCAACAGTTAATGATATATGCTGCATAAATTTATTTAATACAGCTGGAAGCCGGAGCTTGGGATTGACCTGTGTAGAAGCAACAAACAATGAAAAACAGAACTAGGAGACCCTAGCTAAGAAAGGAGCGAACAAATAAATTTCAAATTGAGCACAGTACCAATGTAGTTCCAAACTTATAAGAGAAATCTAGAACAACTACATCCCTGCTTGGACGAAGATTTGCAACCTCAAATGGGCATTGCACCTGCAAATACAGGAGATTGGAAGAAAAGATAAGAAGCAGTACCATTGCAATGACATAAATCTTAAATATCCATAAAATAGACCTAATAATATTATAAGCAATGCTTATGCATCATACTATCCGTTTGAAGAAAAACTCACCTCGAGTTTTGCCATATAATCCTACATTAGAAAGGCATAAAAAAAACTCGATCAAGCTTAGCCAAATGAAACATCATTCCTGTTATTCCCATTGTGCATTTCATCTATCCTATTTATCCTTGAGCTATCTCGTGTTGGCTTAGGTTTTGTGCGACACTGACAAGACCCAACTAATTGAAATGATTTTCCACTTCTTGATATTGCACTATATAAGTATTTTATATAAATTGGGTACCAATTGAGCGAAGACAATTTTTCATAAACAAGAGTGCTCGAGTCCAGTTAACCGACTAGGGAAGGGCGGGGTCCTGTGTAGTAGTAATGAGACATTAGAGATAGAGAAACTAGGAGATGAAAACATAAACATTAACTAGAATGCTCCAGAAGATGATGCCAATGGCTAAAAAGTATTATGTTCAGTAACGCTCGGTGCAATCCACAATGCTAGGATACTAACCAAACCAATAATGTTCATTATTGGTTCATCAAACCTAAGAAACACTCTATGCATCTTAAATTTGGTTCTCAACGTTGAAATCCTCATAATATTACATGATATTCTTTCCTACCAACACCCATGTGGGCCTCTTACCTCATTGCTCCCCCTTCCTCAACAAGTTATCTCAAGACAATGGCCTCCCTCAACAAGTTACTTTCTTTCTTTCTAAATCTTCCAGCTAGTTTCCCCAAAATGAAATAAAATAAGTCAAAGAAGTTATGAGCAAACCAAAATTTAAGGTTGTCATTAAAACCTGGAGAAGCAAAACAAGAAATTCACCCAAGATGAAGAATTCTACATTGAGGTAGGAGCTCATATGAAGCATTAGACAAGCAATGAAAGAAATGATTATATGCAATACCTGTGCTGGAATCCATGTCACATGACCAAATGCATCCATAGCAGCCTGGCGGAACCCTTCCACAGAAGTAAACCACTGCTCAGTTGCCCTAAATATTGTCGGCTTCTTGGTTCTCTCGTCATATGGATACTTATGTTCTGCAAAAGAGAACACTTAGTAGGATATTTTCATAAACTACACTAAAGATATGAAATGGAGTTCCTACATTATTACTTGAACAGTATTTAAAGAGGGAATAAACTCACTATATGGTTCTTCCATAATGATTGACAGTTTCTCATCCAAGTATTTAACAACAGCAACATTACCATCTCCTAGAACATCTAAACTGTTGAATCTTCTAGCCTCTTCAGTGAATCTAAACCAATTTCAAACCAGTCCAAACTCTGTTTTTTTTGTTTGGATATAATCAAAACACTCTTATTGATGCATTGTTACATCAATAAAAAAACTTGATGCATGAAAGATTGAATTAGAATGTAACAACTACAAAGCACAATTTAAAACAACAAATTTAGAATGTAACAACTACAAAGCACAAATTAAAACAACAAATTTGTGAGGAATTACCTACTCTCCCTCTGTCTTTCTCTAATTTCAAGCTCCAGCTCGCGCTCCCTTTCTCTTGCTTCCCTGTCTCTGCTCCTCGGTCTTCGATCTTCTCTCTCAACATCCTTCTCAGGATCACTCGAATGCATTCTCGACCGACTACTGCTCCTCTTCGACTTCTCCCTCTCTCTTTCCTTCTCTCTTTCCCTCTCCTTGAAATTTTAGGGTTTGAAGCAAATTAAGGGTTGAAACGTGCAGAGTTGGGGGGAGACGGAGCGGGAACGCAAAGCGGGAATAAAATTTTTTTCGCAAAATTTCGCCCGCGAGAAATCGACTTACTTTTCCACACGTCCACGTGCAACACACGTGAAATTTTGCAACGATTTTAAGCCGTTGGGCACTATAGCCATGGTTTTTAGCCGTGGCAAACACACCAACGGTTTAGAACCGTGGCTAAGCCTGTTTTTAGACACGGTTTTAAGCCGTTGGCCATTATAGCCATGGTTTTTGGTCGTGGCAAATAAACCAACGGTTTAGAGCCGTGGCCACCTCCGTGTAGCTAAACAGGTCTTTTGGTGTAGTGTGACTCCAACGCCTTTATACTCCTCAACAGAATGGGGTTGCAAAGCGTAAAAACAATACTTTGAAAAACATGATTATTTTCATGTTGAATAGTTTTGGGTTGTCATTAAAAATGTGGGGTGAAGCCTTGCTTACTGCAAACACCATTTTGAATAGAATTAAAAGTGATCAAACTCTATATGAAAAATGGAACAAAAGACAACAAACCTATAAAATACCGAAAGTGTGGAGTTGTCTAGCAAAGGATCAAGTGCCACTTCCAAAAAATTTTAAACTTGGGCCTAAAATGGTTGACTGTGTGTTTATTGGATATGCCAATAATAGTACAACATACCGATTTTTAGTCATTAAATCAGGTATTTCAGATATTCATACAAATACTATCATTGAGTCCAATGATGTTGAATTTTTTGAGAATATCTTTCCTTATAATGATAGGCTTACTGAAAATAAAAGAATATCACATGATTTTAATCATATGAATGGCGCTTCATCATCCGGTGTTCAAGACAAAGACTTAGAACTTGATGAGTCTACATTCGTTGTCCAAGAACAACAAGTGGAGCCAAGGAGAGGGAAAAGAGTCAATATTGCTAAAGGTTTTGGACATGACTTTTTAACGTTTTCTCAATGAGGGTGAACCACAAACCTAAATATCAGCTATCACCTCTCCTGAATCTATTTATTGAAAAGAAACAATAAATAGTGAAATTGATTCTATTTTACAAAACCATAAGTGGGAATTATTAGATTACCTTCAGATTGTAAGCCAATAGGTTACAAATGGATTTTTAAAAGAAAGTTAAAGTCTGATGGTACAATAAGAAAAATATAAGGCTCGTCTAGTAGCCAAATGATACCGTAAAAATAAGGGTTAGATTTCTTGGACACTTACTCACCGGTGACTAGAATTACATCATTTAGGATGCCAATTGCAATTAATTCTGTTTACAATTTGGAGATACACCAAATGGATGTAAAAACAACATTTTGTAAATGGTGAATTAGATGAAAAAATCTATATGGAGCAACCCGAAGGTTTTGTGGCAAACAATCAAGAGAAAAATGTTTGTAAGCTTGTAAAGCCTTTTTATGGACTTAAACAAGCACCTAAACAATGACATGAAAAGTTTGATCAAACAATGATATCACAAGGATTTCAGATCAATGAATGTGATAAATGTGTATACATCAAACAATTTGACAATGGTTATATTGTCATTGTATGCTTATATGTTGATGGCATGCTCATCATGGGACCAAGCTTGGATATCATAAACTCAACTAAGAAAATATTCAACTCGAGTTTTGATATGAAAAATATGGGTAAAACTGATGTAATTTTGGGAATAAGAATTCTAAGAAATAATGATGGCTACATACTTAATCACATTATGTGGAAACAATTTTGCGAAAATTTGGTAATTTTGATAGCAATCCGGCTAAAATACCTTATGATCCAAGTTTCCATCTCAAGAAGAATAAGGGAGAAAGTGTCTCACAATTGGAATACTTACATATCATTGGGACACTACAATAAATTAAAAATTGTACTAAACTGGATATTGCTTACTTAGTTATCAAACCATCGAATAACCATTGTGTAGCTTTGGTTAGAGTATTGTGATACTTGAAGTTCACAATCAACTATGGATTATATTATACAAAATATCCTCCAGTTTGGAAGGATATACTGATGCTAATTGGATATCCGGTAAAACTGTGAAATCCACAAGTGGTAATTTGTGTTCTCAAGATGGTGTAAAATGGTGTTCTCAAGGTTGTGTTTGGTGCAATGATGGTGATGAAGGCAATCAAAAGAGGTAATTTCCATTTCATGACCGGGAGTACAATTACGGGTGAAGTTAAAGTTACTGAGACTACAAGAACTTATTGTGATACGACCAGATTGTGGCACATGCATTTAGGGCATGTTGGTATGAAGAGTATGCAAACTCTTGTGAAACAAGGTTTGTTAAATGGTGCTAAGACCTAGAAGTTAGAATTCTATGAACATTGTGTAACGGACAAAAAGACAAGAGTCAAGTTTGGCATCGCTATCCACCGTGCTCGTGAGACTCTTGATTATGTTCACTCAAACATTTGGGGACCTGCCAAACAAACATCATTGGGAGGTATGCGTTATTTCGTCACTTTTGTAGATGTACACCATGAAGCATAAAGATGAAGTCTTGAATGTGTTCCTGAAGTGGAAAAAAATGATTGAAACTCAGACTGGCAGAAATATCAAAAGGCTTCGTTCAGATAATGGAGGTGAATAAAAAGCTGATCCATTCTGGTAAATATGTCGGGATGAGAGAACTGTTAGACACTTCACGTTTAGAGAAACTTCACAACAGAATGGAGGGGCAGAACGCATGAATCGTACATTACTGGAGAAGGTTCGTTGTACGTTGTCCAATGCTGGATTGGGCAAAGCGATTTGGGCTGAGGTTGTGACATATGCCTGCCATCTCATCAACATGTTGCATGTGGTTACGATTGATGGAAAAACTCCTATCGAGGTATGGTTTGGAAATCCTGCTAATGACTATGATAGATTGCATATTTTTGGTTGTTCTGCTTACTTTCATGTTCAAGAAAATATGTTAAATCCCCGAGCGAAGAAAACTATTTTCTTGGGTTTTGTGGATGGTGTAAAACACTATAAGTTGTGGGTTCCTGAATCCAGGAAGATTGTTATTAGCAGGGATGAAACTTTTGATGAGGCTTCTATATTGAAGTTGAAAAACTCTCCGCAGGTGGAGAGTTCGACCATAGAGAATTCGCAGCAGGTAGAGATTGATGCTACTCTACGTGTTCCAGCTAGTTTGTATCTACAGATGTAGTACTTACTGAATCCACAGTTGGTACAGATGATGACACAAATAGTAAGGCTACAGTAGATACAGTTGATGATGTTCCAGAGACTCCAATTTAGGAGTCAATTGCAACAAGTAGACCAAAAGAGAATGTACAATGTTCTAAAAGGTTTATTGACTGTGTCGCCTATGTACTTCCAGTAGTTGAGGATGAAATGCCTTTTACCTATAAAGAAGCAATTTAAAGCACCGTCTGTGAACAATGGAAGAAGGCTATGGGATAAGAATGAAACATGAGAATTGTGTAGCTTACCGAAAGGTAAGAAAGCTATTAGGTGCAAATGGGTATAAACAAAGAAATAAGGATCTCCTAGTGATGGTGTGCGCTTTAAGGCAAAATTAGTTGTGAAAGGTTATGCTCAGAAAGAAGGTATAGATTATGATGAAGTCTTTTATCCAGTTGTGAAACATACTTCCATTCGAATTTTACTAGCCTTGGTTTCACAATTTGATTTTGAGTTAGCTCAATTAGATGTAAAAACTGCGGTGAATTAAAGGAGAAGATCTATATGACTCAGCCAAGTGGGTATAAGGTTGCAGAGAATAAAGATTATGTGTGTAAACTGAACAAGTCCTTGCATGGGTTGAAGCAGTCACCAAGACAGTGGTACAAGCGGTTTGATCAGTTTATCTAGGGCAAAAGTACACTTGAAGCCATTATGATCATTGTGTTTACTTGCGAAAGCTTCGTGATGGATCCTTTATATATTTCTCTTATATGTAGATGAATGCTTATAACCTCCAGAAACAAGTATGAGATTGATAAATTGAAATGCCAGATGAGAACTCAGTTTGAGATGAAGGATCTTGGTGAAGCTAAGAAGATCCTTGGCATGGAAATTCAAAGAGACTGGGTGAAGGGAACTGTGAGCTTGTCTCAACAAGCGGATTTGAAGGTGTTACAATGATTTAGGATAAACGGAAACACAAAATCAGTTAGTACACCTCTTGCCCCTCACTTTAAACTTCAGTTTATATGTCTCCTGGCACTTATAAGGAACGAGAGTATATGGTTCAAGTGTCATATGCAAATGCAGTGGGAAACTTAATGTATGCAATGGTGTGTACGAGGTTAGACATTTCACAGGCAGTCAGTATGGTAAGTCGGTACATGCATGATCCAGGCAAAGGACACTGGCAAACAGTGAAATGGATTATACGGTACATCCTGGGTACAGTAGATGTTGGTCGACTCTTTGAGAAGGATGTGAGTAGTGGTCAACATTGTATTGGTTATGTGGATTCAGGTTATGGAGGAGATCTGGATAAGTGACGATCAACTACTGGTTATGTCTTTACTCTTGCTAAAGGACCAGTAAGTTGGAGATCTATAGCTGCATTGTCTACAGCTGAAGCTAAGTACACGGCGGTCATAGAAGCCATTAAGGAAGCAATTTGGCTTTATGGGTTGCTTGATGACTTAGGTGTATACAAGACCATCTAGATGTCTTTTGTGATAGTATGAATGTCATTTATTTGGCGAAGAATCAAGTTCATCATGCACATACGAAGCACGTTGATGTTCATTTTCACTTTGTGCAAGAAATCATTAAAGAAGGTGACATATTACTAAAGAAGATTGATACTAAAGAGAATCCTGCAGATAATGTTGACAAAGATAGTTTCTGGGATCAAGTTCCAACATTGTTTGGATTTGATCAACATCCTTTGTGTAGGTTGAACCCCTTTGGGGTGTGAAGGGAAAAGACAAATAATGCTTGTGTAATCGGCTCAGATTTGTGAAATCTTTACTGAGGTGGATAATTTTTGAAATACAGAGGATAGAGCATATCTGGGCTTGGATTTCGGCCCGTCGGCAGTTGATTTGTTTGAATCGACATAGAGATTGTTGTAATCTGCTCAATTGTTGACTAGAAGTGGCTGAATATGCTGGTTTTTGGCTGAATTGTGCTGGATTGTTGCTGGAAACCTGTTGGAAGATAAGGGAACGAATGAGAAGGCAGTGGAAGGTGATGGAACCCTCCATCACCACCTCTATCCACCGCCTTAGGTGGCTATAAAAAATGTTCCCCCATTTTCTTCATCATCGTTCTTCCCTTGAGAGCTTTGTGAGATTTGAAGGTTAGAGTTCTTCAAACCCATCCTCTGTTTGTATGTGAGGGAGAAAAGAGATATAGGAGAGGAGAGAGAAAAAAATAAGAGATTTTTATTTCTTTGTGATGGATAGATGCACCCTACGTATTCCATGGTGTTTCTTAGACACTTGTGTATTGAACGTCGTTGACGTTGTGTATCTCTTTCCATTTGTATTCTTCGATTTCATTAGTGAAATTATTCTCTTTTCTCGTGGACGTAGGCATACTTGCTTAACCACGTTAAATTGCTTTGTGCGGTATGTGTTTAATTTTATTTTCATTTACTTTACATTGCCTTGTTTATAATTTGAATTTATTACTTTTTATTGCAACTATCAATTGTGTTCCGCAATCTATTACACTTTTGCGAGGTGCAACAATTTAAGAGTTGTTTATTGTTTATTGATGGCACATATCAGTCAGTCAACTTAGCTACCTTCTTCTGCCCTTCATTCCTCCCCATATAGTATCATCACTTCTCTATAGTAACTCTTTCCTTTTCTATTTAGTTCTGTCACTACACCAAAATGCCTGATTAGCTACACAGGTGTGGCCACGGTTCTAAGCCATTGGTGTGTTTGTCACGGCTAAAACCTGGCTATAGTGCCCAACGGCTAAAAACCGTGGCTAAAAAAAAGGCTTGGCCACGGTTCTAAACCGTTGATATGTTAGCCACGGCTAAAAACCGTGGGTATTGTTCCCAACGGCTTAAAACCGTTGCAAAAGTGCACGTGTGTTGCACGTGGGCGTGTGGAGCAGTAAGTCTATTTGTCGCGGGCGAAATTTTGCGAAAAAAAAATTCTTCCCGCTTTGCGTTCCCGCTCCTTCTCCCCCAATTTTCAACCCTTAATTTGCTTCAAACCCTAAAATTTAAAGGAGAGGGAAAGAGATAAGGAGAAGGAGAAGGAGAAGGAAAGAGAGAGGGAGAAGTCAGACGGCTAGGCACAAGGCTGATATATTGGCTCATCCTTTGTATGAGCAACTGCTCTCTGCTCATGTTGCTTGTTTGCGCATTGCTACTCCCGTTGATCAGTTGCCATGGATCGACGCGCAGCTCGCGCAGTTTCAGCAGGTTGTGGCAAAGTATTCTGTGCTTGGAGGTCATGGGAATCAGCCTCTTGTTGGTGAAGATAAAGAGCTTGATCAGTTCATGGTTAGTTTTCGCCTTTACTCTGCTTTTAACTTTTCATTTTCTTTGAATTCCTTCGATTTCTTCATCTATATTGGTTTGTTAGATGATTAACGAGTCTGAATTGACAGTTGATTGCTCCGAATTAAAGAATTTTGGGTTGATATCGTGTTCAATTGTGACCAAGATTAGCTTGAATTAATCTTCGTATTTGGGGAAAAGATTCTATTTCACTGTGAGTAATTGATTTTGCTGAGATTGAGGTTAAACTTGAGAGTGGCGATCGATGAATTGATCATTTGGCTTTGAATTGGTTCAAAATGTTAGGAAGAGGTGGCCTTCAGGGACTAATAGGATCATTGGCTATTATGGACGCTTAGCAAGTTGGTAATTAATGGCCTACGGTGAAGAGAAGTGAACAAAGAGGATGGTATTTGCTCATGATTTAAGTTTAAGTTTTTACTCTGAATTGGGATTATGAGGTTTTTGGAATATGATAAGAATCAGGAATTCGCTCAAGCTCCAATTGTTTTATTCTAGTAGTTGACGCATTTTGTTTTGTGAATTTTCTTATTTGATTCACAACGAGTTTTGCGAATGCTTGTATAATTTTTGTAGTGGATTTTGCAATTGCAATTAGAACTGTTTGATGTCATATTATGATGGCATAATTATGATTTAGAAAATGAATAACTTTCGGTATACACAACATATTGGTCCTTACAAGTTATTGTTTAGGTCAAAGGTATTTTGTATGAGCACATAGGCACAAAATCTTATGCTTAGGAGCATATCTTTTAGTTTAGCATCAGAAGGCCATTATTTTGAATAGTGAATTTTTCAAGTTTAGTGCTAGAATCAGTTTTGTCAGTAGAAAGCAAGAATTCAGCTGAACACCCATCTAGATCTGATCATGCTAAAGCTATCTAGATAGAAAATTAAAAATAAACTGAGAAAGATAATTCCATGAATCCTGCACCTTGACATCAAATTTTTTCCGATTATTGTTTTACACTATGTATTTGTTGGATATCTTATATACTGTATGCCATTTAGCTCGGATATAACAAAATAAAACTAATATTGAGGTTTTTTTGATTTTTATTTTATTTTCCATGGAAAACCATTAAAATATTAGAGTAAGAGAGTAAGTGAGAAATTAGCCCAAATTTCACATCTTTTGCATTCATGTAGAGCATAGAAGATACAAAATTTGTCCGTGTGTTTTGCCTTGTTAAACATGGTATCATTGAATGAAGACCCAGCATGAATACAATATTATAAGCATAATTGTATCTCTCCCTTCATTTGATAAATTTTGATGATATCGGATTTGCAGCTTGCAGGGGCAGATATTACTGTGAATTCTCATTGGGAGACGCTGCATTTGCTAGATGATGAAATCAAATCATGGCTTGCATTTGCTGCACAGAAGGTTGTTGAAGTGAACGCCTTGGCGAAGGCATTGTCTGGCCAAAAGGATGAGGTATCCATTCTTATCTTTAGTTCCAAAGTTTCTATTTTTGTATGTTTCCTGTTGGCATGCATTTGTCTAATTTCATGCAGTTTTCCTATTAAAAATAAATGTCATTGGTACAATTGTTATTTTGGCAAGTTTGGAAAGATTCAACAGGCTCGTTGCTGTGTAAATGTTGGGTAGAGCCTGCCCAACTTGCAGCTTTACTTAGGATCAGATTTGAGGTTAGAATCAAAACTTCAGGTGTTAGCTAAATGGGTCCACTACTTACTGCCGCCATTTTCTTGAATGAGACCAAATGAACAAAAAGTTCCTATGATAAAATCTTATAGTATTATGTCCATTGTTTGTCCATACAATTTATGAAAGCAAGAGATTATGTAGGAGGAGCCCTAATCTTGTTCTTTTTATTCATTATTCAGATTGATAATAATTGTAGAAATGGTCTTGGAGAAGTGTATTCTCTAACATTCATTTCATTAAAAATGTATAACCATAAATAAAAAACATAAAACGAAACTAAGAAATGTCTGAGAAGTGTCCAAGAAGTTTTCATACCATGTTAACTCCATGACATGTACAGAGTTATGTCCAATATGGACACAGAAACTCCATTTAGTGTCCATGTGTCTTAGCTTCCCAACATACTAGTTTATCTGGTGGAGATATCATTCTTATGACACTTAGGCAGTACATAATTCAATAGTCGTGATATGCAGCAAAATAGAATTGCTTACTATCACAAGCAAAATCTTAAGTGTGCAATATTTCAGAAGTTATTCATTACTGGGACTTGGTTATCTCGATAAGGTCAATGCTGACGGGTGCTGGGCACCATTTCTTCTCATGTTTTTGTTCATGGGGTTGGTTTGAATTTGTTCGTTCCAAATTGATCTTCAGTTTCTATGCAAATCTAGTTAGTGTGCAACAGTTTGATAAAATGCTTGAAAGAATTCTTATAGCTTGGAATTTGATGGATTCAGGTTATGAGCAGATGAGTTTGCTAGGGAAGCAGTCTGGTCTTTAGTGAATGCAAGAGTTGGGACTGCAGTTTGAGTTGGCAACTCTGGTGAGCTTATTGTCTTTAGTTTTCAATTTGGATCATTTGTTTTTGGTCAATAGGTAGATGATATATAGTTTAGTGATGTTGACTCTTCAACGTTGACGTAATTTTGGGTGGTTCTTTGATGAATGTGTTTGAAAAAGCAAAAACAATATATTTTGCCACGACTTACGTAGTTTGAACTCTGCTTCTTTCCTTGCTTTCATGTTAAACAAAATTTATTCCAGGAATTTTTTTTTCACTTTTAAAGGTTTTTACTTGGACTGCTAGTAAAGATTCTGCAAAATACATCGTATAGCTCTTTACTAACTTTGACGAAACAGAGCCTGATAGTTTCTTTCTTTATTTGTTTATGACGAAACAGATGTCAAGGAAGGATGAAGCCATAAACCAACTCCAAAGTAATCTACAAGATTGCTCAAAGGAGTTGAATATCACAAAAGGTTAGTATGAAGGGAAAGGTAAAATATTTGGCATGACTTTATCTCCTATTGTAGGGAAAGGTAAAATAATAGTTCTTGACTCTTTTAGTTCTCTTTTATGATGTCTGTTTAGTATGAAGCATTCAAAATAAGAGGCTGCCAAGTTTTAATCACAAATGATCTATAAATGACTTCTAAGCAAGTTCTATAACTAGTTACCTATTGTTCTAAGGTCTGCCTGGTATTAAAATTGGTAGGATTTCATGAAGTTTGGATGCTGCATGTTCTAAGGTCTGCAATTCTACTACAATATTCTTATACTCCAACTCAATTCTTCAAGTCTCAAATATGTAAATGATCTGTTGGAGGTGTCATCTTATTGCATCTGGATTCAGTCTTTACAATGAATATTGATCATAGCACAATGAATAAATAAGTAAATAAAACTAAGCACAAATACAAGTTTATGCATCTGAATTCAGTCATTACAACGTAAACATTTTTAGTTCTGTGGATAATGAATGTGCTAACATGGTACATGCCATAGCTATGTTGTTGCTTCATTTGCTACCATTGATGAAGGTGGCAGAAAAAGGTAAGTTTCATATTTTGTGTAAAATTATAACTATGAGATTCTTGTAGAGGATTACAAGCTATTGAATCTGGTAATATGGACTGCAGCTTTGGAGATCCCCTGCTTTGTGTATCAGTGGAGTGTGTTCGATCCGCTTGGACTGATGAAGATCAGAAGTAAGTCATTCCCTTAAACACCAACTTGTTGATTTCAATTGTTTATATGGGCTTGTTTTGTTTTGGTTGGTTTCTAATTATTGATTGAATTTTTACGTTACAACATCTAGTTATGCTGCTGTTTTACAGGGTTTATAAGATGCATCTTTTCATTCTATCTGTATGGACATAATTGCAATCTCAACAAGCAATTAGTACTTGGTGGTCATTATATCTCCATTTGGATCTGCCAGTGACTACCCCCTTTTGTCTAAATGGGTCATTTATGGAGAGGTATTGTTCAGTCTCCCTCTCATCTTATTAAACTGTTATGTTAGGTGTTCTTGGTGGTCATTATATCTGAGGTGTTTTTGTTCCAATCATTTGCATTCAGTTAGGTTGCAACGGGGCATGTTCTGGTCCATCCGATGATATTTCTCCCATATATTCATTATGGGCTACTATTATCAGTCTCTAATGAGTTTCTATTGAATTTCTGTAGAGCGTCCTCGAAGATTATATTTTATATTCTCTGCCCTTGTTCAGAGTTTTTATGTGTTAAGTTTCTCTTTGTTGCTCCCCCTTGTGAGTTCCTCACTCTCAAGGGTCTGTATTTCCCTTTTTATTTAATGAAACTCCCTGTCTCCATTTTGTTTTATTGGTTAAAAAAAAAGTGGTTTGAGTGCTTGCACAATTCTAACCAGAGTACAATATGAAACTTTATTGTAAATTGGGGCATGCCTTGGGGACAAAGTGGTTTTAGCTGGTGTGTGTAACTGATATTTTAGTTTACTTTTTTTGTTTTCCTTGTATTTTTGGCCTCTCAATACTACCATATTGTCACTCGCTTGTAAGGGGGAAGAAAGGGATTGGGTGAAAGGTTATCTCATCAAAAGGGAGATTGAGGTGTTGAAGGGTAATTTGGCACTTTGGGAGACTCAAATGATCAGAATCATTGTTCTTTTGTAGTTCTCCTTAGCCTACTTACTTTATGTTTTTGCAAAACAAATTCATGCTTGTACGACCTTTTTGGAAGGTTTTAGGATGTTATTTTGTTGCTATTTCTTTGGTTAAACAACTAAATGTTTTTTTTTAAGGATTTTACACAATTTTTGTTAGAATGCACTTTCTTTAATCAGTTATCTTATTAGCATAAAAGACTAATCAATTATCTTTGTATTGAAAAGGTTCAAGAGAAGAAAGTGAAAAAGGTATGTGATATGAACATAGAGTCTTCAGATTCAGCAACGAATGGAAGAATTGCTGGTCCGGATACAACTGCATCTGATCTTGTATTCCCCCCTGGCGGATTCCCTTCTCTTCATTTACCGCTGGTAGTTGTACTCAACACATGCTACTGGTCCTTTTTATTCATATGATAAAATATTGGCCATTTACTGAATATATATATATATATATTGTGTGTGTCACATGCCAATTCCTGCGAAATGTTTGGTGGATCTGAATTCAAAAGATGGTATTGCATCAGCTAGAAATAGTTTCTTTTTCCCGTGTTCAAGTCATTGGATATCCATGCTGCAGACTGCAAATTAAATGTGATTACTATGAGATGTTTGGTGGATCAAAATTTCCAAGAGATAGTGTTACATCATCTGGAAAATTGTTCTCTTTCCTATGATGAAGCCATTGGATATCCATGTTGACAACTGCAAAGTTAAAAATGCTAGGCCTTACGTTTTTGAGAATCACTCTTGGAGTCTCCTGAAATATCATTTTCTGTATATATTGTATATATTCTCCTTTATAGATATATTACATTTAGTGAATCCTCATAAACTACATACCATGATAAGTGAACAATTTTTTTTTTATCATCATGTGCTTTGTCCTTTATGATTTACTTGTTTTGATTATATTTCTGTTAATTTAAAACTTATGTTGATTTACAAATTTAGCTTGTCACTTTTATATTGTCTTCCAGTTCTATCTCTGTTCTAATGGGCTAGTTTGCTGCAATAGATCGTTTGTATGAGAATGAACTTGAACTGATTGTGTATGTTGTGTATGCTGTGCTTGAGCATATCTCTGTTCTGATTGTGTATGCTGTGATTGTGCTACAATTGATATAACAGTAAAAACCAGTTACAAGTTAGAAAGAATTAGTAACAAGTAACAACTATTCAATGAAATAAACATGGGAACCATATATCCAAGATCATTCTTTTGTTGCCAATGGTTGCTAGCAGAGGTATCACAAGTAGAGGGAACCCTTTAAAAAAAAGAATATTCTTTTGTCTAAAATTTTGCTACAACTTCTAAGAAATGGCGTATAACTGTCATGGGAGTTATAGTCCCTGGGAATATCTTTCCCAGATGACACAATTATTAAACTCACAGCAGTTGGAGTACATTTAGACAACATAGATATTGTGGTGTATAACTCTAAAGAGATTTATATATAACCTATAATTGGGCTTTGCTCATCCATTCTCTTTTAACTATTTGCAGTGATGGAGAAACATTTATATCGGCAGATGATTTGCGAATAAATTTGTGGAACCTTGAGATCAGTAATCAGAGTTTCAACATCGTTGACGTTAAACCTGCAAACATGGAGGATCTCACTGGTAATTGCTCTCATTTAGTATCTCATGCTGTGGTATTATACAAAATTTGGAACTACAATCTGCTGCAACACCTTTGCATAACTTGTCAAATTCACAAACACTGACCATATTTTGAAAATCTTGCTATAGGTTACATCAAACGAAATGATAAGGAGTGGTGAGCAAGCACTCAGTCTAGTGGTGAGCAAGCACTCAGTCTAGTGGTGATAAGGACTAGCTGAGGCTATTGGTGTCAACACTGAAAATTTGCTTCTGTCACAACCGGATAGTGGTGAGCAAGCACTCAGTAGGGGGCATTGCACCTCTGAGTGTCTGATGTATGTAGGGGGTTGTTTGTTATGCTGGTTTCAGCTTCGCTGTTATAACATGTTTCAGACAAATTTCACATTTCAGTAAATATATCTGTATTGATTACATACAGTATGCAATATCTAGTAACATTCATTCAATATTATATACTACGACACACATTCATGCTTTTAGAGTTCTATCAGTGTAGGAGTGGAAATAAAAAAAAAAAAAAATATTTGCCACGGTTTTAAACCGTGGCTAACTGTTGCAACGGCTAAAAACCGTGGCTACCTTGCCACGGCTTCTAACCGTGGCTAGGGTTAGCCACGGCTTAAAACCGTTGCTAATTAATTAGACACGGTTAAAAACCGTTGCTAATATCTACACCTTGTCACGGCTTACAACCGTGGCTATTTTGCCACGGCTAAAAACCGTTTCTATTCTTCTTGCAACGGTTTAAAACCGTGGCTAAATTCTGAAAATCACCACCCCTGTTCAAGCATAAAACCGTTGCTAAACATTTAGCAACGGTTTTGAGCCGTTACAAATAATTTCGCGACGCCCCCCGTAGCCCACGGCTCTTAGCCGTGGCAATGGGTTACGCCCACGGTATAGAACTGTTGCTAATGGGGGTTTTTGGTGTAGTGTGTGTCTGTCTCTCATATATATGAGTAAGTCTAGGCAACCAACCATTTTTTGGCTAGAGTTGGGTTATTTTACATTTTTACCCATTCTCTTTAAAATACAATCACAAACATCAATTATATGTAAAGAGCCCCAACCCTTATTAAAAAATGGTTGGTAGCAATGACTCTCTAAATTTGGGCATATATATATATAGAGAGAGAGCTTTCAACCGTTCATCACCTCGCCATCAATACCACCCTATAGTTTTCCTAGTCTCTAGAAGAGGAAAAATGGGTCCAAGTGAAACCAACACTACTACTTTATATTCTTCAGATGATAGCAGTGATCATTATGCTAACACTAACACCACCGATTTCACTTAAGAAAAGTTACACTCTCTCCAATCTCTCATTCCAACTTCAACCCATCACTACACCAAATTGGCACTTTTGTAACAACTCTCAAAATAGTATCACTTTTAAAATGTTACAATTCACCAAACAATTTCAAACAAAAACTAAATTTAGTCAAAAAAATGAAAAACATTAACACAAAAAAATGATACAGTAAGTTGGATCACAATTGTATCATTTTGTTTGTGAAAATGTGTAAAGTTGTTAGGTGAATTGTTACACTTTAAAAGTGATACTGTTTTAAGGGTTGTTACAAAAATGTCAATATGGTGTAGTGCATGAAGCTAGCTAAAACGTATGGAGATCACATGATAGTTGACATATTTAAAACTCTTGATTTTTCCTTAAAATGAGAAGACTGAAGATGCAAGAGTGATCCTTGAGGAAACCCGAGATTATTTACATAGGATCCATCAAGAAACTGAACAAATCCAGAAGGAAGTGCTGACGCAGCAATGAGCAGACGTTCAAGGCGGATCATCATCATCATCAAACCAAAGCAGCAGTCCTGGATCAGCCCAAGGACCCTTAATACTCAAGGTACAACATAAACAAGATTATTAATGGTGGTACTACTTGCTTGATATATTTATTTGCTTTGTACATATAGGTAGAAGTAGAGGAGTTAATGGAGGGAAGATTTGTGGTGAAGATAAGTTGGAAGAGAGGGCGAGTTGGGGGAGCTGGTCACGTGCAATGCGTGATTGAGTGTTTGGATGTGAAGATGACTTCCATCGTAGTTAAGGAAACCATTGCTGCCGATTCTTCTTCCGACCAGATGTTGAGTACAGCCTTCATCAAAGTAAGTAATTAATTTATCATCTTTCATTTCTTCTTTTTTATTGCATATTTTTTCCCATAATATCTCCCACTCTATTTTCTATGAACCCGTCTAATAGTCGAGGAAGACAGCTAGGGACCCCACAGGGGGAGAGAGAGCCGTTCATCTCTCCCGAGATGCGCGCTTAAATTTTTAATGCACGCATCCCAAATGTTCAAGCACTCATCCCGGAGGGATGGACGGCTCGCACCCCTCCCTGTGAGATCCCTCACTGGTTCCCTCGACAATTAGAATTTTTCATTTTTATATCATCATCTTCATCATAATGTACTTGTGTTCCTTAATGACTATACTACTAGTATGTTTATTTTTTCTAAAAGAAGAAAAAGAAAAAAAGACAAATGTACAATTGAAATCTAAAGAGAAAGAAATACAAATGTATATATCCATAACACAATAAACTAAATAATAGGTGTCTCTTATAACATATGAAATGTCTAATGGGGTCAAAATGGTTCTGGGACTTTGACTCAAACTTGGACAAATTTAGGATCTAAACTTTTGAACTTATATAGTTAAATATCCCTTCTTTTCTTTTTTCTTTTTTTTTTGTACGTTGTGCACACAATTCAGTTTTATACTAAATGAGCGATTTTTTTTAAATTATCTTGAACCCAGAAAATACATTATACAAACTAAAGCCAACATACCTACATCGATCAACGAAAACCAAAAAATTTATGCATTGATTAGTAAAAGCAATCATATTTAATTATGTGTTAGCGTTATACTTTGATTCAAAATTTAAAATCGATTAATTAGGCCCAAGCTTTCATTTTTCTAAAATTCATTAATGGAACTAAATAATAAAAAATAACTTCGTAAGTTCATTCAGTTTGCTTGATATATTATTTTCATTTACCTCAAATTGCTTTCAAAGGCCATCAAATTGTGTATGTAGGCTAATTAATTTGTTTAATTATAGAATGTGGAATAAAAATGCCTTTAATTAGACTTGAACCATAGGTAGAGTTTTTGTTCTATTCCTTACCCTTATTACGGTACTAACCTTAAAAGTATGATACCATTCGCACCAATCATAGTTAACAAGTAAGCTAGATTATCATGCCAAAATTCACAACAACTATGCTAGCACACCTTGGCAATAAAGGCCAATAAACTATAATCATGATTTTAAAAAGTATGATTAAAATAAAATACATTTTTTTAACTATTCTCAAATATTTTTATTTATCTTTTTGTTTGCATTAACTAAAAAAAGTAAAACATACTACTTGAGAAACAATTAATTTATTATCCTTTTCAGTAATTGAATTTCTAGAGCATGAATTGTTTATTTATTTATTTATTTTGACTACGTGGCCGAAGTATAGTGAATGTAAGATGAATAAAATAAATTTTTTTAGAGAATTCTTTTAGATCATTGATTTGTCACTCTTTCATTCTTTCCTATTTTCAATGTTAGAGAATTCCTTCTTCTTTTTTTTTCTTTTTTTTGTATTTCTTTCATATCTTGTTTGGTCGATCATATGAAGGTCCTAATAAAATCGATCTTCCATTTTCATCTAGTTAGATTTTGAACATCCCAATTCCAGTAAATGCTTATCAACTATAAGTGTTAGTAAGCTCCCTAGACATCTTTGATGTTCTTAGAAAATTTGAAACTCATCAATCTTTTGTGAGGTTACAGTATTATATAAATAAATATCATTGGGGGTCAATTTATTATCATATTTGTAACCCAATGAAAAGAGTTTCATTATTTAAAGAATTATTAATTGCCCATTTCACCATCAACTTTTAGTACATATTTGGTATTTGGTCGGGAGAAATTTCCGTGAGTTTCAGATGAGGCTATGATGATCATTTTCACAAAAATCAACTGGTTTCAAAGTTCTTTTTTTTAAACTACAATAATGAATAAGAGCGAAAACTTGGTAAAAACATTATAAAAAGATTATAATCCATAAATACCCTTACATTTTTTTCTTCACTAATAAATATCCAGATATGCCAATGGAAAATTAGCTCAATTGGTAGACTTGTGACGGTTGGTATCACAAGTTCAAGGTTCAAACCCCACCGACGACATTTTGATGGAAGGGGTAAAGGGGGTTAAAAATAATACCTATACATTATCAAACATGAGGAACTTTAACATTTTATGAATATGATGTGATAAATGAGCACATCCAAACAATGACAACAACAACTAATATATTTTAATAAAAATATAATAGGCAGCTAACGGGTTAGAGCATCTACAATGGATCTCCTAAAATAGTCAAAAAGTTATTTTAGGGGTTTCATGTGAGAAACTGCATGCTCCAATGGATCCCCTAAACTATTCCTCATTTTAACTTCACATTCAACTTGCTCCTAAATTTAAGGGCAACCAATCATCCTCTAAAATTTGAAATATCATTAAAATATTCCCAATCTTTAATTTCTAAATTAAAAAATAAAATAAAAAATCAAAACAAAAGAAATAGGGGGATGAAAAAGTAGAAGATATATTTAAATAATGATAAATTTTTAAAATAGAGAATGTGATTGGAGTGATGAAGAAATATGAGATTCCTAAATTTAACTTTTGGTTAAAATGAGGGATGATTGATCATCCATTTTAATTTTTACTATTGAAAATGCTCTAAGATATCTCAGATCAATTTCAAGTTCAAAATTTAATTGGTCAGCTTTTTCTAACAAGCACATTTTAGTTCATTAGAAATGTGACTACAAATTACTTGGAACCCACGTGCAATTTTCAATTATTTTAATTCAAATACATTTTTTGTCATCAATATATGAAAATGCTTAAATTATGCTTAAAATTTTAAGAGTAAATATTTTTTGTTTATATATTTTTCCTTGTGCGTCGATGTATTTAAGCCAGGTATCTGATCGTATAAACTATTTTCACATGATAATTTTCTTGTATTTTATTGAAAACATAATCACTTTCAAATGCATGCAACTGTTGACTTTCTATAAACATAGTTATTTAAAAGTAGGGGTGGACGCGTACTACATGTGCAAATATTTTGTAATTTATTATTTTACTTAAAAAATTAATAAGTGTAAATTTAAAATTTAGGAAATTTTTTAATCTAAGAAAATTTGGAATTTAAAATAAAGTTAAAGAAATTTTGGTTCAAAACATAAATAGGGAGGGGTAGTTTCGGATTGGGTCTTTTGCTATATTTTTTGGCCCAGCCACCTTCAAGCTATTGTGGATTGGGCATTTTGCTACATTTTTTTAGCCCAACCACCTTTAAGCCCACCACAAAAGGCGCTAAAATCCTTCTTCTTATAATGATTCTTTCTATGCAACAACAATGGCGGCCTTCAAATTCCTCCTATCTCATGCTCGTCGCCACTTTCCCCACCTCTATCGCTTGTCCTCTTCTTTACCTCCCCAACCTTCACAATCCCTCCACCTCACATTTTCCTTTCCATTTCAGACAGTAGGGGTTGTCAATCTTGGTGGTAGTGAGTTTACTTTATAAACAATGTTGGTTGAATGGCGAAAGAAATCAAACATGCTACCACCAAATCAAAGCACCAATGCTCCTTCTATCTTCCACGATTTCGCCTTCAACAAAAACAACAACCGCGACTTTAACCCACCCTCTGCAACATTGGCACCACCACCAAACGCTGCTCATCCATCAACGACGATGGTTATGGAAGCGATTGCTTCTCTACCATCTGCCCCACCACTGTCGGTGGTGGTCTGTAAGTTCAAACATTTCGAATGATAAGGATGCGATAGTGTGAAATTTGAATTTTGGCCGAGGGCATTTTCAGAAATCTAAAATAATACATAGTTACAAACAAACCCCTATTTAACCTCTTTGTTTTATTTGATATGTTAGAAATTTCAAGTTTTTAGGGCGTTTTCGAAAATTAAAAAATTTGTACAAAATGTAAAGAGAAAGAGTTTAGAGTTTTTGAAAAGACATTTTTATAGAAATGCCCTTCTCTAACTTTTTGCCGTATTTGATATTATGCATTTTTAAGTTTCATGGCATTTTTGGAAATCTAAAGTAAACATTGTTACAAACATTCCTCTATTTAAACTTTTTGTCTTATTTGATATGTCAAGAATTTTCAAGTTAATTTTCTATGGTGCTTTCGATAATTCAAAAAAATGTGCAAAAAGTCAAAAAAAAGAAAATTACCTAATGACCTCTCTAAGACAGGCAATTAGAATTCCATAAATTCTAATAAGGTTACCTAATTCACATCACCAAAGAATTTGGATGAGGGAAATTTTGAAAATCGAAAATTTGATGGAATTACGGTCGCGTTTGTGAGAGCTAATACATGTTACAGATGGTATCACAAATCTTGGACTCGGACCCAACTAAAGGCATCTAGAAAGTCATTATAAGAATAACGATTTCTCCCATAATAAATAGCTAATTCGAGGTTATTCACAAAACATGTGTATTGCAATATCCCCCAAGACTAATGACCAATGCATGTTGATCATGGAACTCTAATGCACATAAATTTTGTTTAAGAAAATACCCTTTACAATATCAACTTTATCTCGATATACAAAACTAATGGGTAAATAAACCAATTTTTCCCATTTGCAAGAAAAAATATCTAACTAGTAAAATATAAAATTAGACCTTGAGATATGAATAATCTCAAGAATTATTATTTTATTTCACCTTGTTCCTCAAAGGAAAGGTGGAGGTAGGGCAGGGTGGTTGGTGATAGGAGCAAAATGTAAAAAAAAAAAAAAAGGGGGGGGGGGATTATTTGAGCTAATGCATTGTCAATGCTTAATTTTCGATTTACAGTTTTATAATATGAAAACTTTTTTTTCTTTTTCTTTTCTTTCCTGGATGTAAATTTGGAGAAATCTCATTGTTTTAACCTAAAACACAAATAAATAACCATTGTGGCAAAGCTTGGTGTAGTGTTCCAATGTTGTCTTGGTTGAGAAGTCCGCATCACTGCTAGGTGTCCAAATATGAACGTCAAGCTCCCAAACACCATCACTCATTCTTTGTTCATACAAAGATTGATCTTTCTGCTGCAAAAATAGGGCCAATGAAACAAAAGTTTCTCTGTGCATGTCCCTAAAAACGGCCATTTGTTCTTGATTGCAGCCCAACCCACTAGATCTAACATTTTTGCCATCGCCCAATGTTCATCGAAAATGATAACATTACCTAAACCAATACTCCAGGTTGTATACTCTGCTAAAGTGAATCGCAATTCCATCAACTCCAACGAAAGGGACACTCCAACCTTCAGAACCTGCTGATGAGACACCACCCCATCACTTGTTGCTCCTCTTCTACTACTAAAATCAAAACTTGTCATCGACACCACCCCTTCCATCCATACCCAACATCTAAACTCCACTCAACCGAACAAAACACTTTGATCTTCACCCAAATCGCAACACTACTGTCATCCTCTTCGCCTCCTTGCAATCACTGTTCAAAACTCCTCATCCTCTCGCCTGCTCCTCGCCATTTTCGTCTCACCATCAGCCGCCATTGAGAAAAAAAAATCGTGAAGAAGGGAAAAGGGAAAAGGAAGGAGAAAAGGAGAGAAAAAAAAGAAAAAAGAATAGGGTTTTTTTTTCCTCTTTATAAGGTGGGTGGCTATTCGCCCCCACCAAACTTTCGAATACACCCATCCTCTATCACAAAATAAAACCCTAATCATTAGTTAAATAAAAGCCCACAATCGAGCCCAAATACAATTTAGTAACAACCCATCAACATTAGGGTTTACAAAAGAAATTTTTATATTTATTTAATTAGGCGGGTATTACAATATATACAACTCAAAAGAATCTCGTCCCGAGATTCGTTAGAAGAAGGTAAGTAGAAAATTAATTCTTAAATAAACAAACTACACATCACATGGTCAAACAAATAGCTCATACATATGCCCATAACTTAATAAAGATAATCACACACAAAAATATAAAAATATTCAGTACGTACAAAAATTACGGGGTGCTACAATATATACAACTCAAAATAATCTCGTCCCGAGATTCGATAGAAGAAAAAAAGTTAAGCGAATTTCGAAAAATACTACTTGTCCAACGAAAGAAGATTTTAAAAATAAAAATTTCAATTGAATTTTAGTTGTATAAATTTTAATTGTCATTGAGAAAGTAGGGGTGTTATAATATATACACTCAAAAGAATCTCGTCCCGAGATTCGCGAAAAGGGTTAACTAAAGATTCAAGATAACAAACCGCTACAAGAAAACAACACGAAATAATGTCATCCACTATTGACACTAAGATAAGTGAGTCACAGAAATCTCATTTCGAGAAAAAGAAACAATAAAAAGTTCAAGGTTCACCCTTGTCACTTTATCTCTAGACAGTCACACTACTACTCTCCCATATCCACATTCCGAGGATCACATAGACTCTACCCCAGCCTAGGCTAACCAAATGCTCTGATACCAATCTGTCACGCCCCGATTTTTGGAGAAAACGAAAATCCAAAAAATCCACGTAGGATTATCCGTTTCCCCCAAAAACTCGGGACGTGAGAATTCAATAATAACAGAAACAAATAGCAACATGAACTAAACATCTGAAACAAATAAAAATCTAACCCGGAGAAGACTGGCATGGCTAGCTCACTACCGGAACTCCAGTAATGCAGCTCAAAATCTCTAAACCTGAAAGACTACTCGGCTACATTCCAAAAGGAATGTACCCAAGAAGTAAAAGCTCACTCGGGTCAGCAATAAAGCTGGTGTAAGAAATCTTCATCCCACATTCAATACATCCGCACATGATAACATTAAAATAAACCAAACAATAAATAACCACACCATCAGGTAGTTCCTCAATGAGGCAATGGTGTTATCATCCTAATAAATAAATATGAATTCTTAATTACTAATATATAAAATTTATGAGTTATCAATCCTCATAAATGCAACCACAATACAATTCATAATCATATTAGACTAGTATTGAAATATTAAACAAACACGTTTTCTTTCTACCTTTAGGAAGACATGTAGTTCTCATTCAATGGTTGAATGAGCATTTAGTTTCTTCCTTTAAGGTACTCATGCACATACACAAAAAGAAATCTGGCTACTTTTCCACAATCGCACTCTCCTCCTGTGCCGAACACACCTCACCCAAGTGTGCCTCCCTTGCCTTCGAAACCACTCGGAGCGTACATGTTCCAAGTGGGGTGCCACCTCGAGGAACATCTCATCTCACCCGAAGTTCGATCCATGGCAAGCATTCTTCCTAAATGTACACGTACAACCGAACAAACATGGAACGGTGCACCGAACACACCTCACCCAAGTGTGCCGCCCTTGCCATCGAAACCATTCGGAGCGTACATCTTCCAAGTGGGGTGCCACCTGGAGTAACATGTCATCTCACCCGAAGGTCGATCACTGGCAAGTACACTGATATGCAAGCAAGTCTGCATACCCAATAATATCACAAGTATACAAGCAAGTCTGTATACAAAAATTTCTTTTCTTTTCAAATTTCTTTTTTCGGAGTTGTAGAAAAGAACATAAAAATAAATAAATCCTCAAAACTCTTTTATGTTGACGCTTTGTCAACCATAAGTAAATCAACCACAGTATCCACCGTTCTTTCGGGGAATAAGTAATATTTGACACATTGCCAATTCACACATTTCATCTCTTTGCATCATATGAAAAACAGTATGCACACCAATTCGCATAACAATACAAATACTAAGGCCAAAACAAGTGCTCAGTTAAATTCCAACCAATATCTAATATTTATTTAATAAAATATAAATTGGCTGGAATGCGAGTGCAACCCATAGAATCATGTAGTGAAAGGATCTACTTATATCAAATTATGTTCACTAGTTATTCATGCATATATAATATGCTAGATTATAGTATAACACAGAACCATCTAATGAGCAGCAAAATTCAACATATATGATCACCAGTCCACAAAAGCTTACCAAAAAAAATGGTTCTTCTAAACTTGTCTTGGGTTGAATTGCAAACCAACTAGTGGTTTAAACCAATAAACTTAAGCTCAATCCCATGATCCAATCTAAATGAGGAGGGGGTTCATCATGTATAACTTAACAGATGTAACTAAACCCAAAAATGACTATCTGTTTGTCCCTTTTGATTGTACATATAGGGTACTAAATAAACAACCGACCTTATATATTCACAACCAATTTCATAACTTTCAAAACCCCAAATTATTTCATCAACACTCACAACCACACCATCCTAATGTGACATCCCACAGACTCAATGCTTATATCTCAAATAATGAAAAAGTAAGGAAAGCTACAAGCACAAATGCAAATTCTGTCCTAGAGTTGTTACACATCCAAGCAATAAGTGCTAAAGACAGAAATAATACATTGCTTAAACATCATAAACAAATACCAAAAACACATAACCAATTTCCAAATAAACAAACAATTGTTTGTGAATATTTCTTCACAAAGATCAAATTTAGAGAGACTACAAAAAAAATACTGAAAGGGTAAAAGAGAACTCACCGGAGCGATTGCAAACCGTAAAGGATTTACACAACGGATCCACGCAATAACCCTTCATAGTCAATACACATGCTGAATTTTTTTTTTTTGGTACTCCCACACCTAGGTCTACAAGACCTCTCATACGCTTAGTCCCTTTCTTGATCAAAAGACCATGAATTTGAATTGCCACATTATAGAAAGAGAATGCCGGTAAAATGGTAGCCATGGTATACAAATTGGGATGAACACTGGCAAGTAGCATGTCATTAAAACAACTCAACCACACGGTTAAACACAGTATTCTGTGTGGAAGCCCATATAACTGCAGTCCATGTAACAACATTTCTCTGGGGCATTTTGTCAAACAAGTAGTGGGTCGATGTTAATTCCCCAAATTGTCCATAAAAGAGAATCAAAATGTTGGTAATGTAAATATTTGAGTCAAACCCAGTTTTTGATGACTTGGTTGTGAACCAAAAGACCCATGGTTTGATCACTGAGATGAGATGAGGCTTTAAGTATGTAAGGGAAGGTGAAGTGGTCGGGCTTGAAACCATTGTGGCAAAGCTTGGTGTAGTGTTCCAATGCTATCTTGGTTGAGAAGTCCGCATCACTGCTGGGTGTCCAAATATGAACGTCAAGCTCCCAAACACCATCACTCATTCTTTGTTCATACAAAGATTGATCTTTCTGCTGCAAAAATAGGGCCAATGAAACAAAAGTTTCCCTGTGCATGTCCCTAAAAACGACCATTTGTTCTTGATTGCAGCCCAACCCACTAGATCTAACATTTTTGCCATCGCCCAATGTTCATCGAAAATGATAACATTACCTAAACCAATACTCCAGGTTGTATACTCTGCTAAAGTGAATCGCAATTCCATCAACTCCAACGAAAGGGACACTCCAACCTTCAGAACCTGCTGATGAGACACCACCCCATCACTTGTTGCTCTTCTTCTACTACTAAAATCAAAACTTGTCATCGACACCACCCCTTCAATCCATACCCAAAATCTAAATTAAACTCAACCGAACAAAACCCTTTGATCTTCACCCAAATCGCAGCACCACTGTCATCCTCTTCGCCTCCTTGCAATCACTGTTCAAAACTCCTCATCCTCTCGCCTGCTCCTCGCCGAATTTCGTCTCACCATCAGCCGCCATTGAGAAAAAAAAATCGTGAAGAAGGGAAAAGGGAAAAGGAAGGAGAAAAGGAGAGAAAATAAAAAAAAGAATAGGGTTTTTTTTTTTCCTCTTTATAAGGTGGGTGGCTATTCGCCCCCACCGAACTTTCGAATACACCCATCCTCTATCACAAAATAAACCCTAATCATTAGTTAAATAAAAGCCCAAAATCGAGCCCAAATACAATTTAGTAGCAACCCATCAACATTAAGGTTTACAAAAGAAATTTTTATATTTATTTAATTTGGCGGGTTTTACAATATATACAACTCAAAAGAATCTCGTCCCGAGATTCGGTAGAAGAAGGTAAGTAGGAAATTAATTCTTAAATAAACAAACTACACATCACATGGTCAAACAAATAGCTCATACTTATGCCCATAACGTAATGAAGACAATCACACACAAAAATATAAAAATATTCAGTACGTACAAAAATTACGGGGTGCTACAATATATACAACTCAAAAGAATCTCGTCCTGAGATTCGATAGAAGAAAAAAAGTTAAGCGAATTTCGAAAAATACTACTTGTCCAACGAAAGAAGATTTTAAAAATAAAAATTTCAATTGAATATTAGTTGCATAAATTTTTAATTGACATTGAGAAAGTAGGGGTGTTATAATATATACAACTCAAAAGAATCTCGTCCCGAGATTAGCGAAAAGGGTAAACTAAAGATTCAAGATAACAAACCGCTACAAGAAAACAACACGAAATAATGTCATCCACTCTTGACACTAAAATAAGTGAGTCACAGAAATCTCATTTCGAGATTCACGAAGAAAAAGATACAATAAAAAGTTCAAGGTTCACCCTTGTCACTTTATCTCTAGACAGTCACACTACTACTCTCCCATATCCACATTCCGAGGATCACCTAGACTCTACCCCAGCCTAGGCTAACCAAATGCTCTGATACCAAACTGTCACGCCCCGATTTTTGAAGAAAAGGAAAATCCAAAAAATCCACGTAGGATTATCCGTTTCCCCCAAAAACTCGGGACGTGAGAATTCAATAATAACATAAACAAATAGCAGCATGAACTAAACATCTGAAACAAATAAAAATCTAACCCGGAGAAGACTGGCATGGCTAGCTCACTAGCGGAACTCCAGTAATGCAGCTCAAAATCTCTAAACCTGAAAGACTACTCGGCTACATTCCAAAAGAAATGTACCCAAGAAGCAAAAGCTCACTCGGGTCAGCAATAAAGCTGGTGTAAGAAATCTTCATCCCACAATCAATACATCCGCACATGATAACATTAAAATAAACCAAACAATAAATAACCACACCATCAGGTAGTTCCTCAATGAGGCAATGGTGTTATCATCCTAATAAATAAATATGCATTCTTAATTACTAATATATAAAATTTATGAGTTATCAATCCTCATAAATGCAACCACAATACAATTCATAATCATATTAGACTAGTATTGAAATATTAAACAAACACGTTTTTCTTTCTACCTTTAGGAAGACATGTAGTTCTCATTCAATGGTTGAATGAGCATTTAGTTTCTTCCTTTAAGGTACTCATGCACATACACAAAAGAAATCTCGCTACTTTTCCACAATCGCACTCTTCTCCTGTGCCGAACACACCTCACCCAAGTGTGCCTCCCTTGCCTTCGAAACCACTTGGAGCGTACATGTTCCAAGTGGGGTGCCACCTCGGGGAACATCTCATCTCACCCGAAGTTCGATCCATGGCAAGCATTCTTCCTAAATCTACACGTACTACCGAACAAACATTCAACGGTGCACCGAACACACCTCACCCAAGTGTGCCGCCCTTGCCATCGAAACCATTCGGAGCGTACATGTTCCAAGTGGGGTGCCACCTGGAGGAACATGTCATCTCACCCGAAGGTCGATCACTGGAAAGTACACTGATATGCAAGCAAGTCTGCAAACCCAATAATATCACAAGTATACAAGCAAGTCTGTATACAAAAATTTCTTTTCTTTTCACATTTCTTTTTTCGGAGTTGTAGAAAAGAGCATAAAAATAAATAAATCCTCAAAACTCTTTTATGGTGACGCTTTGTCAACCATAAGTAAATCAACCACAATATCCACCGTTCTTTCGGGAAACAAGTAATATTTGACACATTGCCAATTCACACATCTCATCTCTTTGCATCATATGAAAAACAGTATGCACACCAATTCGCATAACAATACAAATACTAAAGCCAAAACAAGTGCTCAGTTAAATTCCAACCAATATCTAATATTTATTTAATAAAATATAAATTGGCTGGAATGCGAGTGCAACCCATAGAATCATGTAGTGAAAGGATCTACTTATATCAAATTATGTTCACTAGTTATTCATGCATATATAATATGCTAGATTATAGTATAACACAGAACCATCTAATGAGCAGCAAAATTCAACATATATGATCACCAGTCCACAAAAGCTTACTAAAAAAATGGTTCTTCTAAACTTGTCTTGGGTTGAATTGCAAACCAACTAGTGGTTTAAACCAATAAACTTAAGCTCAATCCCCTGATCCAATCTAAATGAGGAGGGGGTTCATCATGTATAACTTAACAGATGTAACTAAACCCAAAAATGACTATCTGTTTGTCCATTTTGATTGTACATATAGGGTACTAAATAAACAACCAAACTTATATATTCACAACCAATTTCATAACTTTCCAAACCCCAAATTATTTCATCAACACTCACAACCACACCATCCTAATGTGACATCCCACAGACTCAATGCTTATATCTCAAATAATGAAAAAGTAAGGAAAGCTACAAGCACAAATGCAAATTCTGTCCTAGAGTTGTTACACATCGAAGCAATAAGTGCTAAAGACAGAAATAATACATTGCTTAAACATCATAAACAAATACCAAAAACACATAACCAATTACCAAATAAACAAACAATTGTTTGTGAATATTTCTTCACAAAGATCAAATTTAGAGAGACTAAAAAAAAATACTGAAAGGGGTAAAAGAGAACTCACCGGAGAGATTGCAAACCGTAAAGGATTTACGCAACGGATCCACGCAATAACCCTTCATAGTCAATACACATGCTGAATTTTTTTTTTTTGGTACTCCCACACCTAGGTCTACAAGACCTCTCATACGCTTAGTCCCTTTCTTGATCAAAAGACCATGAATTTGAATTGCCACATTACAGAAAGAGAATGCCGGTAAAATGGTAGCCATGGTATACGAATTGGGATGAACACTGGCAAGTAGCATGTCATTAAAACAACTCAACCGCACGGTTAACCACAATATTCTATGTGGAAGCCCATATAACTGCAGTCCATGTAACAACATTTCTCTGGGGAATTTTGTCAAACAAGTAGTGGGTCGATGTTAATTCCCCAAATTGTCCATAAAAGCGAATCAAAATGTTGGTAATGTAAAGATTTGAGTCAAACCCAGTTTTTGATGACTTGGTTGTGAACCAAAAGACCCATGGTTTGATCACTGAGATGAGATGAGGCTTTAAGTATGTAAGGGAAGGTGAAGTGGTCGGGCTTAAAACCATTGTGGCAAAGCTTGGTGTAGTGTTCCAATGCTGTCTTGGTTGAGAAGTCCGCATCACTGCTGGGTGTCCAAATATGAACGTCAAGCTCCCAAACACCATCACTCATTCTTTGTTCATACAAAGATTGATCTTTCTGCTGCAAAAATAGGGCCAATGAAACAAAAGTTTCCCTGTGCATGTCCCTAAAAACGACCATTTGTTCTTGATTGCAGCCCAACCCACTAGATCTAACATTTTTGCCATCGCCCAATGTTCATCGAAAATGATAACATTACCTAAACCAATACTCCAGGTTGTATACTCTGCTAAAGTGAATCGCAATTCCATCAACTCCAACGAAAGGGACACTCCAACCTTCAGAACCTGCTGATGAGACACCACCCCATCACTTGTTGCTCTTCTTCTACTACTAAAATCAAAACTTGTCATCGACACCACCCCTTCAATCCATACCCAAAATCTAAATTAAACTCAATCGAACAAAACCCTTTGATCTTCACCCAAATCGCAGCACCACTGTCATCCTCTTCGCCTCCTTGCAATCACTGTTCAAAACTCCTCATCCTCTCGCCTGCTCCTCGCCAAATTTCGTCTCACCATCAGCCGCCATTGAGAAAAAAAATCGTGAAGAAGGGAAAAGGGAAAAGGAAGGAGAAAAGGAGAGAAAATAAAAAAAAGAATAGGGTTTTTTTTTTCCTCTTTATAAGGTGGGTGGCTATTCGCCCCCACCGAACTTTCGAATACACCCATCCTCTATCACAAAATAAAACCCTAATCATTAGTTAAATAAAAGCCCAAAATCGAGCCCAAATACAATTTAGTAGCAACCCATCAACATTAAGGTTTACAAAAGAAATTTTTATATTTATTTAATTTGGCGGGTTTTACAATATATACAACTCAAAAGAATCTCGTCCTGAGATTCGGTAGAAGAAGGTAAGTAGGAAATTAATTCTTAAATAAACAAACTACACATCACATGGTCAAACAAATAGCTCATACTTATGCCCATAACGTAATGAAGACAATCACACACAAAAATATAAAAATATTCAGTACGTACAAAAATTACGGGGTGCTACAATATATACAACTCAAAAGAATCTCGTCCTGAGATTCGATAGAAGAAAAAAAGTTAAGCGAATTTCGAAAAATACTACTTGTCCAAAGAAAGAAGATTTTAAAAATAAAAATTTCAATTGAATATTAGTTGCATAAATTTTTAATTGACATTGAGAAAGTAGGGGTGTTATAATATATACAACTCAAAAGAATCTCGTCCCGAGATTAGCGAAAAGGGTTAACTAAAGATTCAAGATAACAAACCGCTACAAGAAAACAACACGAAATAATGTCATCCACTCTTGACACTAAAATAAGTGAGTCACAGAAATCTCATTTCGAGATTCACGAAGAAAAAGATACAATAAAAAGTTCAAGGTTCACCCTTGTCACTTTATCTCTAGACAGTCACACTACTACTCTCCCATATCCACATTCCGAGGATCACCTAGACTCTACCCCAGCCTAGGCTAACCAAATGCTCTGATACCAAACTGTCACGCCCCGATTTTTGAAGAAAAGGAAAATCCAAAAAATCCACGTAGGATTATCCGTTTCCCCCAAAAACTCGGGACGTGAGAATTCAATAATAACATAAACAAATAGCAGCATGAACTAAACATCTGAAACAAATAAAAATCTAACCCGGAGAAGACTGGCATGGCTAGCTCACTAGCGGAACTCCAGTAATGCAGCTCAAAATCTCTAAACCTGAAAGACTACTCGGCTACATTCCAAAAGAAATGTACCCAAGAAGCAAAAGCTCACTCGGGTCAGCAATAAAGCTGGTGTAAGAAATCTTCATCCCACAATCAATACATCCGCACATGATAACATTAAAATAAACCAAACAATAAATAACCACACCATCAGGTAGTTCCTCAATGAGGCAATGGTGTTATCATCCTAATAAATAAATATGCATTCTTAATTACTAATATATAAAATTTATGAGTTATCAATCCTCATAAATGCAACCACAATACAATTCATAATCATATTAGACTAGTATTGAAATATTAAACAAACACGTTTTTCTTTCTACCTTTAGGAAGACATGTAGTTCTCATTCAATGGTTGAATGAGCATTTAGTTTCTTCCTTTAAGGTACTCATGCACATACACAAAAAGAAATCTCGCTACTTTTCCACAATCGCACTCTTCTCCTGTGCCGAACACACCTCACCCAAGTGTGCCTCCCTTGCCTTCGAAACCACTTGGAGCGTACATGTTCCAAGTGGGGTGCCACCTCGGGGAACATCTCATCTCACCCGAAGTTCGATCCATGGCAAGCATTCTTCCTAAATCTACACGTACTACCGAACAAACATTCAACGGTGCACCGAACACACCTCACCCAAGTGTGCCGCCCTTGCCATCGAAACCATTCGGAGCGTACATGTTCCAAGTGGGGTGCCACCTGGAGGAACATGTCATCTCACCCGAAGGTCGATCACTGGAAAGTACACTGATATGCAAGCAAGTCTGCAAACCCAATAATATCACAAGTATACAAGCAAGTCTGTATACAAAAATTTCTTTTCTTTTCACATTTCTTTTTTCGGAGTTGTAGAAAAGAGCATAAAAATAAATAAATCCTCAAAACTCTTTTATGGTGACGCTTTGTCAACCATAAGTAAATCAACCACAATATCCACCGTTCTTTCGGGAAACAAGTAATATTTGACACATTGCCAATTCACACATCTCATCTCTTTGCATCATATGAAAAACAGTATGCACACCAATTCGCATAACAATACAAATACTAAAGCCAAAACAAGTGCTCAGTTAAATTCCAACCAATATCTAATATTTATTTAATAAAATATAAATTGGCTGGAATGCGAGTGCAACCCATAGAATCATGTAGTGAAAGGATCTACTTATATCAAATTATGTTCACTAGTTATTCATGCATATATAATATGCTAGATTATAGTATAACACAGAACCATCTAATGAGCAGCAAAATTCAACATATATGATCACCAGTCCACAAAAGCTTACTAAAAAAATGGTTCTTCTAAACTTGTCTTGGGTTGAATTGCAAACCAACTAGTGGTTTAAACCAATAAACTTAAGCTCAATCCCCTGATCCAATCTAAATGAGGAGGGGGTTCATCATGTATAACTTAACAGATGTAACTAAGCCCAAAAATGACTATCTGTTTGTCCATTTTGATTGTACATAGAGGGTACTAAATAAACAACCAAACTTATATATTCACAACCAATTTCATAACTTTCAAAACCCCAAATTATTTCATCAACACTCACAACCACACCATCCTAATGTGACATCCCACAGACTCAATGCTTATATCTCAAATAATGAAAAAGTAAGGAAAGATACAAGCACAAATGCAAATTCTGTCCTAGAGTTGTTACACATCGAAGCAATAAGTGCTAAAGACAGAAATAATACATTGCTTAAACATCATAAACAAATACCAAAAACACAATACCAATTACCAAATAAACAAACAATTGTTTTGTGAATATTTCTTCACAAAGATCAAATTTAGAGAGATTACAAAAAAAATACTGAAAGGGGTAAAAGAGAACTCACTGGAGAGATTGCAAACCGTAAAGGATTTACGCAACGGATCCACGCAATAACCCTTCATAGTCAATACACATGCTGAATTTTTTTTTTTTGGTACTCCCACACCTAGGTCTACAAGACCTCTCATACGCTTAGTCCCTTTCTTGATCAAAAGACCATGAATTTGAATTGCCACATTACAGAAAGAGAATGCCGGTAAAATGGTAGCCATGGTATACGAATTGGGATGAACACTGGCAAGTAGGATGTCATTAAAACAACTCAACCGCACGGTTAACCACAATATTCTATGTGGAAGCCCATATAACTGCAGTCCATGTAACAACATTTCTCTGGGGCATTTTGTCAAACAAGTAGTGGGTCGATGTTAATTCCCCAAATTGTCCATAAAAGAGAATCAAAATGTTGGTAATGTAAAGATTTGAGTCAAACCCAGTTTTTGATGACTTGGTTGTGAACCAAAAGACCCATGGTTTGATCACTGAGATGAGATGAGGCTTTAAGTATGTAAGGGAAGGTGAAGTGGTCGGGCTTGAAACCATTGTGGCAAAGCTTGGTGTAGTGTTCCAATGCTGTCTTGGTTGAGAAGTCCGCATCACTGCTGGGTGTCCAAATATGAACGTCAAGCTCCCAAACATCATCACTCATTCTTTGTTCATACAAAGATTGATCTTTCTGCTGCAAAAATAGGGCCAATGAAACAAAAGTTTCCCTGTGCATGTCCCTAAAAACGACCATTTGTTCTTGATTGCAGCCCAACCCACTAGATCTAACATTTTTGCCATCGCCCAATGTTCATCGAAAATGATAACATTACCTAAACCAATACTCTAGGTTGTATACTCTGCTAAAGTGAATCGCAATTCCATCAACTCCAACGAAAGGGACACTCCAACCTTCAGAACCTGCTGATGAGACACCACCCAATCACTTGTTGCTCTTCTTCTACTACTAAAATCAAAACTTGTCATCGACACCACCCCTTCCATCCATACCCAACATCTAAACTCAACTCAACCGAACAAAACCCTTTGATCTTCACCCAAATCGCAGCACCACTGTCATCCTCTTCGCCTCCTTGCAATCACTGTTCAAAACTCCTCATCCTCTCGCCTGCTCCTCCCCAATTTCGTTTCACCATCAGCCGCCATTGAGAAAAAAAAATCGTGAAGAAGGGAAAAGGGAAAAGGAAGGAGAAAAGGAGAGAAAATAAAAAAAAAGAATAGGGTTTTTTTCCTCTTTATAAGGTGGGTGGCTATTCGCCCCCATCGAACTTTTGAATACACCCATCCTCTATCACAAAATAAAACCCTAATCATTAGTTAAATAAAAGCCCAAAATCGAGCCCAAATACAATTTAGTAGCAACCCATCAACATTAGGGTTTACAAAAGAAATTTTTATATTTATGTAATTAGGCGGGTATTACAATATATACAACTCAAAAGAATCTCGTCCCGAGATTCGGTAGAAGAAGGTAAGTAGGAAATTAATTCTTAAATAAACAAACTACACATCACATGGTCAAACAAATAGCTCATACGTATGCCCATAACGTAATGAAGACAATCACACACAAAAATATAAAAATATTCAGTACGTACAAAAATTACGGGGTGCTACAATATATACAACTTAAAAGAATCTCGTCCCGAGATTCGATAGAAGAAAAAAAGTTAAGCGAATTTTGAAAAATACTACTTGTCCAACGAAAGAAGATTTTAAAAATAAAAATTTCAATTGAATTTTAGTTGCATAAATTTTTAATTTTCATTGAGAAAGTAGGGGTGTTATAATATAAACAACTCAAAAGAATCTCGTCCAGAGAATCGCGAAAAGGGTTTACTAAAGATTCAAGATAACAAACCGCTACAAGAAAACAACACGAAATAATGTCATCCACTATTGACACTAAAATAAGTGAGTCACAGAAATCTCATTTCGAGATTCACGAAGAAAAAGAAACAATAAAAAGTTCAAGGTTCACCCTTGTCACTTTATCTCTAGACAGTCACACTACTACTCTCCCATATCCACATTCCGAGGATCACCTAGACTCTACCCCAGCCTAGGCTAACCAAATGCTCTGATACCAAACTATCACGCCCCGATTTTTGAAGAAAACGAAAATCCAAAAAATCCACGTAGGATTATCCGTTTCCCCCAAAAACTCGGGACGTGAGAATTCAATAATAACAGAAACAAATAGCAGCATGAACTAAACATTTGAAACAAATAAAAATCTAACCCGGAGAAGACTGGCATGGCTAGCTCACTAGCGGAACTCCAGTAATGCAGCTCAAAATCTCTAAACCTGAAAGACTACTCGGCTACATTCCAAAAGGAATGTACCCAAGAAGCAAAAGCTCACTCGGGTCAGTAATAAAGCTGGTGTAAGAAATCTTCATCCCACAATCAATACATCCGCACATGATAACATTAAAATAAACCAAACAATAAATAACCACACCATCAGGTAGTTCCTCAATGAGGCAATGGTGTTATCATCCTAATAAATAAATATGCATTCTTAATTACTAATATATAAAATTTATGAGTAATCAATCCTCATAAATGCAACCACAATACAATTCATAATCATATTATACTAGTATTGAAATATTAAACAAACATGTTTTTCTTTTTACCTTTAGGAAGACATGTAGTTCTCATTCAATGGTTGAATGAGCATTTAGTTTCTTCCTTTAAGGTACTCATGCACATACACAAAAAGAAATCTCGCTACTTTTCCACAATCGCACTCTCCTCATGTGCCGAACACACCTCACCCAAGTGTGCCTCCCTTGCCTTCGAAACCACTCGGAGCGTACATGTTCCAAGTGGGGTGCCACCTCGAGGAACATCTCATCTCACCCGAAGTTCGATCCATGGCAAGCATTCTTCCTAAATCTACACGTACAACCGAACAAACATGGAACGGTGCACCGAACACACCTCACCCAAGTGTGCCGCCCTTGCCATCGAAACCATTCGGAGCGTACATGTTCCAAGTGGGGTGCCACCTGGAGGAACATGTCATCTCACCCGAAGGTCGATCACTGGCAAGTACACTGATATGCAAGCAAGTCTGCATACCCAATAATATCACAAGTATACAAGCAAGTCTGTATACAAAAATTTCTTTTCTTTTCACATTTTTTTTTCGGAGTTGTAGAAAAGAGCATAAAAATAAATAAATCCTCAAAACTCTTTTATGCTGACGCTTTGTCAACCATAACTAAATCAACCACAGTATCCACCGTTCTTTCGGGGAACCAGTAATATTTGACACATTGCCAATTCACACATCTCATCTCTTTGCATCATATGAAAAACAGTATGCACACCAATTCGCATAACAATACAAATACTAAAGCCAAAACAAGTGCTCAGTTAAATTCCAACCAATATCTAATATTTATTTAATAAAATATAAATTGGCTGGAATGCGAGTGCAACCCATAGAATCATGTAGTGAAAGGATCTACTTATATCAAATTATGTTAACTAGTTATTCATGCATATATAATATGCTAGATTATAGTATAACACAGAACCATCTAATGAGCAGCAAAATTCAACATATATGATCACCAGTCCACAAAAGCTTACTAAAAAAATGGTTCTTCTAAACTTGTCTTGGGTTGAATTGCAAACCAACTAGTGGTTTAAACAATAAACTTAAGCTCAATCCCCTGATCCAATCTAAATGAGGAGGGGGTTCATCATGTATAACTTAACAGATGTAACTAAACCCAAAAATGACTATCTGTTTGTCCATTTTGATTGTACATATAGGGTACTAAATAAACAACCAAACTTATATATTCACAACCAATTTCATAACTTTCAAAACCCCAAATTATTTCATCAACACTCACAACCACACCATCCTAATGTGACATCCCACAGACTCATTGCTTATATCTCAAATAATGAAAAAGTAAGGAAAGCTACAAGCACAAATGCAAATTCTGTTCTAGAGTTGTTACACATCCAAGCAATAAGTGCTAAAGACAGAAATAATACATTGCTTTAACATCATAAACAAATACCAAAAACACAATACCAATTACCAAATAAACAAACAATTGTTTTGTGAATATTTCTTCACAAAGATCAAATTTAGAGAGATTACAAAAAAAATACTGAAAGGGGTAAAGAGAACTCACCGGAGAGATTGCAAACCGTAAAGGATTTACGCAACGGATCCACGCAATAACCCTTCATAGTCAATACACATGCTGAATTTTTATTTTTATTTTGGTACTCCCACACCTAGGTCTACAAGACCTCTCATACGCTTAGTCCCTTTCTTGATCAAAAGACCATGAATTTGAATTGCCACATTATAGAAAGAGAATGCCGGTAAAATGGTAGCCATGGTATACGAATTGGGATGAACACTGGCAAGTAGCATGTCATTAAAACAACTCAACCGCACGGTTAAACACAGTATTCGGTGTGGAAGCCCATATAACTGCAGTCCATGTAACAACATTTCTCTGGGGCATTTTGTCAAACAAGTAGTGGGTCGATGTTAATTCCCCAAATTGTTCATAAAAGAGAATCAAAATGTTGGTAATGTAAAGATTTGAGTCAAACCCAGTGTTTGATGACTTCGTTGTGAACCAAAAGACCCATGGTTAGATCACTGAGATGAGATGAGGCTTTAAGTATGTAAGGGAAGGTGAAGTGGTCGGGCTTGAAACCATTGTGGCAAAGCTTGGTGTAGTGTGTTCCAATGCTGTCTTGGTTGAGAAGTCCGCATCACTGCTGGGTGTCCAAATATGAACGTCAAGCTCCCAAACACCATCACTCATTCTTTGTTCATACAAAGATTGATATTTCTGCTGCAAAATAGGGCCAATGAAACAAAAGTTTCCATGTGCATGTCCCTAAAAACGGCCATTTGTTCTTGATTGCAGCCCAACCCACTAGATCTAACATTTTTGCCATCGCCCAATTTTCATCGAAAATGATAACATTACCTAAACCAATACTCCAGGTTGTATACTCTGCTAAAATGAATCGCAATTCCATCAACTCCAACGAAAGGGACACTCCAACCTTCAGAACCTGCTGATGAGACACCACCCCATCACTTGTTGCTCCTCTTCTACTACTAAAATCAAAACTTTTCATCGACACCACCCCTTCCATCCATACCCAACATCTAAACTCAACTCAACCGAACAAAACCCTTTGATCTTCACCCAAATCGCAGCACCACTGTCATCCTCTTCGCCTCCTTGCAATCACTGTTCAAAACTCCTCATCCTCTCGCCTGCTCCTCCCCAATTTCGTTTCACCATGAGCCGCCATTGAGAAAAAAAATCGTGAAGAAGGGAAAAGGGAAAAGGAAGGAGAAAAGGAGAGAAAATAAAAAAAAAAGAATAGGGTTTTTTTCCTCTTTATAAGGTGGGTGGCTATTCGCCCCCATCGAACTTTCGAATACACCCATCCTCTATCACAAAATAAAACCCTAATCATTAGTTAAATAAAAGCCCAAAATCGAGCCCAAATACAATTAGTAGCAACCCATCAACATTAGGGTTTACAAAAGAAATTTTATATTTATTTAATTAGGCGGGTATTACAATATATACAACTCAAAAGAATCTCGTCCCGAGATTCGGTAGAAGAAGGTAAGTAAAAAATTAATTCTTAAATAAACAAACTACACATTACATGGTCAAACAAATAGCTCATACGTATGTCCATAACTTAATGAAGACAATCACACACAAAAAATATAAAAATATTCAGTACGTACAAAAATTACGGGGTGCTACATATTTTCTTCACAAAGCAGCAAAGAAAAGTAGTCGATTTCAGCCAAAGAAAGGGAGACATAGGCTGCCAGATAGATGGATTCACACCAGAGAGGGCAACGAGAAATTGCAGCCCCTTAAAATCCTTTTTTTATATGTAATTTTGCTCCCTTTCCTAACGGGGTTGACCTAAAATTCTTTGTGAAATTGGGTTTCCATCTTTAACAAAGCTTTCTTCTTTAACGACCACATCTTTCACGTGAAATTAGTTCATTTTTCTCTCATTAGCATGCCATTAAAATATTTTTCAAATACAAACATACACATCATGTAGCTAAGTAGAATTATTATAAAATACTTGAATGAACCAAATAATCTAACAATTACTCTTAGAAAATCATCACAATCCCTACTAGCTTATTACTAGTCTTTTTTTTTTTTTTTTTTTGAAAGGCAAGTTTGGAGTGTATATGGTCTCCCCAGACCACTTAAAGAAAAAGGATGATAACGTTACATTCTCATATATTTTCTACCCCTAGCGTCATCAAAAATGATCTTTTTCAAGTCCTCCACAAAAGAGCTACGAATTACATCAAAGAACTCACATTAGGTAACATATTGGCCAGCTTATCAGCGGCCTTATTCGTCTCACGGACAACATGCATAACTTTGCATTTGTCAAACAATTTCAACATCTCTTTGATTCTTCGCGTAGTATGGATCTACCCATTCAAGCCACTTAAATTTAAGAGTAAAATTAAACTCCTATCTATACCACTTTCGCTGACACTTTTGATTGGATTTAGAGAATGCAACAAGCCTTTAAACCCTTAAGTGTCCCTAGTGGACGAGTTATAGTCTCTTGAGGGTTTACCAGAGTAGTACCCACAAACACTGTGCATTTTCAACAAATTGCTCAATCTTGACTTCTAATTCAATAAATAACACAAATTGTCAATGAGAATAAAATATCACCAAAAAAATTGGTTCTCATTATCAAATTTAAAACAATAAATTTCATCTTCACAAGTTTTGAAAACTCAAAATAGGGAACATCACTTATAAATGACATAAGAAGCCACAAGTCCCCTTAGGTGTAAAATGAACTAACACATAATTATGGAGCTTTACAGTAATTCTTATATACATGACTTAGTACCTCAAAATTCATTGAAAATTTGAGGTGATGAAACAACCAAGGCAATGGATTTTTACTTATCAAGGATATATGTGTGGACTATGCAATGTTTAATTCCCTTAAGTTTTCTAATTGACCCATATATTGAGCTTTAGACCAATGAATCCCAAACCAGGTGGATTTAGGGCATTAGAATATGAAGTTACACTACCCACAACTCGACTACAACATGTGCAATGTCTAGCTCTCTTAAGCTTTCTAATTGAATCATTTATCAAGCCTTAGACCGATGATTCCCAAACCAGATAGTTTTAGAGCATTAGGTGTATAAACACCCCTACGAATTTACTAACTTGAGTAAAAAAAAAACTATAAAGCTAAACTAGTTTGTTTATACATTAACATCATGTTGAGGTTATTCATCCAACAAATATTCCAATTTATCCTAAGATATAAACATGCATATTTAGTTTCATTTTCTCATACCCCATACTATGTGACAGTATGCACATGCTAAATTCAAAGTGAAACATGTGAAATACTCACTAACAAAAAATAAGTAGTACAAATTCAGATTTCCTAGATATACGATTATGTGTTCACCATTTTGAATAAAAAACACTCTAAAAACAATTTAATCCAACACTAAGTTCAACATAACCATGCCAAGACATCATGGCAAATTTTTTTAACTATTGTTTGTATAATTTTTTTAATAAAAGAAAAACAACCTTTCCACACCCCCAACCTAAGTCGTATATTGTCTTCAATGTTAATCAATCCGTTGTAATGGCGATAAAAAGAGAAAAATAAAAATGATCAAACAACCTAGTAAACCAGAATACGAAAATAATAAAAGTAAGCAAGAGAGGACTTAGCTGAATTTTTATAACTCATGAATGCCTGAGCACAAAGTTCTCCTCTGCTCATTAGGTTACCTCCCAAGTAGTGCTAAGCTTATAAGTGTTCAACTAGACTGTATGACTCTCATGCCATGTACTCGACGAAGTAAAGAGTCAAGTCTTCATCTCCAGGGTCAAAGCTCATCTCAATATAGGGGCTTCACTCTATGTCCATTCACCTTGAATGTAAGATTTTTCTCTTTGTTATGAACCTATACAACTCCATGGAGGAAACCATTTGTCACTACATAAGGACCATAACACCTAGATTTTAGATTCCTAGGTAAAATTTTCAATTTTCCAATTTTCAATTGTATATCAACACTTTATATCCCACATGAAAATCCTTCCAAATAAGGTTTTGATTCATGATATGCCTTGGTCCTTTCCTTGTATAGCTTGGCATTCTCATATGCGTCATGCCTCAATTCCTCTAATTCATTTGCTACAGCTTCCACTTGTCACCTCCCTATTTCACATTGGTTCCATAACAGTGAAGGAATAAGAGTCGTATTAGTAGGCACAAGAGTTTCAAAAGAATGTGCATACCTATTTCAACGAGAATTAAAACCCTCAAGAGAGTGTACGGTCTCAATGATGTCCATCATCACACTGTCATCTTTCATGCTTAGGATTTGGCTTTGTGACACTATGAGTGATGGCAAACCTCCTATGGATCAATACTATGTACCTGAAAAATTTGCTCAACAACACTTTGAACAACATCAATATTGAAACAATCATGCTCATCATGGGGTAATTTTAATGCACCACATACCTTAAATTTTTCTTTTCACCATTTACTTTCATGTTTATGGCATCATTTTTGAACACATTTTTTAATCAGCAGTATGCATTAAAGGTCTTGCTAAAATAATAGGCAAAGATGAAAACGTATAAGGTTCTTCCATATCGAAGACAATAAAAATCCACAGGTATTGATTACCTGAACCAAAACAATCCTCTAAAATAACTGTAGCTTTTTTGATGCATTTGTCTGCCAATTGTAATATAATTGAAGTTGGTGTAAGTTTCCCAAATTCGACACCTAAATGAACGAATTAGACATGAATGTCTACTCTAACTCCTTTCATTCTAAAGGTATTTAGCATGGTATCTACTAAGTTGCACCTCAAGAACACGTAAATCAATGGAAATTGACAAAACACAACCAAAAACATGGTATCTATTTCAGTCATTCATGTTGATCAATTCCAAAAACCGATCTACTTGGTTAGTTTTGTTACTTAGCATAGGCACAAGAGTCAGACATCTAAATTTACCCATTTAACAATCCGCATAAAAGTCATGCATTATGGTGATCAATATAAGCAAAATTCATATGAAGAGTGAATACAATTAGAAATTAATCAATTGAGCATCATAAAAATGTGTAGCAAGGCGTATCAAAATTCTCAAGGAGTCATAATTAGTATTTTAATCTATTCCTAACTAAATTGTCTAGTAACACATAATGCAAGCTGATGCGTCCCAAAATTTGTCTCCTGTAGATCTGACCAGCAAAACAAATGTTAGATTTCAAAGACCACCTGTTTGGTGGTCGAATGCCACTTCAATGCTTAAGTCCAATAATTTTGTTTGAGATGGAGATAAATCTGGACAGAACTCAATAAAAATTGCATAATGTGGATAGGATAATCCAATCGAGTCCATTTCTCATATCAAGATATATAAATTGTTATATATATCATTTGATGAGTTCGGACCAAATGAAATCATCGGATAGGATTGCATGAGTTCAGACTAGATTAAGATTTTGTGACCAAGTTATTGTAATCGAACTTCGTGAGTTCGGATCATATGCAGTCCATGATTGAGTCATCGTAGTCAACTGCGTGAGTCGATTACTAGGTGAACTTTGTGAGTTCAGACCAGATGTTGTCTGCGACAAGTCATTTTAGTCAGCTGCATGAGCCTGTGATGTCATCTGACAAATCATCATAGTCAGCTACATGAGTCCAGACCAGATGAAGTCATCATGATCAAACTACTGAGTCCGGGCCAGATGAAGTTAGTGTGATTAGTCTTAAGTCAGGCTAGTCTTCTGTCAGACCTGCGGACTTGATTCTTGTTGGATCTGTCTCTAGTCAAACCTGATTCTTGTAAGATCCGTCTACTGTCGGACCAATATCTAATCGGGGAATGTTTGGGGGCTGTCTCATGCCCGATGTGTCCTCTGGACTTGTTCTCCACTTGGATCTATCCTTTGTTCGGGCCTGTCCATCAAACTCGTGTTCCAGTCGGACTTGTCTCCATATTCAGGCCATTCAGGCTTGTCTTCCGGACATGTGCTCCACTCGAGGGCACCTATCTTTCTTTTTGCCATGCCTTAAAGCATCTTTTCTTTTTCGCAATGGTTTGTTGCACATCCGCGTTCCACCACCATGTCTCCTTACCATAGAAACCTCCTCTTTTGGCCTGTCCTAACTGTTCCTTCGCACATCTTCTTATTCGATTTGCCAAATGTTCAAAAAGATCCGCGCTACTAGTCCTATCATTTGGTTCTAGATTCTCCCCACCCTCTGAAAGTGACTGGCCACCCAAAATCCTCTTTCTAAATCTTTGGCACACATCTCCCTGTAAGGTCCACCACTTAATTCTCAGTCTAACCTGTTCTATAGCAATACGACCCATACTCTTAAGACAAAAATCGAGAACTAATAGCCTATGTTGGGATGTCAAACACTCTTCTGGTATAACCTTACAATTTTTTACACCTACCTAAATCGTTTCTCTTCACAAGAAAATAATCAATTTGACTTCTATTGCGCCCACTCGCAAAGGTCACCAAGTGATCTTCCCTCTTCTTATAAAAAGTATTTACGATCCCAAAATCCTGAGCTTAAGCAAAATCTAGAATAGAAACCCCCGCAGTGTTTCGATCCCCAAAGCCTTGACCTCCATGTACCCTCTCATACCCAACTTTATCCTTACCGACATGGCCATTTAAATCCCCGCCTAGAAAAGCCCTATTGGAAGAGGGAATTCCAAGAACTAACTCCTCTAAAGAGTCCCAAAAATCCTTCTTAATCTCCTCGTCCAAACCCACTTGAGCAACTGCCCCCCTCGCCCCTTAATAGGTCCGCCCATGCTACAACGCATTTTGCAACATGGACATCAAGGAGGAAAACCTGACATCTTCAGAACACTCGCTGATCAGAATCAGCTGGGAAAAATATTTTCTAATCGGACAGATAAGCTTAGCTACGATGGCAGGAGAACCGTAACTCAAGAGGTCCTATTTTTGGCCTACAGGGTGGAAGACGCACCATCATCCTACAATCTCATCCTGGAAAGACTATGGCTCCACCAGATAAAGCAGTGATCTCCACTATTCACCAGTGTATTAAGTACTGCTAACCACTCTGAAGGAACAATATTGTTGCAACTATGCCGCACTGAAACAGATAAAGTGCTCCCAGATTCAGCTACATCATGCAGAAACGTTAGAGACATCATTTTCTAGTGGACTAGGAGCAATTAGCTCTTCCTCCCAATGAGTCGTAAAGGCAAGGCAAGCGGGAACACATCCCTTGACATTCCGTCGGCGCGAAAATCTGCCTCTCAACAAGGTTTACTTTTCAATGACCTATGTAATGCCTCGACAGTATGCTAAACGATCCACGAGAGCAACCCGAATTCACTTCAAGGCTAGGATCAAATTCTCTCCGTCAACACTTAGTTTGCTTTAAGTTGTTTGTTTCCCTTTCCATAGTCAATATTGAGTATTAGTTCTTAAAAAACTTATGTGATTCGCAATCATTTAAGAAATAAAGGAAGAATTACGAAAAACAAATTCTATTGATTATTTGAAAGATGTAACAATGGGCACCTTGAAACAGATACAAATGACTACATATTGCGAACGCCATGAGGCGGATATAAAGACTGAGCACAATAAGCTTCTGAATACAGTGCGAACTAAAGTAAAATACTCGCTTAGACAATTTCGCTGTGGGCAGTGTTCGCCGAAGACTTGCAAACCCTCTGATGCGAGCAATCTGCAAGTGACAACAAAGGTAGGAGAATGAGAGATGCTCAATACCTTCCTAAGATAAAGACGAAGTGGCAGAAGAGATCGAAGGACTGAGTAGTCAGATTGCTCCGTCAGATCACCCCGAAAAAGTCCCGTACTACAACATTATAAACCTCGCAACAGGCTGCTCATTTCCTTAAGAGACATCTGACTCTCTTCTAACTTCCTCAAATAGGTTAGAAGCAGGCAGATGAGGATGGCCACAAGAAGTGACGCAACTACGATCTCACAATGCTACCAAGAGATACCACTTTTCCCATATGCGATGGCAGGTGTGACTGAGAACTACCACACCCAGAAACACCGTACATCGACTAACACTTCAATCAACCAGTGGTTAGCATCGGGATTCAAGCACACGAAGGAAAAAGTGGTACGGTGTAACACCAAGGCATCTGCCTCGGTAGGAAATCTGTACTACTTCTCCAAGAAATCAGAAGAAATTACGAGATCTCAGCAGATCATCTACATTATCATCTATAGCAGGTGACTACACACAACAACAACTATCTCTATGCCTGATTGGCACAAATGTTAGAACATTCGAAAACTCCAGAGACGGAGAATCAACTTCAGCATTTGGAAAACCCAAAATGTCTTTATTAAGCAAGGATAGTACAAAAGATAAGCTCTGCGAAAAATAGTGCCTATAACGATGGGAAAACACCATTATATAGACATGGTGGTTCAACAAGTAGGCACTCAAGCATTAACTGCCAAACATTGAATACCATCAGAAAACTGGAAAATGACGGTTCCCAAGGAAACTGTAAAGAAGAGGTCAATCAATTAATGACATTGCACGCAACCCCATCAATTGAGGGGGAGTAAACGATACTCAACTTTCACACAATCTACGTCGTACACGCAATGTACCATGCAGGAAACCCTAGCCTTTTCTCTATAGGCCCATGGGCTCAACCTATTATTCAAACAACACTCTGTCACGTGTTTGGCATGAGCACTAGAGATCCTAGTCAACCCTGACATATGGGTTATACCTTTAGATCACCAGTTGATTTAGGGTAACTTCATCCACTCCATGCAACATGTTGGTGGATTAGGTTCGCACACCCCCTAGCAGGCGAAGCTTCTATTCAAACTAGGCAAGCTTAGTCAGCCAATACTGATTACGATGGCTTCTGGTTCACCTCGATACCTAGTCCGCTTAGCGCGAGTTTTGATAGTTTAGGAAGTAAGAGTCTAATCAGTGCTATCACGCCCGGTGACAATGACTCTCCAGTGATCGTTTCCTCTTTTACGGTCAATGATCACCGAACCCAATCAGGTAAGCCTAACTGGTAACGACTAGCAACGAAAGCTTCTGATCATAACCTGGACTTGTAGCCCCCAATGCGAGGGTGTAGATAATCTATAAGGTGGGAGCTTAGTTAGTCCCGAACTGATTTTGATGGCTTGCCACGAGACCACTGCTTTTCAATATGGCCACCAAATCACCAAACCTAGACTTGTAGCCCGCGCTGCGATGGTGTAGATAGTCTAGAAGGTGGAAACCAAGTCAGCCACGACCTGATTTCGATGGTTTGCCACGGGACCTCTACATTTCAGCGTAGCTGCCGAACCCTCCCAAATTTGTAACGTTGTGCACTTAGGCGTAAATAATTTGGATAGTGGGAGCCTAGTCAGTCCTGAACTGATTTCGATGGTTTGCCAAAGAACCACTACTTTTCAACCTGGTCGCCAAACCTCTCTTGAATTTGTAGCCTCACTGCGCGAGGACAGTGTAGATGGTTCAAAAGGTGGGAGCCTAGTCAGTCTTGAATTGATTTCGATGGCTTGCTACGGGACCACTGCTTTTCAGCTTTGTAGCCAAACCTTTACTCTTGAATCTGTAGTCCGCTATGCTCGGACATAAATGATTTGGAAGGTTGGGGCATAGTTAGTCTCAAACTGATTCCGATGGCTTGCCATGAGACCACTGCTTTTCAACCTGGCCGCTAAACGGAAATCTAGCTGAGTCAGCGTCTTCACACTCAAACAGACTGACAATCTAATGTTAAGCGAAGCCCACTCGCGCTAATACAAGGATTGTACGGCCAGTGCCTAGATAAAAACTACTTAGAATGTCAACCCGAGCTTACGATGCTAGACTCGACATGAACGCTTTGACACGCACGCTCGACCATCACAACTTGCTCACAATAGTAGCTACAGTCGACCGGTCAGACAAGCAAGGTAACTCTCAAGCAACCTACTTTGGGGACAGGGCACAACTCGGATGAATCAACCCCCAGCTAAACTGTTCATAACATGCCCACTACTAGACATGACTACACCACAAAAATGGAAGAGTTAAGCCTAGTGAAAGAATGAGCAAAAGTTGCATCCACACACACGCCGCAGCCTGGACATCAGAGCTCAAACTGTCTTCCTTGCTCGATGATGCCGAGGTAACAGACAGGTCCACATACGACATCTTCTTATAACTGTTGAGATCTCATTTCGGATGTTCCTTCTTCATCAGCGCCAGTAGCCCCAGCCGCCCATGTACAACCCAGCCCCAGCCGTCCATACACAACCCAGCGGAACTCACATTTACCTTGTTCCTGGAAAAGCTCTTCCTCTCACACCTTTGCATCAACAAGTTCACACTCTAGTAGCTCCAACTTGCCAGCCAGCGTTTCCACCTGAGACTGCTCTGTAGCCTGACTGTTCTTCACGACACTAAGTTCATGCTGCCCCAATTCGAGCTTGTCCTCGGCCTTCCTTGCTTCTCGAGCATAGAACTCCACATCGGATTCCAACTATTGCTTCTAAGCAGCCCTGTCGACTTCCTTTGAAGCACTCTCTTTAGTGAAAGAAAGCAGTTCAGAACTCGCCTTGCCACAGCTTTTTGCGCAACCTCGACTTCTCGGTGGATAGGGCTCAACTCCTGCCTAAGTCTGTCTCTTCCGGACACCGCCTTTGTCAGATCATGTTCAAGGTTTTCCAGATGAGCCCTCTAAGCCTCATCAGCCACAGTTGACCAATCCAACCAATTTTTTCGGCCTGCTTCTTAAGCTACTCAATTTCATGGAGCGCATCAGAATACAACGTCTGCATATGCGAGAAGACATGCTCCAAGGTGTATACTCTCTCACGAGCCACCTCAACTTCCATCCTAGCAATGGCCGTATAGCTCAAATGATACATACCCATCATAAGGTATTTCAAGCCCTTATCTATACACATTTCCAACGCATCGTCTTCGGGTTTTGGAGCGTAATCCATCAACCAGCTATGACGCATGCTTATATGCTTTCTCGAAGCATACTCTACGTCCACCTCTTGGTGCCAGACCGATGAATTCAATTTTACCAAATCTAGTGCAAACAGACTTATCCATGCACTCGGATGAAGCTTTCCCTGATCAGGAACTACGCTGACTCTGCCCTTCACCGTCGCCACCGTCTTGAAGCTCTCTTCCATGGCCTTTCCCATGTCAACAGCAACAATGCCTTTTTTGTGAGACGGCTCAATGGGATCTAGAGGGAGAAAAGGCAGTTTTGTATCCAAAAGACCCTCCAACACCTCTAAGTGAGGCCTAGAGCGAGACGGTGAGCAATGCGGACTACAAGAGACACGACTGGTACCACGACGACTATTTGGCGAAGCAACTATGGGGCGATCAGATAATTTTCACAAGAGCCTTCTGTCGGAGCGGCCTCATGCGAATCAACACCAGCGGAAACAACCATTGCAACCTACACACGATTGTCATTTAGAGCCCCGACCTGCGCCTCACTGAAGTTCGATCTGTCTACAACTCCTGCCTATCCCAGGTAATCCTTCTGCAAGCCAGAAACATCAGTCTCCATCTCAATAGGTCTAGAAGACTCGTGCTCCTCCTTCACCAGAGCAGGTCGTGCCGAAGATGAACTGGTTCTAACGTGAGAACCTCTTCCTCACGAAGGAGGCAAGAGTCTCAAATGGCTCCTCCACATCAGACTGAACAAAAGCTTTGGACCCAGTAGCTTTCCTTTTCCTGAAAAAGGCCCCATCTTCCAACCTAATGCACGACTCTCGATACAGAGTGAGGGCGATGTGCTAATTGTCCCCACAACCCACTACAGGCGAAGTTGAAAACCTTATGACATCAACCACTATTCTTTTTGGAAAGATGAGAAACTTCTCCATAACGTTTTGCTCCTCTAAGGTAAGAGGAGTAGTGTGAAACTTTTCTGCAGAAACACGCAAGAAATGGTTAATCGACCAACTATCAAGCACATCAAAGTCACAAGAAAAAAGATGAACATACAAAGAAGTCTGAATTGTCGCTCGAGCGAACGACCCTTGCATTGAAAATACTTCGAATCCGCAAGGGTCAAGAAGCAGTACTTCTGCCAGAACTTGAAATCATCAGGTAGCTTAACAAAGTAATTTAGTGACTTCATTTTACAAACAACGTTACTCTTTAGCTGAGGATAGGTCATCAACTGAATCACCCACGGAGTCACGCTAAGGCCGACCTCTTTAGAATTGAGCAAAATCATGAGGATGATCCTATATCCATTGAGCCGCAACTGAGCTGGAGGAATTCTTAAGAAGTCCAAAAACTCCCAGATCACATTCAGAACAGGAAAATGCACTCCAATTTGAAGCATCTCGCGCCGCAAACAGATAAAACTAGCCGGAGGTGACATCGGCGTTTGGTCGCCAATCAAGATATACAAGTTCGAACAACAACGTGTCTTGGAAAAACTCAAGACCCTCGGCCAAGACAGTGTCATCTAGAAGGTTTTCTTGAGCCATGATGAAGATGAATAATCTTTTCTAATCAGAGCAGTAACTTTGAAAGCAAGGAAAGTAGAAGAATCAAATTCTACACAACGGATGACCTAAATAGTGGTTGGCTTCCCGCCTCTTTTCTACCGAACCAACACACTTTCAATTAATGCAGCGTGTGACTCAAGCAACGATTCAGACTCAATCATCATGAGTGGTGCCACCCTTCAAGAGATGACTTTGCGAACCAATGTGATGAACCACTAACTCGGGGGAGTAGCTGATGATACATAAAAATGGTCACATCCCTAAGTCATACACGTGTCATGATAATCTTGAGGAACTGCAAACCCTTGCATCAGCCCAATGTTAATCCGGCCCAAGCGGTTCTAAGCCCACTCACTTTGATCCGCCAGACGGACACGGACTCTCACATCACACTAGGCCCAGACGTCTCACAACTATCCTCAATACCCGTCAGCCCTCCTTAAGCAAGTATATCGAGGATCAACTTCAGACGGGCAACTACAGCTACTCCCCACTTCTAACTAAGAAGCAAACACCAGAGTATCTTCCACACAGGGAAACTCCCTTCTACCGATTGTTCTTGGATTGGAAACTATCTCCCGCATTTCTAGGAGCACAGAGCTAACATGGAACTTCCCTCCTACAACACAACTCTTAATTAGAGAGGGATCTCCACGAAGATTTACTCCCTAAACTACGCCTACGTTGGCCTGGTTGAACAAAAAATCCTTGCACTATAAATAAGACATGAGGTTGGTAAACTATGGTACGCTACAAATTCCATGTTACAGAATTACACCTTCCTTAGAGCCCTGACTTACTTTAGCATCGTAGTGCAATCGGCAACAACAACAATGGTTTGTGGCTCATGTTTGCTACTTGTGCAGGTCAGCAGGAACCAAGTTAGAGCAGAGAGCGAAAAACGACTGCATCGTATATATATACAAAGTCATGGCACATTAAACTGTTATCCAATTTTTTAATCATTTTATTTTAGGATAAATGCGAAATTGGCAACATTAGTAATATCCTATAGTTCAAGAAGATAATTGGTTTTAAACCCAACAGGTGGCTTAGGTCAATATTGTTTTTCTTAGTATTGGGGTTTGTGGTGGGCCAGTTTTTCTTTGTTAAATGACAAATATAACCACATAGAGTAATTAGAAGGGTCTATGAAGTAAATGGTAGATTAGACTCTTCAAATGTAAAATTAACATTTACCCAAGTTTTTTGGTAGTTAGCAGATTTTATCAGGCGCAAAGATCGAAATTTAATAGAAACACTAATGATACATCGAATAATACCGGAGTCGCAGCCACACACGTGGCAGAAATCGTCTATCATGTGGATCAAGTATCCTAAGACCAAGTCAATTCATAAGGCCCAAAGAAGACGAATTCAATCATGGAAGCTCAAAAAGCGCCCATCAGGATAAACCATAATCAGAGGCCCAGATGCAGGCCCAATGAAGTTCTCCCTCAAGGGGGAGGACCGTTACATAGAAAAGAGTTGTGGAGGGAGTAACACCTCCACAAACACATCTTCATAGAGGAGGATACTATTATAGATAACGTCTCCCCTCGTTGCTCTTCACATGCTTAAGTCACACAGGGAATTACCTACGACCATTATAAAAGGTAAATGGAACATTCGACAAAGGTATACAATTTTAATTGAGTTTTGTCCAGTTTTATCTCAATCTCCAACTGAGTTACTGACTTAAACATCGGAGTGTTTTCGACCACCACAAATATGGTATTTGGCAATCTAACAGTTGTTTTGCAGGTTTAACTTATTGGAGACTGGATTTTGGATGCATCAGTTTGGCACCGCCTGTGGGGAACAACAAGCTTTCCTTTCAAAAAGATAATCCATAGTGACAAAATTCTCTCAGTTCTTATCAACGACTGATAGCGCCCTCAAAACAAAATGGCACACTCTGCAGACCCTCAACCCGACAACAATCGAAACAATCTTTTCATGGAAGAAACTGCACTACCAGTAGTGCACCTTACAGATCCAAAAGCGAACGTCGAGACGACCATACCTGACAACAGAGAACCATAACCCAAAGTGGCTTGAACACCCAGACACCTAAAGGTGCCACCACAGACCATGGACCAGATGGGCCATACGATCAACATTGTGGGAAAGCTCACCTAAGAACATGCTCAAACCACCAACACCGTTCAGGAAACTACCCAACAAAACCTGGCTAAAGAAGTTCCTGCAGAACCATGATGGGTAAATATCGAAAGTAGAAAAGAGGGAACCCCCCAGAGCGGCAAGACCCCTATTGAAATCCCATTCAGGATCGGAATCACAGATCCCATTGTACTGTACAAACTAGCCAAACCACCATTCTCCGACATACTCATGGTGACTCCTATGCCAAAGAGGTTCACACCACCAAAGTTTCAAGCGTACGATGGCACCAGCGACCCGACGTACTGCTTTCACGACACGATGTCGTTAAAAGAGAGCACAAAATCCATCTTATGCAGAACATTTCCGACAAGTCTCACCTACACAACAATAAACTGGTTCAACAGCCTACCACCAAGATCGATAGATTCATTCCAGGCGCTGGCTACCGCTTTTATTACGAGGTTCATTGGTAGTCAACGAATGAAGAAGGGACCACACTACTTGCTCCACATCAAGCATAAATCTGAGGAGACAATCTCGTTAAACTAACGAGTTAACCATGATTAACGAATGCAGTGATGATACGACCACCACTACTTTCACCGTCGGAGTAAAAATATGACTTTTTTTTTATGCTCTAAACCTGGAACCCCCAAAAAACATGCCAATCCTATTGAAGACCACTCAGAAGCACATCACTTTTGAGGAGATGATAGCCTCTGAGGCGAAGAATGAATCCGAAAGGCAAACCCATTAAAAAAGGAAAGAAATAAAGGAAGAAATAAAAGACGGCAGAACCTTGGAGGAAAATGTTCAGTCAAAAAAGCACCGAACTAATAGGCCTGAATTCAACCAGCAGGAACCCAAAAAGTCGCATATGACGAGGCTTAGACATGAGCGAGTAACAAGCGTGATGAAAAACACATACAAACTGATGATACATCAAATTTCCCTTTGATCAGCACTGTACACATGTCATGATAATCTCATCAACAAAACGAGGAAGGCACGATTGCACGTTCAATCCAGTGAGGCCCAAATAGCAGCAAGCCCATCATTGGGAGAATCCAGACAGTCGAGTCCGAGCTGCAATGAGCCAGTGAGCCCTCACATCACGCGGCCAGGCCCAATACTCGTAAGACCTCTAAGGCAAGTATCAGAGATATCTACCCAAGACAGGCAGACCGACAACGCATTTGATCCGACTAGGAAACATATATTAGAGTATAAGTCAGGCAAGGAAACTTCCTTGCATGGACAACACTAAGAAAGGGAAATCTCTCTCGAAAATCTAAGGGCATGAGTCATGTAGGGAAACTATCCCATATGGGCAACTCCCAATTAGGAAAGATCTCACTGCAAGATCACTTTCCTTAAACTACACCACCAAAGGCCTAGCCGAATGAGGACTCCTTTATTATAAAAGTGAGATAAGGTCGATGAACTAGAGGTACACAATATAACCTAATTTACAGTTTTAAGCCTCTCTCAAGCCTTATCTAACTTAAGCATTAGAATCCCATCGGCCTCCACACGATGGTCCTTGGCTCACGTTTGCTACCTGTGCAGGTCTAGAAAAGCAACGAGGAAGGAGAACACAAATTGACTACATCAGTTTGGAGTCGTCCATGGGGAGTGTCAAAGTTCCTCAGAAAGAACTGTAGTTTCACTTTTTCCAAAAAATCAACGAGATGGTGACGACAATGTCTTGCAATAATGAAGATGCTGCCGAGCCTTCGAACGCTCAAACTAGCAGAGCGTCGCTAGTTCCACAACCGCCATGGGAGGAACGTCCTTAGACCCCCGTGCTGGTGGTGGCCGCAGCAGTCCCGAGGGTGGACCAACTCTCAACACATATGTAGCAGATCGCAGAGATGCTGGAGGCTTTCAAAGATCGGGATCCTCTACCAGGAGAGGTAGATCTTGAGCAATGAAATACTTGTTCCCCAAAAAGTTCTAGAGAGTATGTTCAGGAAAGCCGAACGACCCCAATTTCTGAATGGACAAGAGGCAGTGGCATGACCAATAGAGACTCAATGCCTAGAGTTGATAGGCACGTCTCGCACAACCCCTTCTGCAATGTGTTGTTCAGAGTCACGGTCCCTCCATTCATGGACCATATCATAGACAAACCGCTACCTAAAAAATATACCCCACTGAAGTTGGAGTTTTACGATGGAATAGGAAACTTGACCGATCACCTGTGCCACTTTCAGCAAATTATGGCGCTAAAAGAAGGGTCTGATGTAATAATGTGTCGATCATTCCCTGCAAACTTGAAGTCATCGGCAGTGACGTGGTTCAACAACCTTCCTCTGAAATCCATTGATTCATTCCGAACATTGGCATTGGCGTTCCTTACACACTTCGTGGGCAGCCAACGACTCAAGAAGGGCCTGCAATATCTATTGACCCTAAAACAAAAATAGAACGAGACATTAAGGGAGTACGTCACTCGTTTTAATGATGAGCTGACCCTCATCGACAAATGCAATGATGACACCGCTGTCACGACTTTCACTTCGGGTCTGGGTTGCCCAGAGATACATCATTCTGGATGAAGTACTGGCCACCAAGAGAGAGGCCGAGTTAGAGAAGAAACCATTTATCCTTAAGGATAGGAAAGAGGGGAAGAAGATAAAGGACGATGACAATAACAAGAGGAAGTGCACAAACAACAAGACCGACTTGGGCTGCCCTAGGTAGGACAAGGCCTCAAATTATGTCGGGTCCAAGTTTGTCACCCCTATCAACACCAGTTTGTCCGACATCCTTGATTCCATCAAGGATTGGGAAGAGCTGAAATGGCCGCCTAAGCAGCAAGGAGACCCTGCTTGGAGTGACAACATCAAATATTGTGCCTATGACAAGGAAGACATACATGATAATAAAGATTGTAGAAACCTCAGAGGAGAAGTCAAGTACTGGATAAGGAAAGGCAAACTCAAGGAGTACATAGGCTCGGACAAGAGGCAGGGCCGAGCAAAGGAAAGAGGGCGCTGTCAAGGAGACCGAAAAGAAGCTCCTTGTGTCATTTACGTCCTCCATGGGGTTGGTCCAAGGGAGAGTAATCAAACAAGTAATGCAAGAGGACACTGATCGAGATACGGACACCATCTCGGTATGATGACCGACAATTGCAACATGCACGAGTTCACGACCCGATCCCATCAATGATGTTCACGGAGAGAGATCTCTAGGGGGTACATTTTCCTCACAATGACACCTTGGTCATCTCCGTCCTTATCGCTAAGTGGGAGGTAAAGAAAGCTTTGGTGGACACTGGAAGCTTACTAAATGTCATGTTCCTTAGCGCATTCTGCAACATGCAGCTACATGATAAAGACCTAACACCTGCCAACCATGGTCGGATTTAGCGGAGAGAAATGTTTCCCCATCTGAAAGATCAATCTAATGGTGGTGGCAGGAGAGCGACAACTACAAAAGTATCTTGTCCAAGAGTTCATCGTAGCTGACGCCCCATCCACCTACAATATCATTCTAGGAGGGCCCTAACTACATCATATGGAAGCAATGGTATCCACCCTGCACCAATGCGTAAAATATACAGCCAACCATGGTCTAGGAACTATCCGAGGAGTTTAGGCAACAACAAAATATTGGCATTATGTGGCTAAACTGTTGCCAGTTACAGCTCGCGCCCACAAAAATAACATGTCAAGCATCGGGCTTAGACAAAAGAGGTAAATTACTCTATGAGCGCAATGACTCCCAAATAACCAAGGAGCGGCTATGTGGAGATCCAAAAATCAAAGCTAGAGAGGCAATCCAGACCAAAAAATAGATAAGTAACAATGCTTCAGCAAACGTACACCAACTCCAAGAGCTGTTAACCAGCAAGGAACTGCCCGCCAGCACTAAGTCCACTATTCAGTAACTTTGTTAGCTTTTAAAAAAAACTTTGTTAGAAGGACCACGTAGCCAAGACCAATTGCGCCTCCTTCAGGGCCTGATTAGCTTAATCTCTGCTATAAGTTAAATTATTTGTTGCTTTGATTTCGTTTCTTGTTTTCTGTTTTTCATTTAAGTGTAGAAGAGTTTTTCATACAGGACACATTTCCAAAAATAAAAGAGATTTTATTGATAGCAACGAGAATTATTACAAAGCTTGCAAACCAACTAATACATTAGTTTATATACTACAAGTATCTAAGTCCGATGCAAGCATTTATCTGTTGAATCAACGGTAAAGATTTTGATATGCTATTTCGCCTCCAGAAGAGAAGGTGGTGAAAGTAAAACATTGAAGCAGAACGTGAATGAACGTACTCAATTCATCGCTTTGTCGAATCACCCCATAGAGACGATTCAAAAGTGAATCCTCAATTCAATCTTCCTCATGAGGAACATGAGAAAGCAACAGAAAAGTGGCGAAAAACCCTCGGACAAGCGGACGATCGATGTTTCACACTGCTGCCAACCGAGGGCGACTCTCAGACATGAAATGCCTGCGGTGAGGCAGAATTGCATCCCCAGGTTTGAGTTTCACGACCTCCAACGCTCCATCAACCATAAACTAGTTGCGAGGACCATCCCTCGACAAAAGTCAACGAATGAGAGAGTACTCAAGCACCAAACGATGGAAGACAGACTTGACCCCCGAGAGAAAGTATGTAACTCTTATTTGCAATGTTCAAGCACCATATAATAGCAAGTCTTATCAGGACTCATCGGCACAAATGTAAGAACATTCAAAGACTCTAGCAAGGGAAATCGTCCTTCGGCTTTTGGAAAATCCAAAGCAAACTCTCTAGTAAGATGCATTTGATTACCATGCTCTACTATTTTCATTGCAGTGCTTGAACGCAGAACACCCAATCAATAAATAAGAGAAATGGTTTACGAAGAAACGTCAACAAGCGGTTACTTCAACATTAAATACCGTATGAAAAATCGGGAAAATGACTATTCAAATAACAATTGCACAAGTTCACATCTTTTGAATTAATGATCATGCAGGCAGCCCTATTAATTGGGGTAATAATCAATACTGAACCGTCTCACAGAATGCATCGTATCCCTGACACGCTAATCTACATAGGTTTTTTCTAATTGGGCCCTCAAATAATGGGCCCAAGCTTATGCCCTACAAGATCTGGCCCAACACACTCAAAAGAACAAACAACTAAGGCCTTGAGCGCCCACAGAATAAGGAGTGCGCCTACAGAGTATTATTATTATATCCAAGGCATCAACTCCACTATTATTTCGCTATTGTTCATTAAAGTCAGTCAACCTATTACTAGTTCGATCAATCGATCTGACAATGGAATCAGACTGCTAGGTGAGTTAAGTAAGTTAGGACCCCCAAGTCAGACTTATGCACCTATAATTTTATATGAGAGTTAAGTAAGTTAGGACCCTCACGTCAGACTTACACACCCAAAATCTTATATGCGAGCTAATTAAGTCAAGACCCCCAAGTCAAACTTACGCGCTTAGAATCTTATAGTCGAGTTGAGTAATTCAGGACCCCAAGTCAGTCTTATGCGCCCAGGATTTTATATGCGAGCCAAGTAAGTCAGGATCCCCAAATCATATTTCCGTGCCCAGAGTCTTACAGGCGAGTTAAAGAAAGTCAGGACCCCCAACTCAAACTTACGTGCCCAAAATCTTACAGGCGAGCTAAGTAAGTTAGGATCCCCAAGTCATGCTTACGCGCCCATAATTTTATATGTGAGTTAAGTAAGTCAGGACATCCAAGTCAGACTTACACACCCAGAATCTCATTCTAACCAAAGCTTAGTTGGTTTTGGCCTATGACAACAGCTTCTGGTACGCTCTAATGCCCAGGCTGTTAAATTAAACGAACGTCAACGGTATAGAGAGTGGCAGCTTAGTCAGTGCTCTAATGCCTAATCGAGACGGCTTGCTAGGGATCATTGTCCAAACATGGGCAAGAGAGACTGAACCTGACCAAAGCTTAGTCAGCGACAACAAAAAATGATAGCTTCTGGTCTCTGTTGAAGCCTAGTCCCCAAATAATGGATTTCGACGGCTTAGAAAGTGGGAGTATAGACAACGTTCTTGACGCCTGATTCTGATGGCTTGCCAGGGGCCACTACTCGTACACAGACAGTGATCGCTGAACCCAGATCAAAGCATAGTCAATGGTCGCTAATGACAGTGGTTTTTGTCTACTCGAAGCCTAGTTCGTTGCGCGTGGATTTCGACAATTTAGAAAGTGGGAGCTTAGTCAATGCTCATGTATCCTTGTGAAGACGGCTTGCTAGGGATCATTGGCCAACTACATATTATGATCGCCGAACCCCTACCAAAAATCTAGTCAGAATGACTTACGCTGATAATTGCTAGCTCGCTCCAATTCCTAGTCCGCCACGAATGGATCAAGATGGGTTGGAAAGTGGGAGCTTAGTCAGTTCTCATGTAGCCTGGTCTCGATTTAGTCAGACATAACTGGCAATAAAAACCCTTGGTCCAATTAAGCACATTCTATGAATAGCAAATAAAGACACATCAAACACTGAGTCAGAGTCCTAAAAGCTCGACCCAGATGACTCGTAAAAGTCGTTGTCCAATCACCTTCAAGGGTGCAAGTGCTAGAACCACAGTTTGACTGATACGTTTATAGCAGCAACAACAATTGTTGTTCCAACAGATAGCCAAACCGCCCGAACAAAGGGTGTATTACGCACCCCGATCTCTACAAAGGAGACTGACCAGAACTACACCAACTACTGCAGCATAAGAAGTCAGAGCTCCCAACAGCAAATCAAACATGTGCTATCTAGCCAAGCAAAGTTCCTCGTCTTACTATTAATGTCGAAATAAGATAAAACATGTACAAGCTAACAGGAAAACAAAAAAGTTCAAAGTATTGTTCATTTGCAAACTCGAGTACAAAATTCACCCCTCATTAGGGGACAATCATATACAACAGAACTAGACTTAGCAGCGAAATAAGCAGGAGACACAGGCACATCTATTAGTCATGTCTCTCGACCCCCTCATCTGGGCCTTCTTCTTCTTCATACGAGTCAGAGGTTGCTCCAAACTCTACATATGCAATATCTTTATAATGGGAGAAAACCCAATTAGGGTGCTTCTCCTTCATAAGATGCAAGAAATCCAGCCTTCCATGTACAACTCTACTGAATCCAAATGTGCCCTGGGCCTTGAGAAGCTCCTCTTCTCGCCTTTTTGACTCGGCGAGCTTCTACTTCAGTTGCTCCAACTCGCCTGACTGAAATTCAGTCCTGGACTGCTCAGCAGGCAACTTTTCATTGTCAAAATTTAGCTCACTCTGAGCCAATTAGAGTTGATCTCCAGTGGTCTGCGCACTCTTGACATGAAACTCAGCATTAGCCTCCAGCTACTGACACCGGACTGTCCACTCAGATTCCATCTTAATCCGCTCAGCATGCAGAGCCTGCAGTTCAGCTTATAATCCATTTATAGAATCACGGGCAACCTGCAAGTCACGATGGACAAGGTCATTTCATTCTCGAACTGATCCCTCACAGACACTAGCCTCGCCAAGTGGGACTCAATTACTTCCAAGTGAGCCTCCGACCCAATGGACTCGGACTCTGCTCCAGTATCTGAGAATGCTTCAAGTTGTTTCCTCAACGACTCAATCTCGTGAAGAGCATCAGAGTAGGACTTCTGCAAGTTTGCGAAGGATCGCTCGATGGCATAAACCCTTTCACGAACAACCTAAACTTCAATTCCAGATGCGGCCACTTGATTCAAATATGACATCCCCATCACAAGGTGTTTTTGCCCTTGATCCAAATGCTCTCATAGCGTCTCTCCCACTGGCTTTGGAGCACAGTTTTTCAGCCAGTCATTCCACCTACTGATATGCTTCCTTGCAGCGTAAGTGATGTCAACCTCCTGATGCCAAGCTTGGTTGCTCATCCTTATTACATCTGGAGCAAACAGACCGATCTGAGCATCCGGATGAAGGTCATTCAGAACCGGAATCACTCCAGCACCACCCTTAGCCATCTTCACTACATCAAGGCCCTCATCAACAGCCTTCCCTTTACCCGCAATAGTTGGCTTTCTCTCACATGACAGTCCATCTTCATCTGAAAGAAAAGAGGGAAGCGAATTATCCCTTGGACCCATCGTTATTTGAATATTAGGACGATAACCTTTACCACGATGCCGATCAAACGACTCTTCAACGGGTTCATGATTCAGATAGAGAGGCGGAGCTCACAGTTCTTTATTTAAAAAAGATGATCGTTTGAAACTTTCATGCCCGCCTGCAGCAACATCTTATTCATAAACTCTGTCTGCTTGGTACTCAGTTTGGCCACGTCCTCCATGCCCACCATTTCCAAATATACTCTCTCTAGGTCGGAAAGAAAGACATGGACTACAACTTGAGAGTCACGTCCCTCGGAAACATCAGTCTCACTAGGTTCTTACCCGAGAGCATCACGTCCTTCAGGCAAGGCCTGACGCCTGCAAATGGTCCTAGACAAATTACGAGATCTCTTCTAATGCACAAGAAAATGAAGCGTGTCATTTATTTATGCCCTCCTTGAAGGGCTTGGAACCCTGATCTTGGGAAGCTTCCTCTTCCCCGGAATAGACGCACCTTCAGGTTTTGGCATCTTCACCTGATACACAGTGGGAACTACGTGCCAATAAGCCCACAGACCGCTATGCTCAACATTAGAAAGCTTGACTACATTTTCTACCACCAGATGAGGCATGTCGCAGAACGCAACCAAAGTTGTTTTATCTTTAGCAGAAAGAGGCAAAGTAGAAAATATTCTTGCAAAAATCACAACAGGTCAACCTAATATGCAATTGATACAAGCAAGAACGGAGAATGAATCAACTTACTTACTAGTCTAAATTCACACTTGACCAGATGACCAACAAGCTCAAAGTACGGGGAGTCCGCAAGAGCCATGAAACAATACTTCTGCCATGATTTAAAATCATCAAGCAGTTTGCTCGTTTATCTTGGAGAAGTAAGCAATTGCATTGCCCTCGAAGACACTCGGACAATAGCATCCTTAGCCCTAATCACAATGACGATCAAAGTCCTATACCCGTTCAGCACAAGTTAAGCGGGTGCAATTTCGACTTCAGAAACTCCCAAATCTCCTTGATAACAAGAAAACGGACACCTGATTGCATCATACCTCGGTGAAGATAGATAAACCACTCAGGAGGGTACAATGGCGTCAAATCGACACCTAGAGTGTAGAGCACCAGATCATCATAAAACCCGAATGTCTTACGGAGGACTTCCAGATCAGATTTAGAGAGCAATCTCTCCTAAAATAACTTATGACCCCTGGCGAACAGTTCATCAGAAAGATGATCCTAGTCCACCATGAAAAAAAGCACAAGCTTTCGAATACGAAGGTTGAGCAAAGTCAAGAACACACCAGACAATACAACAAAGTCCGAATCTCAGAGATCGAAAGAGTAAAGAAGTTATATTCCACAGGCAGAAGATCTATATAGAAACTTGAGCTTTTGTTTTCCCACTGTCAAGCTGGTGCATGCCTAATTAATGCAATTCGCCGCTCCAGGAAATATCTCACACTCAATCATCATGATTGCACATCTGCTTCATGAAATGACCTATTGGACCAATAAGACGACCCACTAACTCGGGGAAGTAGCTGATGATACATCAAACCGCTCTCTAAGCAACACCGTACACGTGTCATTATAATTTCGTCAACAGAACAAAACAGGCCCAATTGTACACTCAATCCAGTGAGGCCCAAACAACAACAAGCCCATCATTGGCAGAGTTCAGACAGTTGGGTCCGAGGTGCAATGAGCCACGTCACGGTAAAGCCCAATACTCGTAAGACCTCTAAGGCAAGTATCTGAGAGATCTACCCAAGACAGGCAGACCAACAACACATTGGATCCGACTAGGAAACATATATTAGAGTATAAGTCGGGCAAGGGAACTTCTTTGCATGGACAACACTCAGAAAGAGAACCTCTCCCACGGATCTAGGAGCACGAGTCATGTAGGAAAACTATCCAACATGGATTGCTCCCAATCAGAAAAGAATTTCACAACAAGATCACTTTCCCTAAACTATGCCACGAAAGGCCTGGCCAAACATGGACTTTTTCACTATAAATGGGAGATAAGGTCGATGAACTAGATGTATGCAATATAACCCAGTTTACAATTTTAAGCCTCTCCTAAGCCATATCTAACTTAAGCATCGGATTGCCATTGGCCACCACACAGTGGTCCTTGGCTCACGTTTGCTACCTGTGAAGGTCTAGGTAAGCAGTAATGAAGGAAAACAGAAATCGACTACATCACAAACCATACATGACTTTGAAGACCAGCCAAGCAAACATACTGAAACACATGACGAAATGGGAAGATGTCAACTGGCTACTCAAGATGAGAGGAGACTTTGAGCGGAGGGAAAATAGAAAATATTGTTCTTTCCATAAGGATCGTGGGTACGACATTGAAGACTTCTACAACCTGAAAGACGAAATCGAACACTAGGCACAAAGAGGACGACTCAACAAATTCGTCAGGCTACCTGACAAACAGGCCAAAGGGGAAGATAAGGCAAACATCACCACGGGATCAAAGGAACAACTTAGAGAGCTGATATATGCCTTACACTGTGTAGCCAGAGAAAGTGGCCAGTCAAGCCCACCAATAACATTTCCCACTCGAAACGATCTATAAAACTAGGAGAACCAACACTGTCAAGCAAGACCAAATGAATCGATACGACAACTCAAGCAAGGAATGCAAGGGAAGTTGGCAATTCAAATGGGGGCCAAACAATAGAAAAAATGCAAAAAATCCTACAAGCTTAACTATTATCCATGATAAGGTCAACGACGCCTCTTACATTACTAACAACGAAGAACACGTGAAAAATTCCACGAATCAATAAACGAAACCTTGGATGTGAGCATGATTGGATAATTTGGGACTACGTTCTATTCCGCCCACATGAGCCAACCTGCCAACAACACACACCCGATGACTCGATCAAAGAGCGTTCCAAGTCAATTAGCTATCTCACGACAACAATACATGAACAACAAAGCTTCAGGAACCATGGAGGAAGAAGTTACAGCGAAAATGCTAAGACCACTCGAGGCAGAACAAATCAAGCAATAAACGGAAAGATACAACGAAGACTCGACAACATAACTATGTGAGAAAAACTACTACTGTAAGTTTTTAAACACTTGAAACGGGGTTATCAATAAAAATTAAGTTCAAAAATCTCCACCTTACACCCGAAATCGTGGCACCAAATCCAAATAATGAGAAGCAATCAACATACCAAGCCACAAACAAAACGTAAGAACATATAAGTCTGACGCAAAACTTCTGGTCTAATTTACCATGAGGTTAAAGTTTGGACGAATCAGTCAACTTATTCAAATAAACTTCGAGCCCACTAAGACGTCGGACAAATGAGGTTAAAAGTTGGGACGAATTAGTCAACTTATTCAAATAAACTTCGAGTCGACTAACACGTCAAACACAATAAGTTAAAGTTGGGATAAATCAGTCAGCTTATTCAAATAAAATTTGAATTGACTAACATAACGGACAAACGAGGTTAAAAGTTGGGACGAATCGGTTAACTTATTCAACCAAACTTCGAGTCGACTAACATGTCGAACAAAAAAAGTTAATAGTTGGGACAAATCAATCAACTTATTCAAATAAACTTCGAATCGACTAACACGTCGGACAAATGAAGTTAAAAGTTGGGACGAATAAGTCAACTTATTCAAACAAACTTCGAGTCAACTAACACGTCGAACAAAATAAGTTAAAAGTTTGGACGAATCAGTCAACTTATTCAAATAAACTTTGAGTCGACTAACATGTCAGACAAACGAGGTAAAAAGTTGCGATTAATCCATCAACTTATTCAAATAAACTTTGAGTCGACTAACATATCGAACAAAAAAAGTTAAAAGTTGGGACGAATCAATCAACTTATTCAAATAAACTCTAAGTCAACTAACACGTCGGACAAACAAAGTTAAGAGTTGAGATGAATCAGTCAATCAACTAACACATCAGACAAACGAAGTTAAGAGTTGGGACGAATTAGTCAACTTATTCAAATAAACTTCGAGTCGACTAGCACGTCGGACAAACAAGGTTAAAAGTTGGGAAAACCAGTCAACTTATTAAAATAAACTTCAAGTCGACTATAGGACAAACGAAGTTAAAAGTTGGGATGAATCAGTCAACTTATTCAAATAAAATTCGAGTACTAGGACAAACGAAGAGAAAAGCTTAGACAAACTTGTCAACTTATTACCAATAAATTTTGAATTGACTAATACGTCGGAATGAACGAATTTAAAAGTTGGGACGAGTCAGTCAACTTATTCAGCTCTAAACGTCGGATCAAGAAATTCAGACATACAAGTCAGAATATAGCCATTGAAACTCCCTGACCAAACAAAATATCGGACCAAAAAATGAACAAGTCAACATATTCAGATAAAACTTCGAGTCGACTAATACGTCGGACCAAAAATTTTGGTTTGATCAACCAACGAAGTAAAAGTTGGAATACGCAATATGATTCAACATGACAACCACGATGGTCCTATAAGAAGAAAGGTATGAGTCAACACTTCAAAACACTTTGTCATACGAATACTCAAGGGTCCGAATGAGGAAAATCCCTCAATTGACAAAAACAAGAAAAACTTTGGATGGTCGTCAAGCAAGCCCAAAACTGGATAAGCCGAGCTCATCAACACGAGATCGTAACCCGAGTAGGGGCGCTAAAGACTTGACAGAAAGAACACACATATCATGTACAATGGGTCAACATACATGACCCAAAATTAGCCAGGATTTCAAAACCTGCGAAGTAAAATTTAAATAAAATGCAATACAATATTGTCAAAAATAAAAGTATCTCATTCATGAAATCATGTCATTAAATTCGGAGAAGAAGAGTATACGTCTGGGGAAGGAGATGGGGAAGAAAACAAAAAGTTTGGAGAAGATACAGCAAGAAGCAACAACACCAATGGCAGGAGGAAACAAGGTTCTTTCATCAACAACAAGAGTATGGGAGGGAGCCCCAAACTAGAGAGGGAGGAGACAAGGTTCTCCCTTTACCTATGGGATCGCTTGTTAGAACAGGAGTACCTTTCTCAACATCTTTATCTTTGAAGACTTGATCAACCAAATGACGATACTCAGATAACCGCCACCAAGCCCCTCAATATAGTCAATAAGCTCGACTCGGCCATCAACAATTCTCTTCCAGTCTTCCACTTTCGCACCCCTCAACTTATCCTTAGTGGCAGCGGGCTCCCTTTTGTTGAAATCAGTTGCCCTTCAAAAGTGGTTAGCATTGTTGAGATATCCGACTTAACTTCTTCAAATGTGGCCATTAATTGTTCTACCCGCCTTTCATCAATCTTACGATTGACAGATTTCTCAACTACGAAACGAAAGCATCATCATTGCCAGCTCTCTTGACATAAACACTTTTTCTAACTCATCCAATTGTACATGAGCCCCATTCAAATTGGTTGTCAAAGTCTCAAACTCTACAACAAAGTTATATCGCGCAACTTATGCTTCCCTCAAAGAAACCAAAGCAGCCCTAGCTGCCTTCCGCTGCTCCGCGCACTGCGCTTTCAGCATGTCAAACCGATGAAGGATGTGAGAAAACACAAACAACAACGTCGTCAACTTTCTCACGAGAACAACCACCTGTCTGCGACCAGCTCTATACTTTGATCCCATCACCCCAGCATTAGTGAGGTGACTTAGCCCATCCAATATTTGCTTAAGGCCATAATCAAAATGAGCACTAGGATCCAACACCGGCATCGAATGTCGTTCCATCGCCTGCCTGCGCCATTCATTGATCAACTTATGCACACCATCCAACACGTCAAGATGAGTAAACAAACAAAACTTTCTATCTAATTTGATATGACTATCCTCCAGGTTGGGCTCTTTCCAACTAATCTGAGGATGGACACGTGGATCCGAAAGCACCAAGGAGTTACCCCAAAAAATTGGAAGAGCGGACGAAACGAGTAGTAGTGGAAATAGGTGCAAGGAATCCGGATGAGAGGGGAAGAAACTAAGAACCCTACCGCAATCATCGATAGGAATGGAAGGAGATCGAGGAGGTAGAACTTCAAAATTCTGACTACGGTCATCAACCTCCTTAGACTGCTCCACTGCCAGCCTGAGAATTTTATCATCAATAGTTCGTGGATCATCGTTAGACCACTCAGCAACATCGAGAACACCATAAACGGAGAGAAGCCTATTTTCGTTGTCATCCAACAGACGAATAGTCTCATTCTTGTTTTTCTCAAGCACCAAGTTCGTCTCCTCAACCTCCAGAAAAGATAAGCGATCTCTTTTTATAACCTCCCTATCTAAAGAACTCGGACGAGGTACAATGTGAGCAGCACCACGAGTTGAAAGTCATTTCTTTTTCAAAACACGGCCGGGATACATCAACGATTGCTTTGACGAGCTAGAAAGCCTTGGAAGCTTCCTCTTCCTAGAAGTCGGGCTAGCATCACTAGATCTAATAAGAGCAACGAGATCTGTAACATGTCTATCCGAACTCACTTCCCAATCAATGTTAGCATCATAACACATACAAAAGCAGGGTGAGTAGCGATATCTTTAGTACGAGATTCAGTGAACGAAATCCGTTTCGCCTCGTTCATATGGTACAAGTTGCTATGTTCCAAGATGTCCTAAAAAAGAAATGCCTCCACGAGAAACACAAGAATCTTCAAAGTTTTGTCACTGATCCTCTGTTCCTCTGCAGTTAACTGTATCGTTTGTTAAGGACTCGAAATGAGCGTACAATCGGACGACCTCATGGTTTGAAGTAGCTAGAACTAAGAGAAGCATAAAACCAGAACCTCGACTAATGCATTTGTTTTCTGCTCCCTGCTTTTGACCTTGACCTGCAAATCTGCTAACCTACACAAGGATTGCACGTGAGCCATGTACCATCGTTGTGGTGGTCGATGACACTCCAATGCTAAGTCATTCAAGGATCTGAGGAATGTGTAATGTTGTAAACAGAGAATTTTTAGCGTACCTTAGCTTACCAACCTCATGTCTTATTTATAGTGTTGGAGTCCTGGTTCGACCAAGCCATCGATGGCATAGTTTAGGGAAGAATGATCCGCGTAGAAAATCATTCTTTAATTAAGAGTCGTGTTGTGGAGGGAAGTTTCCATCTTAGCCATGTGCTCCTAGATACGCGGGAGATAGTTTCCATTTCGAGAGTATTTGATAGGTAGAAGTCTTCATATGTGATACGTACTCTAGAATATGCTCTAATGGCGAGTTCGAAGCTGATCATTGAGATACTTGCCTTAACAGGGCTTACGGGTATTGAGGATAGATGTGAGACACGTGGGCCTAGCATGCTGTAAGAATTCGGGTCCATTTGGTTGACTGTATTGGGCGGGCTTAGAACCGCAAGGGCGGAATCAGTGTTGAGCTGATGCTAGGGCATATCTTTCCTCGAGATCATATGACTCGTGCTTAATGCAGAGTTGGGGACCATTTGGAGTATCATCAGCTACTCACCCCTAGTTAGTCGGCCATAACTTTGGTTCGCTGAGTCATTTCTTGAAAAGATACGCCGCTCATGATGATTGCATTTGAATCGTTGCTTTAGCCACACGCTTCATTAATTGAATATGCGTCGATTCAATGGAGGAAGAGGCGGGAACCTAATCCCTAATTAAGTCATACTTTGTGCAAAAACTATTCTTTATTTTTTCTGTTTTTAAAGATCTTGTTTGTTCATCTTTTGATTGAAAAGATTGTTCATCTTCTTCAATGACTCAACAAAACCTTCTTGATGATGCAACTTTGGCCAAGGGCCTTGAATTTTTCGAATACAGGTTGCTTTTTTGAATTGGCCTTACTGAAATTGTACAAAGTTTCGGGGGCCCTGAGGATTCTGCCATTAATATGCTTTTGAAGGGATGATTAGACGCTAATGTTGTCGCCGACGGGGGTTCATTTGCTTGCACTGAGGGACGCTCCAAACTGGAGTCTATTTTCCTGTTTTGGATGTGATTTGGGACTTTCTTGGACTCCTTGGAATTCCTTCGGCCCAGTTGGTGCCTAACAGGTACAGGATCATTCTTCTCATTTTGATTAGGGCGAAGGAAACTGGCGTTCGCAATGACTCCACGAAGTGATCTAGTTGCTGACTTATCTTCGGTTGAACGATCATGTTGTCTGTAAAATGAAGTTTCCGACTTGCTTTGAGAATTTTCCTGATGACTTTAAGTCCTGGCATAAGTATTGCATCTTGGGCTCCTACGGATTCCAAAGTACTTCATTTCAAGGGTCCGTGCGCTCGAATGAGAGTACAAGCCACTTCGTAAGTATAGCTTTTTTCTTCGATTACATTGGGCCTTGGTTATATGCTAATCGTTATTCATGTTTCCTCACTGGATGGTTTCCCACTACTCTTAACCCAGAGGAGTGAAACATTATGGAGACATTTTCGCGACTTTGCCAATGAAGAATGTGGTGGTCATATATGTTCCCAACTTTATTCGCAGTGGCTGTGGAAAAATTGGGGTGAGGTCCCCCACACTTTTACCGATCGAAGTGAGTTAAGTCTGAAGGTGAGGCCCCTTCTAGGAAAAGGAAAGTTGTCGAAGTCAAGTTTTCATGATTCATCTGATGTGGGAGGGGTTGTCTAAGATGTTTGCCTCCTTCTTGAGTTCGAAGAAGTCTTGTGTTTAGAACTGAAGTCATCTTCAAAATGATCCGCTCAAGTAAATGAGGAGCGTGAACCCTGATCGAACCCGTCAGGGAGGAGGTCGATGTATCCGGCAAATAAAAGGACCATTTGCGATTGGCAGAGGTTGAAAATGTATCGAATCTTCGAGTCACACTGGTGGAAGCTCTAACGAGCAGTTGATGCTAGTTGCAATGGCGACTTCCATTGGGTGTTGATCCACCTTGGACCATTCCCGATAGAAGATTCTTGTGAGGATTCCCCTGAGGTTTAGGAATTTGATCATCCCATTGGTGGGGTTGCCAATAGTGGCCATGGTGACACGGGCCAAGTTTCACATAGTACGCATTGTTCCCCATCTTGCTCTAGGTCGTACTCACTGTGTTGGAGGGTCCGTTGGACAACTCGCTTCCTCTCTTCTTTCAGATCCTGCTAAGCCATCTCACACTAAGGGGTCGGGCTAACTGCGACAAAGGAAATGATGCGGATGAGGGATTGGGAGCAGTGGCGACTACAAGGGTGGTGTTGGGTAATTCCTCATCTAGTAGAGCTTCATCCGGATGGCGGGACGGATTAGTTTGTTTGCCACGGACTTAGTAAAAATGAGCACGTCAAGTTTGGCACTAGGAGGTTGATGTGGTTTATGCTTCAAAAAAGCATCATACGCAGGCGTCATAGTTTGCAGATGGATCACACTCCAAAACCCGAGGAGGATACTTAGAAGGGCGTATAGATTAGGGTGGAAAGTTACCTTATGCTGGGATGTCTCAATTGAACCAGGTGATCATTGTAAAGATGGAAGTCGAGGCGACTTGGTGAGAGGGTGTACACCATGGAGCGTGTCTTCTCGCACATTTAGGTTCTGGCATGCTTAGAAGATTAAGCTTCTGAAGAAGCAGGATGAAAGGGAGGCTGGAACAGTCGGCTGTTGTTGCTGAGGCTCAGAGGGGTTCGTCTTGGACACGCTTGAGTCTAATTTAGCAGAGGCGATGTCAGCGAGAGACAAATTACAGCAGGAGTTGGATAATGTGCCGCCGTTATTTGAATGTTGCACAGGAAGGTGCAGTTGAGACGCGTTCTGAACTTGGTCCCTTGCTGAGGAGAATGCCTTGAAGGGAGGCTGATTGGGTTGTTCAGAAACAACAATTGGAGTCTGATGTAGAGTTCAATGCTCAGGAGGAAGGCTGAGGACCAACTTGCAATTGGATAAACATGAGCTCAATGTTGTAAAGAGAAGTTTGACCACGGAGCAATCTCAGGTTGATGCATTGATAGGAAAGTTGGAGTTGTTGGAGCGTGAACTTGCTGACGCGAATGCATGCGAGGAAGAGCTTATCTAGGAACAAACAAGTGCGAATTTCGATGGGATATACATGGTAGATTGGAGCTGCAGGCGCTGATGAAGGAGGAGTATCCGGAATGGGACCTTGATCCCTATAAGAAGATGTCGTATGTATAATTATCTATGGTTTCTGCGTCATCAGATGAAGAGAGCAGTCCTAATTCATGATGCTCAGACTGTGGCGTGTACGGACACAACTCCCGCTCTTTCCTCCGTTAAGCTTAGCTCTTATGTTTCTGTACCATCTCCTGATAAGGAGTAGACTTTATACACTTGTACCTCTTTACTTTGACTGTTAATGAAAAAAAAATTATCGTTGAATAGTTCTGTATCCGTTTTATGTTTGTTATCCCTACTACGCACTTCTTGTTTTGCCTTATCATTTTACATTGGCATAGGCTAGTTGGATCAGTAGAAAGTCGAGTGGTTTATCTACTATTGTGAGTTTGATCATTTTGCATTGCAAGTGACTTGGAGTCACGTCCGGTAATGGCGTTCTGCGGATAGTTGAGAAGCGGGCTATGCTGCCCAGCTGTGGCCCATTCTCAAAGTAAGCCACTGGGGGCTTGTTTTGTCTATCTGATTTGTCAATCGCGGTTACTGGGATAAGTAAACTGTGATAGTTGAGCACATGCGTTGTAATTAGAGCATTTGTTTTGGGTCAGGTTTCGCAAGCTCGGACTGGGCATTTCATGTAGCACTCGTTCGCGCGTTGGCAGGGACGATTTGGTGGTCAGCATGAGCGTCCTTTGCTGGAAATAGAATGTCAACCTGTGTGAGCGTGAAGACACTGCCTTGAGTTGTGATTATATCTTTGCGTCATTGTTTCAAAATAGAGCGGATGTCACGTTGCGAGCTGACTAGGGCTCCCACCTTCCATTACCATCTATGTCCAAGCATGGTCGACCACAGGTTCAATGAACGAGGATTCGGCGATCATGGTCTATTGAAGAACAATGATCCCGTGATGAGCATCAACATCAGTTCGAGATTGACGAGTTCCTACCTTTCAAACCATCTACACCAGGGCATTGGCGCGGCTACAAGTTTGAGACGAGAGGATCAGCGACCAGGCTGAAGAGTTAGTGCTCTCGTGCCAAGCCGTCGGAATTCAGTTCAGAGCTGGACTATGCTTCCCACCTTCCAAATCATATACACCCGTGCACATCAAGCTACAAATGTGGAAATTTCGACGACCATGGTTTGTAGAAGAGTAATGGTCCCTTGGCGAACCGTCAAAATAAGTTCAGGACTGACTAGGCTCTCACCTTCCAGACCATCTACACTCGCGCAGTGGGGGCTATAACGTGCAGGGTTGGTAATTTGGCGACCATGCGTCTGTAGAGCAGTGGTCTCGTGGCGAGCCATCGAGAATCAATTTGGGGCTGACTAGGCTCCCTTTTCTAGACCATCTACACCCGCGCCATGGGGGCTACAAGTTCCAGGGTTTGGTAATTCGACAACCATAGTCTATAAAAGAGAAGTGGTCTCGTGGTGAAGCTGTTGAAATTAGTTTTGGAGCTTACTAGGCTCCCACCTTCCAGACCATTTACACCGTGCAGTGGGGCTACAAGTCTAGGCTTTGATCAGAAGCTATCGTGGCCAATCGTCACCAACTTAGGCTTACACTGATCGAGTTCAGTGACCATTGTCCGCAAAAGGACAACAGTCCCGACGAGTAGTTGTCATCAAGCGTCATAGCATTGATTGGACTTCCCATTTCCTAAACCATCGACATCCGCACTGGCGCGGACTAACTGTCAGGTGAATCAAAATTCGTCGTCGTCAGCCAAAGCTGACTAAGCTTGCCTGGCTAGGTAGGGGTTCCGCCAACTACGGGCATGCGAGCCTGTGTCCGTGAGCAGAGTGTGTTGTAAGGAGGAGTTATAAAGGGGTAGAAGTACCTTGAATCACCTGGCAGTATGCAAGTGTGATCCGTGTGTCAGGAATGACTAGGGTTTCTAATGTTCGTGTCAGGACACGTGGTAGAATATAGTGGGTCGAGCCCATGGGCCCGTAGAGTGGGAGCTAGGGTTTTTCTGTATGCAATATACTATGTGTTTGGCATAGATCGCATGGTAGCACGTGTACGGCATGGATTGCGAGACGGTTGAATATCGGCTACTCCTCCTCAATTAATGGGGTTGGATGCAGCCCCATTCATTGGACAAACGTTGGACCTGCGTAATATCCTTTGGGAATCATTGTCTCCTCAATTTAATTTGTCTATATAATAGTGTTTCTCCATCATTGTATGCACTGTCTTTTGCAAAGTGATAGGAGCATAATTATGCTATTTTAGTACTATATTTCTATACATTAATTTGGGCTATTATTTGTTAATTATGGTACTAATTGATATTTTCGTGTTTGTATAGGTTTTCAATAACAAATTCCAAAATAGAAGCTAAGTGAAGCGAATTGGCCAAGTGAGAAATATTGATTACAAAAGGAAACTACGCAAAAGAAGGAAACCAAAAAGAAAACAATTATAAAAAGGAGCAATACCTGTTTCGAAGATATCACTTACTCCACGACCACACATTCCTCATCGCAATCACAAACCTCCTCATCCTTTCAGCACAAACATCCATGCCTCGCGACATCACCATACCCACCCACCCAACATACATCACACAACCCTAAACCCAAATCGAAACCCTCACTCAAAATCAGATCGCAGCCTCACCACATAGTCACCATCTCATACCTTCTCTCTCTCTTGAAACCTTTCACCACCTGCAACCTCATGTCACCATTCGCTTCGATCGCAACCCCTCTCATCCGCTCGGCCACTACCAATCATCTCTCTCTCTGTCTGAATTATTTTCTCACAGAGAATAGGGAGCAGATCATGAGAGGAAGAAGATAAGAAGTTTATTTCTATTTCATTTTTGCTACTGCACCCAGAAGTCCATTTCGCACCACACGTAGGCGACATCGTTTCTTCTATCTTTTTTCTTATTTTAGTTTGAAATTTGATTATGGAATATTTTTTTGAACATAATTAATATGTCTAGCTAAATTCCCTTTTATCTAGGGGGTGGATTCGAAGCCTCGAACATGTGCTTTCATGATTAATTGGATTAATTTTCCTTGCTGATTAGTGATTGTGTTTTGCTTAACCGCTTTATAGAGAATTTTTCTTTGTATGCTTGTTAAGGTGGGCCAACTTAGTCTGCATGTTAGGGATCTAGGATAGGTATAGGGAAAGTTTCACCTATCATTTATCTTTTGTACTCACAAGTCACAAGTAGTAAATACCAAAGAACGTTGTAAAGTTTAAGTAAAAACCTAGGTAAGAACAAAAGGTTGAACATACTTGTAATTGCCTAGTCAGTGTTCACATTTTCACACAACTTCATGATCTTGGATTGTTATCTAACTTGCAATTCTAATTAGATAACATGAAAAGAATAGTTTGAAAGCAACACTTAGTTTAACTCAACAAAATTGGGAGAAATAATAAGACTAATGCAGTGCCGGGTCACAATTAATCTTGAGCATTGTCTTTCACGGGTAGCAAGTGATTATGAAGATTGATTATAAGCATATGTTGGTGTGTGAAGATAAACTCTTAGCTAAATTCTCATCTTTGCCATTTCTTAATTTTTATTATTTTCTTCTTAGTTATTTTCTTAGTTTAAATTAGAAAATTCAATCCCCAATATTTTCTTAATTAGGTTGTTGGTTGTCTCTTAGTTATTCTTAGAGCTAGTTGGCAATCCCTCTAATCCCCAGTTTTAGAACGATCCCTACTTAATCTATACTACAATCACAAAGCAGGGTATTAAGTTGTGTGCTTGTAAAATAGTACATCAACATAGCGTATCTCCTGTAATGTTCTTCTTGAGAAAATGCTTTGGGTTTTCCAAAGACTAAAGGGAGATATCAATGGTCGGAATCTTCGAATGTTCTGACATTTGCGCTGATGAAGTCACGATGAGAATCGTTGTATATGTGGTCATTTGCTCCGGGTGAGTACTTGATCGTTTCATTGAGACCACATAATTTTTTCTCATATTGCGAAGGAAGAAGTACGAACTCATTCCCAAGGGATGAGTCTGTCGTTTACTCACTTGTGCTTCGGTGTTACCTTGTGCCGATATGCCTGCATGTATGCGATTCTTGCTGCTAGCTTATGGTTGATTGAAGTGTCGGTAGATGTGTGATTCTTCCAGGGGTGGTATCTCTCAGTGACCCTGAATATCACACATGGGAAAGTGTCATCGCTTGACAACACTTTGAAACCTTGACCGCTCCGTCGCTTGCGATCATTTTCATCTGCCCTTATTCTTACCTCCTTCGGGAGGCTGGAAGTAGTTTGAGGAAGTCTGCAACTTGTAAGGTTTGTGTTGTCGTTGTCAAGTCACTTTCTGGGGACGGTTTGGCGGAGCAACCTGTTGGTTCAATACTCTCAACCCCTTTTCACACTTTTGTCCTTGATCTTTGGACATTGGTATCTCGAAAAGAGCCGTTGAGCGAAGTTTACTTGGGGTACATTCCCTCTCTTCTTGCGTCAGACTGTTTAAACGAGTCTTTACTTTATGTCGCATCAGATTCAAATGCTCATAGTATGTAGTTATTTTGTATTCGTTAGGGTAACCATTGTTGCATATTTCTAGTAATCAAGTAGAGTGTGTTTGCGTAGTTATTTCTTTAATTTCTTTAAATGATTGTAAATCACATAAGTTTCTAAGAACTAAAACTCTACATTGACTATGGAAAGGAAAATAAAAACTAAATAGACTAACTGTTAGTAAAAAGAAGTCGACCAGGCCCTAAAGGAAAATAAACTCCATTTCTAGTTGCACGATAGGCTCTGGTTGGATTTGGGAATATTCTATTTGCTTTAACGCGACATAATGGCAGCCGTGCCATAGGCTGGTCTCCACGTATCGTTCATTTAGAGTGTTTAGCAGTGTACTTAACGCATTGGTGAAGGGTGGTGACTATTGGCCTCCATCTGGTGGGAAGCAATGGACTTCCCAAGATAAGGTTGTAGGTAGATGGTGCGTCTAACTACCATGAAGTCCAAAACAAGACATTTATGAGTTGTGGCCCTCCTGCCACTATTCTAAACCTTATCTTCCCGGACCGGGAAACATTTTTTTTCGTTGAATCCAATTAGCAAATAGTCTGAGGACGTAAGGTTTTCCTCTTGAGGTCCATACTGTGGAACGCGTTGTAGAACAGGAAGTTGAGTGAACTTCCTGTATCTACAGAGCTCTTTTTACCTCCCACCTTGCAATGGAGACCGATATGACAAGAACGTCATTGTGCGGCGCTCAGACTCCTTCGAGGTCCTTGTTTGTAAAGGTTAAGTTGGGAATGGAGTTTTACACCCTTCGCGTAGTAAATGCGTTTGTCCTCATCTGTGAGTTGAGTTTGCATCTCCAGTAGAGAGTGCTTGCGGGACTTATTTGACTGGTCTTCAACCAGTCCGACTCCATGAAGAACATAGATTATGACCGAAGTCTCCTTCTCTATTTCCTTAACTGATTCCTCCGATCCCTGGATCTTTCTGATCGCCTCTCGGAACTTGGAAACTTATTTAGTTTTCCCTTGCAGATCTAGTACTCAATCTCGTACCTTAGACTCTTGCAGTCGTTGGTGTCGTGACCATTCTCCTTATGGTATGAGCAGAACTAGTTGTTGTCATGTTTGGAGGGGTCTCCTTGCTGCTTCGGGGGCCACTTAAGATCTTTCTAGTTTTTCATGGAATTCAAGACATCCGATAGGTTAGAACTGATGAGGTTACGACCCTGGATCCAACATAGTTGGATGCTTTATCTAGCCTGGCCCAGCCAGGGTCTGACTTGTTGTCATTTTGCTTTTGCTTGCTTATTTCTTCATTCTCACGCCTCCCTCCTTCCTGTCCTTGAGAGCAGAGGGTTTCTTATCACCTTTTGTTTCTCTCTTCACAGTTTTCAACTCTTCTAAAGTGATGTACCTCTGGGCGCTCTTGAGGATTTCCTTCATATCCAACGGGGGTTCCAAGGTGAGATACTCCTAGAGTTTTCCCTTCTTCAGGCCCGCGATAAAAGTCATTACGACTGTGTCGTTGCTGTAGCCATCAATGACTGTCAGCTCGTTGTTGAAGCGAGTGAAATACTCTTTGAGTGTCTCATTGGATCTTTGTTTGAGAAAGAGTATGTAGTGTGGGCCTTTTCGAAGTTGTGAATTCCTACAAATCGTGTCAGGAACTCCTTCGCCAATGCCTTGAATGAGTCGATCGACTTCGGCGGGAGGCTGTGGAACCATGTTAGTGTTTATTTTTTTAAGCTGGTGAGGAAGATTCTGCACATGACCAACTTAGATCCTTCTTTGAGTGCCATTACATCTTGGTAATGGTGTAGGTGTCGAATGGGTCGGTGGTCCCGTCGTAAAAGTCAAGCTTTGGAGGTGTGAACTTCTTTGGAAAATCTCGTTCATGATACGATTATGGCGAAACAGATAAATGTGCAACACGTCTGGGTCCAAAGGCAAAGACTCGGTTCTGCGTCAAATGGAGGCTTGAATCTCCTGTGCTTGCAATATGTTGTCTTCCGGAGATGGAGGCATGTGCTGCTTCTAATCTCCCACTACAACCAAAACCCCTTTAGCAACGGTTCTGTACCGTGGGCGTAACCCATTGCCACGGCTAAGAGCCGTTGGCTACAGAGGCGTCGCGAAATTTGTTGCAACGGCTATAAACCGTTGCTAAAATGTTTAGCAACGGTTTTATGTTTGAGTAGGGGTGGTGATTTTCAGCATTTAGCCACGGTTTTAAACCGTTGCAAGGAGAATAGCAACGGTTTTTAGCCGTGGCAAAAATAGCCACGGTTTTAAGCCGTGACAAGGTGTAGATATTAGCAACGGTTTAAACCGTGGCTAACAAGGTAGCAACGGTTTTTAGCCGTGGCTAACCCTGGCCACGGTTTTAAGCCGTGACAAGATGTAGCTATTAGCAACGGTTTTAAACCGTGGCAAACGTGATAGCACGGTTTTGAGCCGTTGCAATAGTTAGCCACGGTTTAAAACCGTGGCAAATTTTTTTTTTTTTTTTTTTTTTTTTTTTTTTGCTATCAAATGACTTTGAGTCATTGAGTCAAAATCTATCAAATAATGGAGGCAAAGTAATGTAATTAATAAGAAAATGTATTACATTGAGTCAAAATCTATCAAATAATATCTCAAATACAAATTTCTAGGAGGCATATCTAGGAGCATATCTAAGCTTGTTTCATCCAAATTTCTTCTACTGTTTAATCTTGACTTTTCCTTGTTAAACTTTGTTGATTGTTCATGTGAGTACCACTATAGTTCTTCATATGGTCAATGAGAGTCTTTAAGCTAGCATATCTAGGAGGCATTTCATATTTAAATCCTCCTTAGCGTCCCTATCATCAGCAACCTCATCCAATTTTTCGAGAAAACATTTCCTATCTTGGATATCAAGTGGATGATCCTTCTCACCCTGCACCAGTTTAAAGAAAAATTCATAAGATCTTCTGAATATGAGAAAGTGTTCTCGTTTAGGTAAACTTCTAAATATATTTTTGGAAAGGAGTGACATCCACATGATCGGAGCAATATAGAGAAAGGAAACAAGATGCTATTACTTGCTTCTTCGTTCTCAGGCTACTTCTCATAAAACAAAAGGGAACAAAACAACTCTAATGCAATTCTTTGATTCTAACTTTTTTTGTTCATTCATTTAGCAGTTGCAACTAAAACAAGGAATCAAAAGATAGAACACCACTAGAATACTTTCAGACCAAGTGGCTCCAATATGGCATGACTGAGATGAGTATTGACAGTTTGACACTAATTTCACACTCACCTAATAAGATTTATATATTCAAGCAATGCCTTAACCAATTTTCTCTGTAATGTTTAGTTTCTAACTATGATGGGGTTCTTGGATTAATTTGAAATACATGCATGTGATGTTGAAAATGTCAATGTTAAAAAATGACAATGTAAAAGGTTGTCTCAAACTCTTTATACGAGTAATTTCTGCATAAGGTGAAACTGGAGCTAAGAGACAGACCTTCAACTGGAGCATTTTCTGGAATGGCTGGTTGTACACCTTCAATAGCAAGCCAATGAGCTACAACTGATGTATCTAGAGGGGCTTTCGGCAGGGGAGCTTCGATCACCTACACAATCGAATACTGTGTGGGATAGAACGAATCTGAAAATAGTTACAAATAATAATCTGGAGTTAACAAGACGATTGATTCTTACATCTTTAAATTCGACATCCTTGTTGTCAATGTAGAATAAATCCTTGTGACCTATAGCTCTTTTGAAGCGCAAAGGATCTCCAGTAGCAAAGCCATAAATTGGCTGAAGTAACAAGAGTTGACATACATAAGCAAATGGAAATCCTGTAATAAAATTTATATAAATTTACTTTGAGAAAGAAAACGAATACTTCCCAAATAAAAAACACCATACACATGCAGAACCATTGAAATGAAGTACATTGGAACCCTTAAACATCAACAAATACCTTTCCCCAAGGCAGAAATGCAAATAAACAAAAACCATTAGAACTTCAGTGGGAAAGGCAAAATTAAACATTTGCAGTTTCTGGATGCGAACGTGTACGTTCTCCAGATAACAAACAAACAAAAACAGACCTAAGAATAGCAAACAGGCAGGTAAAAACACTCAATTCTTTAAGTATTTTATCATTTTAGCAGTTATATACCTCCACATTGCGTAATTTAAGTGCACTATCCACATCATCTGTTGTCAAAATAGTTCGCTTTGAGTGTCGCATGCACTTGATTGCCTTCTGTGATTGTGGAATGATAGACGATGTCAGTTCCTTTGAAATGACTAATTTGTTGAAGTAAATAATTATAAAGGGGACTTTTAACAAAGTTTTGTAAAAATTCTGCGACAATAACCTTCATATTTTTATACCCAGCATCCCGGACAGCACCAGCAAAAACTCAACCGAAGAAAACGCAGCACCCGCGCGTTTCTGCGACAAATCCCGAAATGACACCGTAGTGCCTAAATCAACCGGCGAACACACGCGCCAACCACATGACGCCGCATCTCAGCATGTCAACGCTGCGACAAAACAACTGCAATGTATCCCAGCAGCAACAAAGCCGCGCATCAGCAGCAGCAGAAAATAGCACCGCAGCCGTCGCATCAACACGCAGCGCAGCAACCGCGCATCAGCAACAGCAGAACAGCAACAGCGGATCAGCAGCAGCAGCAGATCAGCAGAACAGCAACAGCAGATCAGCAGAGAGCTCTGCCTAAACCACACAGCATCTGCCCCTGCGAGCAGCAGAGAGACTCGCAGAATATCGCCATTTCCCGGACTGCGAAAGCTGCCATAATCCCCAAACCTCGCAGCCACAAAGCTGAAAAACTAGATTGATCCAACAGAAAGACAACTACTGAACCATTAAACACCAAACCATAACCCAACATATGACAAACCGTAAATATACAACATCGCAAGTAGGAGAAGACGGTACAAAACCTGCTCATCTTTCCTCAATGGCCTTCTTGTCACCAGCCCCATGAAGAATGACATTGTCATCCTTGGAGATAGTTACCTGCAAATTCTGTCGCATGTTATGGCCTATTCTGCAGTGAAGTTAGGTCAACATGGAGAAGAAAAAAAAAACTAGTTTCAAGAGTATAGCTTATCTTTTTGCAAGTGCCAAGCATATCTAGTTCCACCTTGTCAAGGTTCATACTAACCTGCAAAGAAAGGAGCCAAGTGTTGAGTCTTGCCAACATAAAGATCTTTTTCCATACTAAACTTGGTTTTGTAAGACCCATTGTCTTTGCTGCGATACAATTTGTAAAAAAAAAGGAAAAAATGTAGAAGCATAAACAGTAAACATCGAGCAGCTTCAACTGAAACCGTATTTATTGGTTTCCAGCACCAAAACAGAATCCTGCTGCTCCTGTACTTGACCAGATTATATCCAATTTTATACACTGTAACTGCATAGAAGATTACAAATGGCATTGCCGGTGAAAGAGAAATGTGGAAATGAATAACTTACTAACTCTCACAAAAGAGTCTCCAAGATAAGTTCAAAAACTTACTAAATTGCTTTATAATGCCCTTTCCTAAAACTTTTAACATTTGTCATTTCATATTTGGTTTAGTCTATCACAGGAAAGAATCCAAGGACCAGCTGGAAACAGCCCTCCGAAGGAAGCAGGTTCAAACTGACCATTTTAGCATGTCTCTTACTGTCCTTGAGTAAATCGTTTTAGAAACTTCCTAAAGTACCTCTTTTTTACTCACTGTCACACCAGAAACCCTTACAGTGATGCATAGAGCGTCAGTCATTTTATCAGTCAAAATTTAACTATTGCCTTGAACGTGACTGTGGGAGGAAGGCTCTTATACTCCTATGACTTATTTTGATCAAGCTCAGCTTACGCAGAATATGTCTTTAATTTTGCATATTTCCCTTCTCACTGTTAAGGAGTTTTAATTCCTATAATGCTCTTAGTTTCTACTATAATAAATGTATGGTCATATTATGAATGCATAATATAAATCCTTGGTCAAGTACAGAAAAGCATGAGCAGCATAAATTACACTTTATTTAAAATACTCAAACAGCAACATAAAACTCCAAGCAAAAAAAAAAAAAAAAAAAAGCTAGAACTAACCTCTCCAGCATAATGGCAAACACGGAAAGCCCCACTCCTTTCTCCTTTAAAGCAGAGATTAGTGCTTAGATGCTGCTTAAGCTTATTGGCAAAGGTCAAATCAGTGGCTTTAGGAAAAGTTGATTCCTCATCCAATAGAGACAATAACCCCAATGGTTTCTGCATAGAAGAGGCGATGATCATTACCAAAATGCAACAAGCTTAAAAACATATTACAGCCACAGAGAACAGCATTAAGAAAGAGATTTGTTAAAAGTTCCGAAGAGTTGTGCTGACGTTTCACCATCACAAACTTGAATACTATTTTCTCTCATAAAATCTATTAATCTAGGCGTGAGGCCAGGCGAGACACCTCAAGAGCCTTCATGTCGTCACAGTGGAGGCGGCCACCTAAGACTATATGAAGACATCATGAACATAAAATCTTTGAACTTTTTATGTTACATGCTAAAAACAAAGATTATATTCCCTAATGTCTTGTCAGCAACAAACCTCGCATAAAACAGCTGAAAACAAGGAAGCATTCATTTGCTTCTCTTTTATTTTTTATGTACGATTCCTTTGTTTCTACTCTTTATTTTGCCATCTAAACATGAAACATTTCAATACAGACACCGTGTTTAGAGGTTCATCATATCAGCAAGTAATTGAAGAGTTGAGATGTGTTAGGAAAATATAAAGGGTCGGATGTTATGGTATAAGAATTTACACTAGCTGCCAACCTGACACGACTATCATCACCAACATTTGGCAAACTAACAAGGGCATGAAGAGTTATCGGATAGGATAGTTGTCCATCATAAGCAATCAATTTAACCTAAAATTTATAGATGGTTTGCTAAACAAGAAAATAGATAGAATTTCAGGTGGAGAGAGCCTGGGAGAAGATTGTAGAACAGCATGAATACTTCAAAGAACGACTCAGGGTGGTACTTCTAGTTAAGACTATAAACAAAAATATCACAATAGATTAACATGTACATCCAGTCTGAATGATATCCTATACAACCTTCCAAGATTAACTTGTCAGACTATGAAAGCTCCTAAACACGTCACTGGCAGAAGCATGGAAAAGCATTGGTTCCAGACACCCAGTAAAAACACATCACTCTTGAACATACATGTGAGAAAAGAAAAGAAAAAATGTTTTTGTGGATTTCATACCTTTCCTGCCCCTGAACAGTTGGAACATCTTTCAGTTCTAGGCGGGGACAGTGGTTGACCTCCATCATGATGGTTGCACTGGCTCAACACGAATGAGAGATCCTGTGCTTGAACACCGAGCACAAGCACAGATATCCTGCAACATAAAAATAGATCAATCAGAATATCATTACATTGTACAACCAAGTTTAACTCTTCCGCATGAGAACATAATAACCAAGCACCAAATACACAATGAATATCATTACAATAGGTTGATAACTAATCATCTTCATTACAATAGTTTAACTCTGCGCCTGCGCCTTGCACCTTCCAGCCATCGCTGCCCTGTTTCTGACAGAAACAGAGCAAAACAACTCTGTCCCAAGCCAAGACAGCACCTTGCCAGGACTCTTTGCCATTATGCTCCACTTGCAAAACACAATTCGACCTGCAGAATTCAATATTTTCTCAATTATAAAAAATATACAACATTTTCTAATAAATTGTATTAATATAAGCAACTCAGAATTGCTTTTCTTGGAACTGCAACAATTGTGAGAGGTCAGGTAAGAATACCTCTATTCAATCCAGCTGTTAAAAGATTATCACTGCCTTGGAATCTCAATATATTTAAATCTATAGGATCACAGATTCACAGTTAAAGAAACCAACCTTGATGAAATCAGCTTCTTTCCAGATGACTCTTAATGCCTTGGCGAGCTGCCTCAGCAGAAGGCCAAAGTGGCAAACGTACATTAGGATCATAGGAAAGTAAAACACCAGCACTCTTAGCTGCTTTCATGGCAGAGATATGAGCTGATTTGCATGGTTCAGTGATGAGGGCTGATGGATCCATAATGGAAGATCTTGGCCTTCTTAATGAGGTCCAATGTTTTAGCTCTGACTCCTTCAATAGCATATCTGCACTTGGGTTCCTGTAAAAACATGAACTCCCTCTCCCCATTTTTCTTCAACGTAATGAAAGCCAATGCAGTCCTTGCATCCTTGTCATACATACTCCGTCAGCATTCACCTCGTTGCTCTTTAGTATGTTCACCAACATGTGGCCAAACTCATCGTCTCCAAACTATACAATCAGTGTAGTAAAATGTTAATTTTAAATTGGCAATGTTAACATTTTACTAGACCGCTCGACTCGTTAATGCATTACAATTACATATATGAAAACTTTTGACCAAACATTATATCCATACAAATAAAAGCCAAAAGCAATAGCAACTACAAATCAAGCATAACTTGTCAGTAAACAAAATTCCAGGATTGAAAACCAAAAATATTACAAAAAATCCATGCTGCAGTTTCAGTTTGAGATCATAACCACATTATACGTATTTCCTTGTAATTTGCATGTTGATGATTCGTAAGAGTTTCTCCAATAATCACAATTATGCTATTCTAAATAGAATAAGTTCACTTGAATTGAATACAACAGAATCAGGGGAAAAGACAGCTAGTAGTATGCATTGGTCAAGAAATAAAAAGCAGACCGAAACAGATTAGAACTGGTTATGTAGACAAAATAAAAGTCACTTTCAGCTGGTTTGAAATGATGACGAAGTAACCAAAGTGAAAGATATGCAAACTGGTGAATTTCTTACCTGAAACTCTTGTATTTGCTTTTGTTGTTCAGCCTGCAAACCTACCAGCTACACTCAACAACTCCCCAACTGTAGACTCAATGCGTTCGTTGATCACTTCTGCAAGTGCCCTACCCAAGAAAAAGGCATCCAAAACACTCTTGCCATCTCTTTCCCTGCCACAAGAAACATATAATAAAGAGCACTCTTGAATACAAGAACAACATATCTGCTGTGATATATTTGGTTTCCCACAGAACCAAATGACATGTAATATGCATAACAATTGAAGGTAAAGAATGTAAATTCAATACCTTCTTACAAGCAGAATTCAAAACTACTTTGGGCAAGCTCCCAAGCCCTTCAGTGAGTTTGATTCCTTGAGCAGTCTTGGTGTTCTTCACTGATGACAAAACTGCTTCACTGGTGGACTGGATGATAACCTCCTGGGTAGTCAGGTGCTATATCCGGTTTTGTTTAAAGAATCAAGGACCGCATCAACTATGTCTAAGCCCTTAATTGCTGCAAGGTACACCGGATTCTGAAGAGGAGAAAGCAAAATGATTAACCCACAAAGATACAAAGGACAAGCAACCTCAACCCTTGGTATACTGTGACGTCTGCACAGCGTAGGGAAAACTACAATTCAAACTCATCTCATTTACAAATTATTCTCACACAACGAAAACATGATTTTGCTATTCAATCAAACTCAAACATGAGTAATAGTATATTAGTATGGTGCCAACTTCTACTGCCTATCTTAATTTAAGAATGATCAACTGCTTAGAAACCATCTGTAGAGACTGAATGTTTATCGTCATGTAAACAATCCAGCCTCAAAGACAAGATCATAATATCATGATTTATTCTAGTCCATAGTAGAAACCATCGAATTTAGGACAAGATTACAATATCATGATTTATTCTAGTACATATTTCATAAGACACGCTTCAGTATATAGTCCTCTCTCTTATCTTCACTTTTAACCCATATTCATAAACAGAATGTTAAGAACTGACCTACTTTGTTCTTGTTTCTGCAGAATTTGGGGTTACAAGCAATGCAAGATCAGCACCAATGTCAGATGTGGATAAATCTCTGTATATTGTGGAACCAAATCTTGATATGAGCTGCCTGTTTCAGTTCCAGAATCTGACAAAGACTGAGATTATGTAATACCAAATAAGTTCAGAAGCAGTAATTCATAACCAAAAGATGTAGACAGAGAAACTATGGAATGTATTAGAATTGTTGTAATATGAACCAGTTGAGAGGAAAGTTACAAGTAGGCTATTCGAGTGGCCATACACTCCCAAGAGCAAATGCTCTGATGTATATCTATTACAATCAATGAATGCCTACTTTCCTTCCTAAACTATTATTTATAACAACATACTACACTGACAGTAAGATAACAGAGTACTCTGCAGTAATTCATAACCAAAAGATGTAGACAGAAAAAGTGGACAATATATCATTCTTTCTTAAGCTGCCATATTGGTGTTTCAATGTACCAAAAAATCATACACGTAAATACCCCTACAAAAGCCAAAAACATAGAAAAAATACCAACAAGAAGAAGAACCTAATCTCAGTCTTAATAATTAATAAGAAACCAAAGGAATATTAACCTCGGAATACCATGCTAAAAAATTTGGAAACATGATAGCAATGGATTATTGTCAATAAAGTCGGTCCACGAGGTACTACGTGCTTACATTCGACCTGACTTTTATATTAAACTGATTTGGAGAAATTCCATTCTTTCCCATGCATTTTAGTTGTTTTATAAATGCACTCAGTGGTCGGGTCAGCCTAACCCCTCCTCTGGAGTGTTTAGTTAAATAACATTGAACCCTCCCTAAGAAAACTTGATATAATCATGCAATAGAATTTCACAACAAAATAGAATTTCAACTACCAATGATTGCTTCTTTAATTTAGAATTTTGAAGTCCTGACCTCAATTGTCTTCTCTATGAGATTTTTCCTCCGTTGAGCATTTGATACATGGCAAACCAATCCCAAAACTTCAATCCCACGAGCTCTAAGCTTCTCAGCAGCTTCATCTACATTTTTCTGAAGAAAAAAAAATCCAAAAGAACCCCAAATCAATCCACCTCTCATTCATTCCTCAAAAAACATATAAAGATCAAATTTTGATGCAAATCCATACAAAAGCTTGAATTTTGAGAGAATCCCACGAACCTGTTTGCGAGATGAGATCACAACAGCAGCTCCTTCCAAGCCAAGTCTCTCTGCGATGCCGAAACCGATCCCCTGTGTTGATGTTGTAACTATGGCTACCTTCCCTTGAAATCTCTTCAAACCCCAACCGCTTCGCTTTCTCTCTCTCTCTCTCTCTCTCTCTCTCTCTCCTCTCCAAAAAATCATCAATCGACTGTGACACATGAAGCGAACAACTCACACCCTTCTCAAACTTTCTTCTTTTTCTTCTTCTTCTTCTATCGTCCTCTCTTCTTTCGTCCTTCTTCTTCTCTGCTTCTCGTCCTCTCCTTCTTCCGTCCTTCTTCCTTCTTCTTCTCTGCTTCTCGTCCTCTCCTTCTTCCGTCCTTCTTCCTTATTCTTCTCTGCTTCTCGTCCTCTCCTTCTTCCGTCCTTCTCCTTCCTTCAGTAGTGCTTGTGAAGAGGAGGCGTAGAGAGAGTGTGAATATCTTTTCCCCAAATTTTTTCGCCAGAGCGCGAAACTGAAACCTTCAAAGCGCGAAAGTTTTGGCCAAAGCGCGAAAGTGATTGGTCTTTAGCTACGGTTTTAAACCGTTGGCAGGTTTAGCCACGGTTTTTAGCCGTTGCTAGATCTAGCCACGGTTTAGAACCGTTGCTAAAAAAAATTTTGCAACGGTTTTAAGCCGTTGCTACACCTAGCCACGGTTTAGAACCGTTGCTAAAGTTATTTTTGCAACGGTTTGGAGCCGTTGCGAATAATACCCACGGTGTTGAGCCGTTGCTACTAATAGCCACGGTTTTTAACCGTGTCAAATATACCAACGGTTCTAAGCCGTGGCCATGTTTTTTTTACCCACGGTTTTAAGCCGTTGGTAAATATAGCTACGGTTTGTAGCCGTGGCAAATAGCCCAACGGTTTAGAACCGTGGCCAGCTCGGCGTGGCTAAAGGGGGTTTTTGGTGTAGTGTCCATTAGCGGTTGGAGGGTTCTGCTATATGAAAGCCTCCACTACTTTGGCAATTTGCTATATTTGAGACGACAGCAAATCCATTATGTGGTCCGTCGTTGTCATGGTCAGCGCAGAGGCGTGAGTCTGTTGCCTGTGTGCCATCGGCATCACTAAGAGTGGTGGTATAGTTACAGTCTGGGCGTTTGACGTGTCTCATTGTTCTCTATTGTTGCAAGATTGAGAGGTCACCATCTCTTAGTATTCTAAGGAAAGATGATGCTAGTGAAGGCTAGGAACTTTGTCATCCCCACGGATGGTGCCAAACTGATGCAGTCATTTTTCGCTCTCTGCTTTGACCTTGACCTACAAACCTGCTGACCTGCACAAGGAACGCACGTGAGTCATGGACCACCGTTGTGGTGGCCGATGGCACTCCGATTCTAAAGTCAAACAGGGATCTGAGGAAGGTATAATGTTGTAAACAGGGAATTTGTAGTGTACCTTAGCTTATCAACCTCATGTCTTATTTATAGTACTGGAGTCCTGGTTCGATCAGGCCATTGATGGCGTAGTTTAGGGAAGATGATCTGCGTAAAGATCATTTTTCTAATTAGGAGTCGTGCTGTGGAGGGAATTTTTCCTGTTAGCCATGTGCTCCTAGATACATGGGAGATAGTTCCCGTTTTGAGAGTATGCTATAGGTAGAAGTCTCCGTATATGATACGTACTCTAGAGTATGCTCCCTAGTTGGAAGTAAAAAGCCACTATAATTGTCCGTTTTAAGCTAATCCTTGATATACTTGCCTTAACAGGTCTTATGGATATTGAGGATAGCTGTGAGACACTTGGCTTAGCAGACTGTAAGAATTCGGGTCCGTTTGGCGGACTGCATTGGGAAGGCTTAGAACTGGATGGGCCGAATCAGTGTTGAGCTAACGCTAGGGCCCATCTTTCCTCGAGATCATCATGACACGTGTACGGTACAAAGTTGGGACAATTTTGGTGTATCGTCATCGACCAATCTCTAATATCATCATTGAGCTTTGCAAAATTGACGGGAGAACAGAGGAAGCAAATGTCCTTGTTCACCAGCAAGCCAACCACCGAGTGAAAAATCCTAATCGTCAAGGGAATTCAAAATAGAATGGCCCTCGCATAAGTAGAAACCATAACTATCCAACCATTGGGACCCATTTGAGCAGGAGGAATGCCTAAAAAATACAGATATTCCCAAAACAGCTCTAGAACATGGAATCAGAGGCCAGATACGAACATGCTTGGATAGAGCGCAATGTATCCAAACCTCGGATGACAAGGACTATCATTCTGTCCAGGCATAACGACCTCAAAGTCGAGTGGCAAGTTATAGATAGAACGGACATCATCTAACATCGCCTGAGAATCTTTATTGGGCGAGAAGTAAGCTCACAAGCAGCAAGTGCCTAAGCACTTAGAAGATCGCCAGCAGACATTGTTAAGGGATAGAATAACAAGGAAAACGAAGAATGAGAAAGAAGAATAAGCCCTGATCTCAAAGATGGCATAAAGAGATAAATAAATCAATCATGCCCCATTTTATAGAGTCGAGCAACGAAAAGACCGCTCGTAGGACGACATGCGGGATATGATGACTTCACAAAATCCCAAAATACATGCAAAAAATAAACGAACAAACTAGAGATCGGGACATCAAGTCACTAAAAGCTACTAACGACATTAAATGTAAGGCGATGATGAAGTCGAAAGTCCAACCGTCACCAAGTTAGTTGCCTTGTTAGCAATCCACTGACTAAATAGGGAGTAGCTAATGATACATCAAATAATACCATCATCGAGCCACACACAAGGCAGAGATAGTTTATCATGAGGATCAAGTATCCCAAGACCAAGCCAATTCATAAAGCCCAAAGAAGATGAATTCAATCATGAAAACCCAAAAAATGCCCATCATAATAGATCATAATCAGAGACCCAGATCTAGATCCAATGAAGTTTTCCGTCAATGGGGAGAAACGTTACATAGAAAAAATGTCGTGGAGGGAGTTACGCTTCCATGGACGCGTCTTCATAAAGGAGGAGACTCTTACAGAAAATGTCTCCCCTCGTTGCATCTCGCATGCTTAAGTCAAGCAGGGAATTAACTACGACCATTATAAATGTAAAGGGAACATTCAACAAAGGTATGCAATTTTAACAGAGTTCTGTCAAGTTTTATCTCTATGTCAAAATAAGTTACTGACTTAAGCATCGAAGTGTCTTCAGCCACCAAAAGTGTGGTCTTTGACAATCTAACAATTATTTTGCAGGTTTAACTTATTGGAGACTGAATTTTGGACGCATCAAACATTAAGCTAGGGTTTTGGTAATTAGCAGATTTTATCATGGGCAAAAAGGTTTGTGGCGTAATTGACATAAAAGATAAGCATATTCGTTAAAGGTGTAAGATGTTTAAGCATTAAAAAAAGATAAAACAAAAGTCGACCCCCACATGAATCATGCATAAATAATTATGAAGATGGTTTACACTACAATAATATAATATGGAATTGATTGGATAAATCAAAACTTGTGTCCAACCATGCCATTATTTCAGATGATTTGATATTTGACTTTGTAGCAAACCCACCACTTAAACATATTCTAATTATTTCACTTATCTAAATGAAAGTCACCAAACCCATTGAATCAGGGGCCCAGGATTTTAGTCGAGGGGGCGAAATGAAAAATATTTATTAGTTAATAATAGTAGTTATTAATGGTAAAGTCAAAAAAAATTTCTACTTGAACTAGTAACTAATAAAAAATACAACTATCAAAAATACATTGCATATACCAAATTGGATCCAATGTAGTCCAATTTTAAGCCAAAATAAAGTCACTATCGATAACCTTAGCAAGGAGCAAACGAGCATAATAACTAAAATATATAACTAATATCGCAAAATAATTAGGATAAGTATCTAGGTGAAGCTAATATTTTTTTTGAAATTTACGAACCCAATATGATTATAATACAATTTCATAGAAAAATAGTTTAAATGAGGCTAAAATTTTGTACGAGTTGGCTAATGGTATATATTTTTATTGAATTCTATAATTATTATTTTAGATATTAATTTTAAATATTTTTTTGTTGGAGGTTTTATACAATTATATACCACTTGTGAAAAACAATTCATTTCTTTAATGTTAATAAATTTTTATTAAACTAAACATTTTTAATGTTTGCAATTACTAATAAAATTGCATTGAAAATAAAATAAAAATGACACTTGAAGAGTATCGAACTCAGGTCTTTTATCAAAAATAGTAAACCTACAACCACTACAACAACAAAGACATAATGAAATATTTGTATAACCAATTTTGATATTGTATTCTACATTATATAATCGATTTTTGTAAGACTAAAATATATATGCTAAAAATATTTTTAAAGTTGCCTCGCCCCTTAGTAGGTTCGCCCATGCATTGAATTGAATTGGTGGTCATTTGATTCGCAGTTTCCACTTAAAACTTGAATGTGTGTGGTAGGAAACATCTTTCTTTCAAAAGCTCTGACTTTGATCATCAACATTTATTTGTTTATTTTTTTACTGAAAATATTGTGTCACTGAAACACAAACCCAGGGTGTGTTTGGTTGCATGGAATCCTATGTCATGGGAATTCATGAGGGGATCCCTACATTTTAGGCTAAATTGATATATCACTCCACATTTACCATTTGATCAATGGTGGAAATGGAAGTCCCATGAACATGAGAATTTCACTCCTTGGTCCCCCAAGGCATGTGATTCCCATGTTCATGGGACTTCCATTCCCACCATTGATCACAAAACTAAATGGTGAATGTAGAGTGATACAGTAGTTTAGCCTAAAATGTAAGGGTCCCCTTATGAATTCCCATGGCATAGGATTTCATGCAACAAAACACAGTTTAATAGCTAGATTTGACATTAATTGTTTATGCTTATTGTTTGCAAGTTGCAATACTTGATGCCATTCCTGTCTTTCATCTTAGATTTAGAACTGAAGTGCTTAAATTAGGTAGAGTTATATTGCGAAATCAAATGTATACTGGGTTTTGTTTTTTAGGTATTATATTAAGAAGATAAGCCAGTTTTATAATAATGAGATGTGTTAGTTAAGATTCCTCTCACATTTTGTTTAATGTTCAAGGTTTGATGTCTTTGCCAATGAGAGAAAAAGGAGGCAATGAAGTTTATGAGTAGAGTAGAACTATACAACAGCAAGACAACAAAATTGACGCGTCCAAATTTGTTTTCCTCGATATCTGACCTGCAAAAAAGGGTTAGATTGCCAAAGACCACCTTGTTGGTGGTTGAATGCACTCTGATACTTAAGTCAGTAAATTGAAGAAGAAGATCAACTTGGACAGAGCATAATTGAAGGGTTTTTGTACCTCCTTCATCTTCCATCTCTTTAATAAGAGTAATTAACTTTGTACGTGACTTATGCATGCATGGATCAATGAATGGAGTTGTTTCTCATAATGGTCTCCTTCATTGAGATACATCCTTGGGGGGAGAGATTCATGCCATGACTTGTCACCTTCGTAACATCTCTGTCCTCTGGGGAGTCATTTGTTGGGCCTGAGGTATAAGCCTTTTACCCGGATCGTGGTCCATTACTAATGCCTCTTTGGGCTTTAGTGATCGGACCTGTTAACTGTCCCTAATGAAAGATGATTTGTGTCACGTGTTTAGTCATGATCGCATGGTTGTTTGATGTATCATCGGCTACTCCCCCTAGTTAGTGGGCTCGCTTACATGAGCACTAAGTGTGTGGCGGTGGGTTATCGAGGTTTATCAACACTTATCTATGCAACGTTTAATGTCGTTAACAACTGTCAACTCAATGGCCACGATTTAACTACTACTCCACTACACCACCAATCAACTTGTTTTGGCGTGATTTAAGGGTTTCGTGCAGCTATCATTTCCAACATGATCTCCCAATGGCTCTATTTTCGTTGTCTATACCTATATAAGAGCATCAGATAGTTGTATTATCTTTTTACGCCTTATTTCATTTGAAAAGCTTGTATGTTTATTTTCCTTTTACTTTCCGAATTAATATATTTTTCATAATGAATCCCAAGAGATCTCTGACTGTCGGTCATTTGACCGCCTATGTGGGGTTATTTGATTCGATATTGAAAACCCGAGCCACCTTGAATGACCTCTGTTGTGCTTATTCTATTACATCCAAGTTTCATCTCATGTTGCCAAGAGATGGTGATAGTCGTATCTAGTCATCCACCCAAAGACTGGTTACATAGCACTGTACCCTGGAATGTTCAGGGTTGGTATCTGTTTCCCGGTTTCAGAGATCATATGATTTTTTTGGATTTGATCGGTATTCCTCCTGCTCAATTGGGTCCTAATGACTGGAGGGTCTTGGTTGGTATCTTAGTCAAGGCTCTGCGAGCTGGGATCTATCCGGATGATAATGTGTTGCATTCTTTGCTGACGTTGAAGTTCCAAAAGAATGTTGTCTGCTATTTGATTTTGCATGCTTGTCTGGGAAAGTTGAAGGATGATTTCAAGTTCTAGCAAAGGACTTGGTTATCTGCCTCCATGGAATCTGGGTATTTCAATCTTAACAATAAACCCATTCTCAGGTAATTTAGGACCCCGTGAACCTTAACAACTTGCAACTGATTGTAGAATAAATGTCAACGAGGGATTTATTTCACTACCTTCCTTGGAATGCACTTGAGGATGAGCTCCAGTTGGAGATCATTGACCAAAATCGCCTATATGGCCTTAGTGCTCATGAACAATCATTGGTTGTTTATGAACGTAACTTTGGTGTTAGTGTTGCTCAACATGGTTCTTCTGTTGGCTTTGGTGGTTAGGGTACAGATCTGACCATAAGGAAAAGGAAGGCTACGAGGCCCCCTATTCCTTCCAAGAGGAACGTCGTAAGTGGTTTGGTCGATGTTGGTTGGGCTTGAAAGTGGAGGATGCCTGTTGGGTTGGGTTCTTCTGTTGGAGTCGTTTTGCCACAAGGGAAGTTTCGATTGCCCTTCCTCTAGTGGCTCCAAAGAGTCCCGATCATGTTGTTCTCCATAGATCGGGAGTAAGGATTCGGGTTTTTTTGAAGAACCATGAGGATGACTCCCATCTTGTTGTTATATAAGATGAGGAGATGTAGTAGGCTATGGCGAAGAGTCGGGATGAGGTTTCTCATTCTCATGTTCCGCTTGGTAAATATGAGAAGGACCTCCTTGCTTATGCTTGTGTGACAAACCTCAGCAAGGTGTCAAATTAGGATGCTCGTGTATTTTCGAACAAGATGACACAACTTGCGATGAAGAAGTCCGAAGATCAAAAAGTTGAGTTGTCTTTGGACGACTTCGAGTATGATCCATTTTTTGACAAGGTTTTTGCTGATCAGGTCAGAGCTCCAATCTCCTCCTCCTCCTGTTGATCAAAGTATGAGGCAACTATTTGACTTTCCTTCTTTTCATCCAGTGTCGGCTGTTGTTCCGTCTACTGACAAGAAAGGGAAGGTCAGTGTCCCAACCACTATTGGGGTGACCAAGGGTGGCTCCTTGATCATCCCTGGCCCTTTTATGCTCCATCCACAAGTCAGCTAAAAGGATCCAATCCTTGGTGTTATCCATATGAATACGGATGGGGGTTCTCCTGGCATTCGGAGATTAAGGTACAGAAGAGTGCACACATTCATATCAACTCATAGCATCAGCGGTTGATGAATAAAAACCCCATGCATGTTCGTGTTGTTGGTAATCACCGTGAAAAATGTGTGAAGCATCATATAATGGAGGTAAAAAGTTGAATTTTTTTTTGAATTCAAGGGATGTCCCATCTCACTTATAATAGGATGATATGGTCTGAGTCAGGCTGCCCGTGAACAGATGTGTGCCTTGGAGAAGAGGTACACGTAGCAGCTGCTGCAGCTCTCTTATGATCTAACTCAGGTAGATAATTTGAAAGAGGATGTTTCTGAACAAGATAAGGTGCTTAACACATATCAGGATACAATGAAGAAGGTGGAGGGCGTCATGGATAATTTTGTTGCCAAAGTGATTTTTGTGGAGAAGGAAGCGAATCGCTTTTGTGAGCAGGTTGCGGAGCTACATTCATCATTGTCTGCCATGGAAAGTGAGTTGATTGCCACAAAGGAAGCTCGTGATCAGGCAGTGACTATGGCGGGTTCTCAGTATGTTCTCTGCGAGGCCGCTAAGAAGCAAGTGGAGCAGATGACTGCAGAGGTCACTTCTGTGAAAGAGAAATTGGTTGTAGAAATGAGGCATAAAGAGCAGGCATCTCAGAAGTTTTCTAGAATTGAATAGGAGCTTGTTCAGGCCAAGCGAGAATTGTCTGTACTTCCTGAGTAGCCGAAGGCTAATGCAGCTGAAATGGTATTCAATAAGGTTGTCTTTGGCAGAATTAACCTCATCGATTATATGGACGCAGGGAAGGGCAGAGACCTTAGTAAGTATCATGCGATAGCTAACCACGTTTTTGAAGATATTTCTACTCTTTTCGCGAACAATGAAGATCATGTTCCACTTCCTCCAACTGACCCTGTCAATGACGATAATGTTTCCCTACCTCCAGATGACCATGCCAATGATAATAATGTTTCCTTACCTCAAACAATTTATCCTTTAATTACTTAGGATGATGTAACCAAATAATTATGAACACGATTTTTCATTTCTTGGCTAAATTGTAAATGTTTGTCTCTTTGTGTGTTGTTTTCCCCTATTTTTGTCGGATCATCATTCTGTTCTATAGAGTAGCTGACTTTGAGGTCGGGACTTCATAGATACACTAGTCTAAATTGGTAGCTTAGACTTTAGAAAATATAATAAATGCAAACTGACTTTGAGGTCTGGGTTTCGTTGGTACACTTCTTGTCTAAAGTGATAGTTTAGACTTAAAATATTTTGAAAGAAATGTAAAGGCGGACTTGGTGATATGCCTGGCGGAAAAACTTTGTTGTCCAACTTGGTGATAAGAAGATTTTTTTTAAGTAAATATCTAGTCTGACATGGTTGTCCTACTAGCTGAATACACTTCGTTCTCCGATTTGGTGATCGAACAAGAAGATTTTTAAATACCTAGTCTGACTTGGTTGTCCTAACTAGCTGCATACACTTCGCTGTCCAACTTGGTGATTGGACAAGAAGATTTTTTAAGTAAATATCCAGTCTGACTTGGTTGTCTTGGCTAGCTGAATACACTTTGTTGTCTGACATGTTGATCGGACTAGAACATTTTTAAATACCCAAACTGACTTGATTTTTTAACTAGCTACATACACTTTGTTGTCCGACTTGGTGATCAAACAAGAACGTTTTTAAGTAAATGTCTACTATGATTTGGTTGTCTTGACTAGCTGAATACACTATCGGACAAAAACATTTTTAAATACCTAGTCTGACTTTGTGGTCCTGACTAGCTGCATACACTTCGTTGTCCAACTTGGTGAACAAACAATGAGAATTTTTAAGTAAATGTCTAGTCTAACTTGGTTGTCTGACTTGTTGATCAAACAAGAAGATTTTTAAATACCTAGTCTGACTTTGTGGTCCTGACTAGCTGCATACACTTCGTTGTCTGACTTGGTGATAGGACAAAAGGATTTTTTAAGTAAATGTCTAGTTTGATTTGGTTGTCCTGACTAGCTGAATATACTTCGTTGTCTGACTTGTTGATGACAAGAAGATTTTTAAATACCTAGTCTTACTTGGTTGTCCTAACAAGCTGAAATTGTTGGAATGAAAGACGAAAACTTGTTGGAATGTGATAGTTTATTGATAATACATTTTCAAATGTTCTACATTCCTTGGCCTCTTAAGTTGTTCTCCTTTTGTATTCTATAATCAGATGTTCCTGGTTTATTGATTTTAACCACTTTTTATGGTTCTTCCTAATTTGGGTTTAACTTCCCCGCACTTGGTTCTTTTGTATTCTGCTAGATATTTAAGTACTCAGTCACCAATTATGAATGCACGGGGTTTCACTTTCTTATTGTAATAGTTGGTCGTTCTCGGCTGGTAGGCCGCCATTTTGATTGAAGCATTGTCCCTTTTTTATTCGAGAAGGTCTAGTCCGACACGTTGTGCTTCCTCATTTTCATCCAAACAAAACTGATTAGCTCTGAAGTTGGGCATGCCACCATTGACTCAGGCCTGCAAGTTAGGCCGAATGATGTTTCTCTGGTTAGAGTCCTTTTGTTGTACTATTGGCCCAGAGGATGCCTGATACTTCAGTTACCTATAATCCTTTTGCTACCGCAATTTTTTTCTCGATAGCCTCAAGCATGGGCGGACCTACAAAGGGGCGAGGGGGGCAGCTCCCCCCCCCCCCCCCATCTTTTAAAATATTTTTAGTATATATATTTTAGTCTTACAAAAATCGATTATATAATATAGAATACAATATTAAAATTGGTTATACAAATATTTCAATATGTCTTTGTTGGTGTAGTGGTTGTAGGTTTTCTATTTTTGGTAAAATACCTGAGTTTGATACTCTTCAAGTGCATTTTTATTTTATTTTCAATGTAATTTTATTAGTAACTGCCAAAATAAAAAATGTTTAGTTTAATAAAAATTTATTAACATTAAAGAAATTAATTGTTTTTCACAAGTGGTATATAATTGTATAAAACCTCCAACAAAAAAATATTTAAAATTAATATCTAAAATAATAACTATAGAATTCAATGAAAATATATACCATTAGCCAACTCGTACAAAATTTGAGCCTCATTTAAACAATTTTTTCTATGAAATTGTATTATGATCATATTAGGTTCGCAAATTTAAAAAAAAATAACTTTACCCAGATACTTATCTTAATTATTTTGCAATATTAGTTATATATTTTAGTTATTATGCTCGTTTGCTCCTTGCTAAGGTTATCGATAGTGACCTTATTTTGGCTTAAAATTGGACTACATTGGATCCAATTTGGTATATGCAATTTATTTTTGATAGTTGTATTTATTTATTAGTTACTAGCTCAGGCAGAAAATAAATTTGGCTTTACCATTGATAACTACTATTATCAACTAATAAGTATTTTTCATTTCGCCCCCTCGACAAAAATCTTGGGTCCGCCCCTAGCCTCAAGGATTGTCCAGTTGGTGACTTCTGTTTGTCTGTTTGCTTGTGGATGGCCAGATGTTGAGAAGTGGTAATTGATGCCCAAGTTCTCACATAACTTCTTGACCGTTTTGCCTTCAAATTGGGTTCCATTGTAAGTCACAATTGTTCTCGAAATCTGAATTTGGATATTATTATTTTCACAAAAAGTTCTCGATCTGAACTTCACCTATTTTTTCTAGTGGTCCACTTTTACACATTTGGTGAAGTAGTCGACTGCTATAAGGAGATATTTCTTCCTGCTGGAGAGTGGAAGTGGACTTGCAATATCCATTCTCCATTCTGTAAATGGCCATGGACAACTCCTCGAGATCATGTCTGACTTGGCATTGCGTGTATGAAGCAAATCATTGACATTTATCACACAATCGGACAAGTTCGTTGGCATCCTTTTGTGTTTTTGGCCAATAATACCCTAATATTAGGGCTTTGTGAGCTAATGTTCTGCCTCCCGATGATTTTTACATATGCCAAAATGAATTTCTTGAAAAACATAGTCAGCGTCGCTGGGTGATAGGCATCTTAGTAGCGAACCTGTGGCAGATCTCTTGTAAAGCTTGGCACTTATCAACGTGTACTGTGTTGGTCTGTTCCACAACTTAACTTTCTCCATCTTATCTGTTGGTAGAGTTTCATTTTGTATGTACGCCAAAACTTGAGTCATCCAACTGTCTTCCTAATGTGTTGCACATCCTTCATGAGTGTCATTCTCGAAGATTGAGTTTTCTTGTAATGTGATAAGGGGACTAACGACTTCCTTTGCACGTGACACTTCCTTCGCCAAGATGTCTGCTCTATGATTGTCCACCCTGGCACAGATCACAAGAGTTTGAAGTACCTATTTATTCAGAGGGAGTTGAATATGAGGCAACAACAATGGGTTGATTTTTTAAGCAGCTATGACTTCGAGATACAGTATCAGCCTAGTAGAGCCAATGTGGTTGCCGATACCATGAGTAGACGACATGCAATGATGGCAACCATGATTATTCAGAAGTATCGAACACTTGAGACAATTGCTTCATTTGCAGTTCAGGCTACTTCCAGTATAGGAGGCAGCATGATAGCTAATTTAGTTGTTTATCCGCGTTGAATTGTGAAGAGACAAACATCTGATCCATTAATTTCGAGGCAGATAGCGGATTTGGTAGTGGACACACTGGATGAATGCCCTACCAATTGGTCAATTGGTTCGGATGGATGGTTGAGGTTTCGTGGGCCCGATGACTGCATTAAAGCCTTTGATCAGGTTGTTTGCCTTTTGATGGTATGTTTTCATTCATTCGTCTTTTACTTGGAACTCGTCGTTCAATTGGTTGACCACCAATTTAGAGTCATTGAAGACATTGATATCTTTTAAGCTGAGATATTTAGCTAACAGTAGTTCAGCTATTAGCATTTCATATTCAACTTCGTTGTTGGAAATGTTGAAACTAAATCTATGGCCTTTTCCAAAGTCATCCCATTTGGGGTATAAAGTATCAAACTCCACTTCCCTTCTTGTTGGATGCTCTGTCACAGCGCTGGATCCATTCTTGATGGTGGGATTCGGCAGCTTCTTATTCCTTATCATTGTCTAGCTGATACTTGCTATCGCTTGTGAATTCGACAATGAAGTTTGTATGTGCTTGAGTTTTATTGTTGTTTTGGAGCATAGTTGATATCAAATTGACCAAGCTCTATTGCCCATCTCACCATTCTGCCTGACAACTCTGGTTTGTGCAATACCGTCCGAAGCGGATGTTAATTCGATCATTACAGTGATGGAATGGAATTGGAAGTAAGGGCGTAGTTTTTTGGAAGACACGATCGACGCTAGTGCTCATTTTTCCAAGGCGGGATAGTTAGCTTCTGCATCCACAAATGTTTTGCTGACATAGTAGGTTGGCTTTTATATTCTGTATTCCTCATGTATCAGGGCGGAGGTGACTTCATATTTCAATATTGATAGATACAAGTATAGCGTCTCACATGGCTTTGGATTTAAAAGTAACTATATACTCCCCATGTATACCTTTAGGTTTTGGAAAGCTTGTTCACATTCCTCACTCCATTTGAATTTTTGTTCCCTTTCAAAATCTTGAAAAATGTGAGGCAATAGTCTGACGATTTGGTAATGAACCTATTGAAGGTTGCTACCCTGCCGTTAAGGCTCTGTAAACCTTTGATGTTGGTGGGTGAATGCTTAGGAGTGCTTGTATCTATTTTTTATTAGCTTCAATACCTCTTTGGTTGACCGTGTATCCAAGGAACTTTCCTGACTCTACTCCAAATGTACATTTTTGTGGACTTAGTTTCTTCTTGTACTTGTGGAGTTGGGAGAAGGTTTTCTGTAGGTCTTTGATGTGGTCGTCTTTGTATAGTCTTTTTACTAGCATGTCATCGATGCATACTTCCATGATCTTGCCAATCTAATCCCTGAACTTTTTGTTGACCAGGCGTTGGTACGTCTCAAACGTTATTTAATCCAATGACATCACTTGGTAGCAGTATGTACCTCTTTCTGTTATAAAGGATATTTTCTCATGGTCTGTGGATGCATCTGTATTTGGTGGTAGCCGGAATATACGTCCATGAAGCTGAGGAGTCCATGTCCAGAGGTAGCGTCCACTATCTGATCTATACACTGAAGTGAAAAGCTGTCTATTGTGAGGCTTTTTTTATATTCGTGTAATCCATGCAAACCATCCACTTCATGTTTTTCTTTTTAACCAAAATTGTGCGGGCTAGCGAATCTGGGTGGTGGGACTCCTTGATCATCCCAACACTCAGCAAGTGGTGCACCTCCTCATTGATCTCCTACTTGCGCTCTGGGGCGACTGACATTCTTTTTTGTCGAATTGACTTTTTTTTGGGTTGACTTGCAGTCTGTGTGTGAGGATGGAGGGGCAAATACCCACCATGTCCTTCATTTGTCCAGGCGAATACGTCATGATTGTCTTTCAGCTATTGGATCAATTGTTTGGGTGGCTATTGTTATTGTTCCCTTTGTCCAGGCTGTGATTGCTATTTGTTGAGAGTCTTCATTGTTGAATAGTGGCATTCCCATGCAGCTGGTTGATCACCTCTAATGACCCCAACATCATTATCGATATGATACTTTAGGCATTGGTGCATGGTAGAGGATATTGTACCCATATCGTGTAGCCAGAGTCTTTCCAGGAGAATATTGTATGTTGACGTCGCGTCCACGATGAATATGTCTGTTAATAGGACTCATTGTTTACCTGGTGTTACTCCACCACTACTGACAATCAGATTCGTCCGAGTGGGTAGCATTGTTCACCGTTCAAGCCAACGTTGAAGTGCATGTTGCAGAGTGCTGCCATATAAAAGCGGGGTTGGAAAAACTCCTTGTATTAACTAGTGTTCGTTTGACTTTCCATTTGGTTATCGAAACTGATATTACAAGGGGGCATTGTTGCAAAACAGAACACCCTGCGTATCTTTTTCGAAAAAAGTCAAAGTAGGGGTTGGACGATCTATTCTAATGAGTTGGACGAAAAATTCATGGTGATGTGTTTTGGTTCGCAATTCTCTAATGGATCACTTTCATGATCAATTAAACTGCCTATGATCTCCGTACGTGCCAATGTAAGATGCATATCAACCATCCAGCTTGTTCATCTAATTCTAATGCGGGTCCATCTTTTTTCCCCTTGAACTGTTTTTCCTTTAGTCCAATGAACTCGCTGAGCCGTCAACTCTGGACCCAATATTCGATTTCCTTCCACAGATTGTGGCAGTTATTAGTATCGTGTCCATGTTCTTGGTGAAAAAAACAATATTTGCACTTATCTCATCTTGGTGGATCTCCCCTCAATTTTGGTGGCCACTTGACATCTTTCTAGTTTGCCATGGTCTTCAAAACTTTTGCCATACTTCTTTTTAAAGTAGCGTATACCTTTTAGTTCGCGTCAACCGAGATAGTTAACCGTTTGGGCTTTACTCTGTCCAATTGCAACTTTCCTAACTCTGGTTTTCCATAGCCAGACTTCTACTTGTCCGATACCTTTTGGAATGACCGTTGTCTTCCCGCGGTCTATCATCTTACCTCTTATCTTCTCTTTTTTTTCGGTTCATTGGGAGAGACTTTTTGTCGGCCTCGTTGCTCTTCTTGGTAGCCCACTTTTTTTCAACAGTGATGTATTTTTGCGTGTTCTTTATCAGGGTCGCCATGCTCTTTGGAGGTTCAAGAGTTTGGAAGTTGTACGACTGTCCTCCCTTGAGTCCGAATGTGAAGGTAATCACAACCGTGTCATCACTGCACCAGTCAATCATGGTCAACTCATCGGTGAATCGTGTAACGTATTCCCTAATAGTCTCATCAGGTTTCTGCTTGATTTGGAGCAAGTAGTGTGGACCATTTTTGATTCGCTGACTACCAATGAATTTGATAATGAAGGTTGTGTCCAGCGCCTGGAAGGAGTCTATTGACCGTGACGGGAGGTTGTTAAACCAATTTGCTGTGGTGAACATGGGTAGAGTCTGAGTTTTCTTTTAGCGCCTTCATATGGTGAAAATGGCGTAGATGGTCTGATGGGTCAGTCGAACCATCATAAGGTTCAAAATTTGGCCAGGTGAACTTCTTAGGCAGAAGAACATTCATGATTTGATCGAGGAAGGGTGGTATGACAAGTTCATACAGCATGTTCGGACCCATGACTCCAATCGTGGATGAAATTTGTGGGAATTCTGGATCCATCGTCTTGAGGTTTGTTTCTTCGAGGTTGGACCTTCAGAGCTCTGCAGGAACTTATTGGTTCTCTTAAAGACGATTGGCAGAGTTCTGTTGAAGTGAACCTCTGGCATGCTCAACAAGTTCAGTGCATTCTTATGTGTCTCTCGACCACTATGGTGAGTTGGGTTATGCGAACTAAAGTTGATCCACATGAGGGTCCATTACTATTATCCCAAGAGTAGGGGCTTGAGGTTTCAGTTGAATGGTGGGAACCACCAAATCTTGCAATGGCATCTCACTGTTTTGCACACCTGGTTCCCCCAATGTTGGATATTTCCACTCGATAGTTGTGTTTCAAAAATGGGAGGGTTATCCTGTGTATTGTCAGCACGAGAGTTGGTAGGGGTTATATTTGCATTGTATTTCTCGTTGCTGGTTTGTTCTACGGAATCCACTAATTTTTTTAAAATGAAAATTGTCGTTCCCTACCGATGGCGCCAAAATGACGCATCCAAATGTGTTCTCCTCGAGATCTGACCTGCAAAATAAGATTAGATTGCCAAATACCACTTTGTTGGTGGTTGAAGGCACTCTGGTGCTTAAGTCTGTAAACTGAGGAAGAAGATGAACTTGGATAGAGTATAGTCGTAGGATTTTTCGTACCTCCTTCATCTTCTTTCTTTTATACTTTATATAATAAGAATAATTATTTTAATCTGTAACTTAAGCATGCATGGTGCAATAAGGAGAGATATTTCTCATAACGATCTCCTCCTTCACTGAGAGGGCGTATTAAGTTTGGACGCGCTTGGAATGACAAATCCAAATTATGCACTATTTTACAATTCTCCGTTCCCATGCATCTTGATGTTGCCGAGGGGAGGTTGGTAGTTTTTAAGGTAATGTTACATATTTTCCAATTATTTGCTTGGGATTTTCCCCCCTCTCCCTCCCACTCTCAACTTTCAAAGAAGGAATAAAAACCAACCCAAGTTTTCTTCAAGAATTTTGGTATATGTACAAACAAACAAAATCTCCTGATCACTTGTAAACCACCCTGTAATTGGTCCTTTTATAATGTCTACATTATCGCAATTTAATCGGAGAAAGACAAAAAGTCATCATATTCATTTGGTTTCACATTGGAAACGCGAGCTAGCCTTGATCTATTAATGGTATTCAAGCTATATAATTTCAACACGAATTAATGAACAATTATAAGTTACATACATTCCCCTGATTCAAGAAGACACATCAAAGCCTCAAATTCCTTTTCAACTATAACTACTTCTAGCATTGCTACTACTACTACATCTTGTAAGAGAAGAGAAAAAAAATCGTATGAGAAAGATTATTACAGTATAAACTGGAAAACCTGTGTGTTGAGAAGAACTGAAAAAAAGGAAGAAATTTTGTATCAGTTATGAAGTGGGTTGGGCCCCTCTGGACCAAGCCTGTCAGATCCATAAACAGAATCCATGTTGTTGTCGCTTGTAGTGTCTTCTGGAGGAGACTTTGCTGGCAAACTAAACTGATCAATTTCTTCTTGGCTCATGAGACCTCTATAGCCTTGGGTGCAACTTCAAATTTGGCTGAGCACAAATATAATTATGAGAAATGTTGAGGGAAGCCTTGAATTTCTCTTCATAATGATTAATTGGATTTTGAAGAAGAAGAAGCTGAAATGAAATAATTTGAAGTTATGATGAGTTGATGATTAGAGGGCCGTAGGCAGGTAGGAAGTCTATTAACATGGGAAGGTGGAGCCCATATACTATTAAGTAATGGACGTGTCAAAAATGCCCAAACTATCCTTTTGTTAGGGATCAATCAATTTTATAATTTCTTGTACCAAATATTCTTAGGGCATGTTTGTTTACCCCTTTGACCATTGTAATGTAATGGCTATTACAATGGTCAACTACATTCCTTTGTTTGGTGAAACAAAAATTCATTGTAATGGTAATCTCCATTACAGATTTGGTTATAATGGTCATTCCTACCTCCCTCTATGAATAGCCATTACCATTTCCATTCCTACCTCACCCTCGCTTCTCTCCCTCGCGCGTTCTCTCACTCTTTAGAAGGGCTCTATTCTTAGAGCATCTTCAATACACTATTAAGTTTGAAGGGGCACATTTTTCTTAATAAAATAACGAAGTTATCCTACCCCATACTGAGAACCACTCACAGTACGCAATTTGAAATATCGCTCAACTTCTGGAATTTCAAAGTTTGGGCGCCAATGCAAATGGCGCTCAACTTGGACGGTTATGCATAAAAAGATCACAAGATCACTACAAGGCACGTTCTTTGAATGTTATCTTTCAAGCAATATTATTCTCCTTCCAGTGAGAATAGTGAGTACATGAGGAGCTTTGAGTAAATACGTCTTCAAAAATACAATGCAATCTCTTTTTGAATTCAAATTGTGTACCCACCAATCTCAACCGATAATACTTTTATATATGCTACTACTGATGCCAATATAGAGAGAAGATATAGTATAAAAATATGTTAAAAAATTGATAAATTGAAATTAGAATTTTGTTTCTCATTATATAAGCAAATTCATGGTTGTTGGTAAGGGTTGCATGCAATGAATAGTATCCATTGAATTAGATCCTATGGTTCATAATTCATTCAATTGGATATACTCTTCAACATGTTCATTTTACCTTTTAACAAGCACTCTTCAACAAATAATAAAAATCCTAGTATTCTTTAAAATAAAATAATAATAATAATAATAATAATAATAAAACACTTATTGAGGTTTTACACTATTCAAAATGCACCTTGTGAGAATACATGCCTTTTAAGAACACGCACCTCACACCCATGCATTTTTGCATATTGTTAAAAATATAACTTGATATTTTGAATATCCAATAAGTCTCCACCATTTTAAAAATATCAAACAATCCCCACCATTTTCAAATATATATAATTTTGTAAAAGAAAATTATTTTATTATTAAATAGAATAGGTGTACCACAAAATGTGGCTACCTATATACCCATTAGGGATCATGCCATTGTAGTTCATACAAGAGGATACAAAATGAGTACAAGGAGAAAAATTTAATGGCATCATCATTGAAATCTCATACATAAATGAGAGGTGTCTTTCAGACTTGAACCGTCACTTGGCGCAAACAAATCGAAGCTTCATCAAGGTGCTATAGTGAATAGATCTTGAACCAAGGACCCTTTGAGATGAGCCAGAACCATCGAATATATTGATTTATGTCAAGCAAGAATACTATGTATGCAACATAATAATGACCACGTGCCATCCTGATTTCATAAGTGCTTTAGAATCAGTCTGATTTTCCATAGGAAGTTGTCACACTTCCACACCTAGGGTGTGTTTGGTTGTATGAAATCTTATGTCATGGAAATTCATGAGGGGATTTCTATATTTTAGGCTAAATTGATGTATCACTCCATATCCACCATTTGGTTTTGTGATCAATGGTGGAAATGGAAGTCCCATGAACATGAGAATCACATGCCTTGGGAGACCAATGAGTGAAATTTCCATGTTCATGAGACTTTCATTCCCACCATTGATCACAAAATCAAATGGTAGATGTGAAGTGATATATCAATTTAGCCTAAAATATAGGGGTTCTCTCATGAATTCCCATAGCATAAGATTTCATGCAACCAAACACACCCTTATATAGGTAAGTTTACTTGAGTGATCTGTGAATCACCATATTCAACCTATTAAAGAATATATCCATCCTCTCATCGTGCATAACCATACACTAGGAATATAGAAATGGAGCTCATTAAATTCTAGTGATCGACTAAATTGCTCATTAATTTGGTTATATCATTAAACTTTGTCTATATTTTCAAGACATGAGTTAGGTTTCCTTTAAAGAAAATTGAATTACTTTATAGACCTTAATCTCATTCCTTTTAAAGTGACATAAACCATCTCCCTCACAAGAGTTTTAGCCATGGGATCTGCTAAATTATTTTAGTTGTACTTAGTGGACTGTAATTACTCCACTTTTGAGTAATTGTCTCATAGATTGATGTCTAAGACTAAGGTGTCTAGACTTCCCCTTACAAGTCTTTATAAATAATTGATTATCACAATTATCATAATTGTAGGGGTCAGTTTTTTTTCCATAAAAGAATATCTATAACCAAGTTTCTAAGCCATTATGCTTCCTTACAAGCATCTCCTAGGGCTATAAATTCCGACATGGTTAAATCATAAATACATGTTTGTTTCTTTGATCTTCGTGAGATAATAGCTCCTCCTAGCGTAAAAATTCAGCAAGTTGTGGACTTAAATTTAGAATCAATTTAGATTCTATGTAATTCCAACTTGCATCAGTAAATCCTTTGATGGGAGATGGATATCCTACACAATGTAAGTTGATGATACACCAAACCATCCAGAAATCCGCACAGTACATGTGTCGTGATGATCTTGTCAACAGAGTAAAGCAAATCTAGTCGAGCGTCCAATCTGGCAAAGTCCAGATAACACAAAGCCCACTGAAGCAGAGTCCAAGAAGTTGGACCCAATCAACGTTCATTGTCTTTGTCTTGCGCTCCTTAACATAACTGAGTGGCCTACGAAATTAACTTGCTGAGGAAAGGGTGGAATGTATGTGGGATGAAACTGACTGTAGTATTATCTCATTAACTAGTTTCCTTCAATTCATTTTGATGTACCGATTTTATGTTTGATGAAAGTTACCCAAGATGAGATGATTTCCCTGGTCTGTGGCACTCCACCTCAACCAAAAGGCTGGCGCCAAGAAGGAAAATTTGTCCAACAAAGAAATCACTAAAGGTGTGTTTGGTTGCATGGAATCCATGAAAGGAACCATATATTTTAGGCTAATTTAAGATATAATTTCACATGTAATATTTGATTTTGTTATCAATAGTGGAAATGAAAATCTCATGAACATGAGAATCACATGTCTTGGGGGACCAAGGAGTGAATTTCCCATGTTCATGGGACTTCCATTCCCACCATTGATCCACAAAATTAAATGATAGTCAAATGGTGGATGTGGAATGATATATCAATTTAGCCTAAAATGTAAGGATCCCCTTATGGATTTTCATGACATATAATTTCATGCAACCAAACACACCCTAAATGCAGCAGTCATGAACTCATGATGCAAAACAAAAGACCGAACAAATGGCTAGAAAAAGGTGGTTGAGGGTATTCAGCAAAACATGTTGATAGAATACAATTGACAAGGGCTAGGAAAAGGTAGGAGGATATTCCCTTCAACATGGTGATAAATGGCTAAAAGACATCATTCATGACTAATTCAAAATTACCCAACAATACTAACTCTCGAATAATCTTTATTCTTCACTAATACGGAAATAATCAAGTTGAGAGTCTAACAGGAAACCAACAGTATGGAAAGACCAAAACTTGCTAAAAGTGGTTCAACACTAGAACCTAAAAAGTTCAATCTCTTGGCTAAAAAATACACCTTTAAAATAACATTTTCTCTGTGAGCTTCCTTTATTGGCTGGGAAAATGTTGATGACAGCTTAGCATTATTACTAAACCAAACACAATAAACAGAAACAAATATATCAATCTCTTGGGAGTATTGCGCAAGTTTTAAAGACTAGGCTCATGCCCTGGGTATCATTACTAGATCAAAGTTTGAAGCATTACCAGATAACAGGTGCTGATTCATAAGATGAGTGAAGCTATTATCTTCATTGATCACATTGGCCATTGCACTTCATGAGACGGATAAATACCAGCTACCGTAGCATCTCAACTATGAAAACTACCAGCATGTAAAATGCTCAAACTTGGTTCGGCATCCAGGTGGAAATAGGTAGATTATTCCTCTTCTGCAACTTTTATAACATAGACCTTTTGATTAATTGCACATATGCACAAAACCTTGAATAGTTCATTATGGAACTACAGATACACATCAACTTTCAGGAATCTGGTACGTTAAGGTTCTTAAAGAGCTCTGGTAAGTGAGCATTTGTCAGCTTAGTTCTCTTGCTGATCTCACGTTGTTTCTTCTTGGGTTTAGACTTGGGAGCAATGCCATGTATCTGTGCCATGGCCCTCCTCTTTGCAGTATTGGTTGAAGGTTTCATTCCATTCTTCTGGAGATCCTTCTCTATGTCAAGCATATCCTTAGGCAACTCAATCTCTCGGAAAAATTGTTTTAGGTCATCATCCACCTTGATGTTAATCCTTGGGTCATTTGGATACACAATGTCCTCCTTGGAGTCGAAATTTGATAATAGCCACACCTGTCCAGCTGCCTTCAAAACCTAGATAAATTATCACAACAGATTAGTTGTTTCACATGGTGAATGTTAAGCAAGATTTTCAGTTCAATGGGGTGTTACTAGGCCTTAGCAGGCAAATAGAGATAGAGTTTCTTTTGCTATTTACGCCATATATGGTTGGAGAAAATCAATTCCAGCGAAAGAAAGGAATGTCGCAACCCTGTCTTTAACTTTTCTATGGAGATGTAATCCTTTTGAGACAAAACAATTCCAGGGACAATGAAGACCGAAATATAACCACAGCCAAACAATGAAAATTGTTCAACCCCAGGGGCGGACCATGTGGGGACTGCCCCTGGCAGTAGCCAGGGCTACATTTTGCAAAATCTTATTACATACACCCAATAGAAAAAACAATGTCATACTTTTAGTATCTAAGCCATCCGATGTTTGGTATTTAATTTATAAAACACAAGGATAAGATGATAGGAGGAAATTTTGTTAAATACTTGAGAACCATGGGATCACATACAATAGTTAAATACTTGAGAACCATCCGATGTGGTATTATAAATTTAGCTTAAATTTGTTATGCCGACGTAAAATTTTAAAATATTTTTATTTCTTTAAGACAATCTCATTCTGTGCACATCACTCACACTAGAAAATACGGAAATTTTAGGACCATTCAACTACTAATATTTCATTAACGGTTAGGAACTTAAAATGGCTTATCCTTTTTAAAATAATCAACATCTTTTTATACGAGTGATATAAGCACCGAGTATATTTGTATTTTAAGAAATTTAGGTTCTAAGAATTTCAGGTTCCAAATCGTGATCTATTTTCGAAATTATTTGAGTTTATTATAAGTTCTACTTATACATTTAATGTTTTATGTTTATATAGTAAAACTTTTAGTCTTAAAATATATACCAAACATATAAGAGGCAATTGTTAGCACACATGTAAGAGGCAATTGTTAGCACTTGTATCACAAGAGAAAAGAAAAGTAACTACGTAGGGATAGAATAAAAAATTGTGCGTTTGAATTGTATGCCAAGTCAATGTTTATTTAAATAATGAATAACGAATTTTATTTTAATAAAGTTTGATTTAGATCTTTTTATAGCTAAAAAACATATATTGGGTTTATACTTCCAAATCAACCTATTTTAAGATGGGTCTTAGTTTCAAAATCATACTACTTAGATCAGGTTACATCCTTTTGCACAATACAAACTACTGCTGAAAATTGCAATGGACGTTAAAAGAAAAAAAAAAAAAAAAAACATCATTATCAATATCAGCCAAATAATAAAATTCTCATGCAAGTTGAACATTAAGACTCTTGACATTAAGATATTTCAATTTACTCTTTACAAAGCCGTAGATTCTCAATAGCACTACCCCATCCTCTTTTTTTGTAAGAGAGGAAGAGGTAGGCAGCAATGGATCTCCCTCATTTTGGTATATCTTCTTGGGTTTGTTTTGATCATTAATTTATTTCATTTGGTTCTAATAAGGTACTTAACAGCACATATGGCGCGCCGAAAAATGAAAAGAAACGAATGTTAGTTAAGAAATGGTACCTGCAAGTCCTCCATAACAGTTGGGTATGCATCCTTGAGATCAATAACAGCCATACCCTCAGTAAAAGTCCGTATCAAAACGAGCAGTTCATTCTTGTCCTTCACATCATGCTTAGCCTGAAAATTTATCCAAAAGATAGCATAATTACTCTTTAGGCATTGGGAATTAGACCATTATGTTGGATCTGTTTCTTTTGCATATAGCCACTCTAAAGAGCAAAATCAGAAATTATAACCTTGTAAAAGAAGCGCTTCCCATTTTCATCATATCTCACTTTAAGGTTATTCCTCAAGCTGTCAAAGACAGCTTTGTTAGCTTTCACATCAACAAAACATACTTCATTTATTTGCTCTGCTGTGAGGGCTTGTCTTGTCTGCAGAAAAAAATTCAAACAGCTATTCAATCCTCTTCTATAATGTCCTTGAAAAGAATGAATTGTTCAATAAAACTGAAAACAGGAGAACCTTGGTAGAAAAAAGGGAAGAGATGTTGTCAACGACATATGTGTTGTTATTGTACAGCAGGAAAAAGTATATAAAACTCTAATTATAATACATATGAGGTGGAATAATGGGGTAACATTGATTTCACCCTTTAACTCCTGCTCTTTCCTATTTCTCCTTCTCTCTTTCTCTCTCTTTTGATTTACACTACTTTAACCTCTCAGTCTGAGAGTCTCTTGAAATTGACCAAAAAAAATCCCTTTTGCATTCACCCAGAGAAATTATAACCTAACAAATTTAAGTATTACTATGACCTCTCAAACCACACTTAAATAATGCATGTTGTACAAAAGAACAAGAGGAAATTAGTAATTCATCCATGTCCAAACCTGCTTTTACTCATAACTTCATTCCACTAATCAGACACTGATAAATCGTGAAGTACCTGTCAGTGATTCTAATATAAAACCTATAGTTAACTTACTAATTTGTAATTGTAGCTTTATGGTGGTTCTTTTGGAGACAAAGCTCCGAATTTAAAGATATGGCTATTTGCATCCCAAGGCTAACATGTAGTTCTAGGTATGCAAAAGAAATTCGAGCATGTATGATCAGGATTAGTTTATTAAATTATTACATTAGATTGCGTTGATTAAAGTAAATATTACATAATCCAAATATGTTTTTTTTATAATCATTATGATATATTGATTAAACATGATTAATGCTTTAGTCTTTGTTAAGTACAACCTTGCATTGGAGACCAGGCATGTTTTGTCTTTGAAATACAATATTACAGTTTTAAAGGAGTTACATCCGAAGGATGAATGGCTTGAAGAGAAAGATGATCCGTTATCACCTGCAGACAAAACATGGATTGATGTGCATAAGCTTTTTTATGCTGCTGCGCTTGAAGGTTAGAGTGACACATCAAATAAGAGGAAGAGGGTAATGAATTGGAAACTTAGATATTTTAGTTTTAGTTGTTAAATTCTAGTTATTGAAATTTTTTTTTAGGGAAGGTACAATGATGATAATGTAAGAAAGGGGGCTATTGTGAAAGGAAACCAAGTAGCACCTTCCAAAACACTAATCAATCAGCAAGAAGAAGATGAAGATGTTGTATGAAGAAGAAGACAATTTCCAAGAAGTGAAAATTTGAATGAGGGAGTCAATGCAAGAGAAGATGAAGGCTACTTACAAATACATTATTTACATTTTAAGAGTATAGAGTGGATTGGGTCGCTAGAGCTTTCTTTTTCCTTCAAGTATATGGATTACAATGCTCATAATTTTATGGTTTCACTTCAACATATATTGGTGAAGATGTGTTTTGAAAACATATATCGTCACCACGACGATGAAGCATCTTATTTTCAAAAGATTTATTGATAAAACTTTTTTTGTCTTATACAAGGCCATCTCCGACATTTAAAGAGCCACGTGCAAAATTTAAACTACCCCCCAACACACACACACCCCAAAAAAACACCAAATATTTAACTTAGATGTCATACTTTGATAAAGGAAACACAATGTTGTTCTATCTTTATTTTATAACCAAGACGGTCATTGCAAAAGCGCATTTTTGAAATTGTCTCGATGTGGGTTTTAAATCCAATCAAATTTTCAGGTGGGTCGAATTGAAGTCGTGTCCAACCAAACTTGTGAGTGCAAGATTGTTAAAATATTCAATGGGTTCAAATCTGGTATCACTCAAAACCACAAAATTAAAAAAATATCAAACTTATCTCTCAAAACAATTAAAAAATATCACACTAGAGCATCTCCAATGGATCCCCTAAAATAGCCAATTTTAGGGGTCTCATGTGAGAAATTGCATACTCCAATGAATCCCCTAAACCATTCCCCATTTTAACTTCACATTCAACTTCCCCCTAAATTTAGGGGCAACAAAACATCCCCTAAAATTTGAAATATCAATAAAATATTCCAAATCTTTAATTTTCAAATTAAAAACAAAAGCAATATGGGGATGAAAAAGAGGAAAATATATTTAAATAATGATTAAAAAGTATAAATAGGAGATGTGATTGGAATGATGAAGAAATAGAGGACCCCTAAATTTAGCTGTTGGTTAAAATGGAGGATGGTCCCATTTTAACTTTTACCATTAGAGATGCTCTGACATATTTGGTAATAGCGAAAATATCAAAATTGACTTCTAACATTATTTATTAGAAAGTTTCATACTGTAAGGTTATTACGTGTTTATTTAGGTTTTCCATTACAAGCAAAGTTTATTTACTTGCAACCCAAACCATCAAATATTATAAATAAGGCGTTTCAGAAAATGAACCCCTGACCATTTTTAATGGCGAGTTCTTGTTTTTGCTTCTGGTAATCAGTTATTATCCCTGCCTAACAAAACAGCATCCTCAGATGGTACTGCCATATCTAGAAAATATAAAGCCAGAAAGCTCACGCTAATGATATACGTTAAAAAATGAGATGCAGGTTAAGATAGAAACTTAGGTGCTTATATGTGTCTAGGGATGCACTTGGGGTCCTTTGAAAGAAACTCGACTTCGTAATTGTACGTGCAATTGGGGCAGCAATATGTAGACCACGAGTCTTAGTCACCATTCAGCCCTTTTTGTCCACATCTTTTGTTATTTTCCATTATCATCAGTACAATACACTTCGTCCTTATCAGTTCAAAAGGGGGGGAGGGGTTTGTACACTTCCAGAATAAAAGGAAGTCCTCTACTAGTGAATGACTCTGATTGGGTCAGTTAGATCAGCAACTCTAATCACGCCACTCCGACTGCTAAATCATCAGATCATCTAGCTATTGGTCTTGCATTAGAGTTGATAAAAGATCTTTTCAAATTTGTATTTGATGTCTTTTGAGTTTTGACTATACCGGTAAGTCTGTTTCTAAGATATTGAAAACTTGACTTCTAATGAGCATATGCAATTATGCGAAAACCAAAAATCATTGGGAAAATGATGCATCACGATATCAATTGATTTCAATATTTGCAGGTGAATCACAGCAAGACTATTACCTCAAACAACAGATCTATGACACGCTTTATTTGTGCACCAGCAGGTGATTTCCGTATGGTGTTGATATGTTGAAGTCTTTCTGTATCATTTGAGAATTTGACTGCGGGAGTAGGGGCTTTTGTAGCTACAGCAGGTAAAGATGGTGTGCTAGAAGAAGCAGCCCTTTGGACTTTGGATGAACCTGCTCTACTAGTTGCAACACTGGTGAGTGTCGATTGGCATTTCTGCTGCTGCTGCTTGAACTTGGCCAAACTTTCTTGCAAAGCCATGGTCTAGAAAAAAGGTTAATTAACAATGAGTTAACAAAATTATATTACAGTCAATCCTACAACATTAGTCACGCAGAATTTCCTTTTTGTTCACTTGTCCTTAGATTTTATCCAATAGAAGCTGGTCAAGATGACCTCTCATTATATACGCTGAGAATGTGATATATAACATCAATTATGGTTTCACATGATCAGTACAATAGCTCCCCACCCCCTCTCTCCCCGCACCCACCTATAAAGACAGCTCAAGTTCCAATAAAATGTTCTGCACGCTGCTACTCTTCCCCTTGGAACGCATTTGTTTCCCACAACCCATACTATCCCATCAGAAGACATTATATGAGCATCTCAGGATTCACTTTACCATTGATAAAAAAAAAAGCCTCAGAAATAAGAATTGGCTTCATCAAGAAATCTGGTGCTCAACCAATTAGAACAGAAACTGGGAAAAAAAAAGCACATATCAGAAATCAATGGCCAGTGTTGTAACCAATAAACAGATTCTATATCAGCTTCGTGCATGAAGCAGTAATTGAGTATAAAGATCCAGTGTTTTCCGAAATACTGGTTCCCGGGATTTTAACAAGAGCAGGCCCAGTGGGGGAAAAAACCCAGTCTAGTACATAAAGTTCGACAAATGAGATAGTATCATGGAGATTAGGCTCGATATGGAGCTTCACACAAGCAATAAAGTAGAAGTGGTAGGACTGGAAGGAACTAATAAATGCCACTTTAGACCAATCTTAGAATCTAACAGTATACACTTGTTTTCAAAATTTTGAGCACTCTACAGTGGAATCTAACAGTATCTTGTTTTCAAAATCTTAGAATTCCCTTTCTCACCCCCAAACAGAAGAAAAAAATGCGGTATCTTGGAGGTGGGAGAGAACTCAGTGCATTCATGGTTCACAAGAAACAGGCAGTTGGAACATCGAAACAAGAAAACATGTGACAAGAGAAGGTCATCTTGTCTGCTGGTACACACTCAAGGCTAGGACTGATCAGCATTTATACAGAAAACACGGTGAATTGGAATGGTAGTCCAGGTGCGCTAACTCGCTATGGTGTCACATGCCTACGGTGCCGTGCAATCAGCCAGAGTGCAACGTACCCTGTCTGACAATGTTTGCTTCAGATCGTTGTTAGCAGGGCCATAGACAATTTTTTGGGACCATTGACTATCACCCATGAGAAGAAAGATTTTCATATTTAAGGATCAACAAAGAACATACAAGTAGGATCATTGCGCGTGGAAGTATATGGAAATTATGTATCCGAGGATCATCCAAGGACAAAAGAGAGATTTTAACATCTCTGCTAGACTACACAACCTGCAGTCTCATGACATTTAAAGATATTATTAATTTCCATCCAAGCAAAAATGACATCTTCTTTTACTTCCTATTTAACTTCTTATGTAAGTGTGCTTCTAGTTTTTCTTAATGTTTCTCAAAATTTCTCAAAGTTTATCAAAGTTTATCAGAACTACCCATGTTATGTGGTTGACACAAACTTTGCCAGGTTTGAGATGAAAAATATGATAGTTTGATGGAATGAATCGATATCAAGAAATTTTGATTGTCAAAGAAAGCCTCGGAGATATATGCTACATTGTCGTGGATGCGAGAAGATCAAAGCTATTCTAAGCTGTGAAGCATGGTCAGTTCATGGTGTCGTACATTCCTCAAACACATCGTAGAGACAGCTCTTTACCTCTCATGGGTGGTAATAATGGAGCAAGAATTTTATCTCGCTGGTCAACTGAAGATAAGCCATGCTTTATTCCTTGAGGCCAGCACTGAACTACCTGCTCCGGAGGCCCTTGCTAAATGCTTGTACTCTAAATATCTCTATTCTCCAACTAAGAATCCCCAAAAACATCCATGACTACAGCTAAGGAAGCCTCTAACATGAATTATCTAGCTTAGGTTCTTGGGTCGGGCTCCACATCTCTTCAATTGATTTACCTAGTCATGCCTTTCGGTGGAAAGAAGAAATTATTACATGTTTGGGGAGAATGTTTATTCCTCTGGTTAATTCATTGCCGCTTGGATACAGTTATGTTTACCCAAAGCAAAGACACTAATAGGGGGGTATTCAATCATGTATTTTAATAGATTCTGAAAGATTTTAAAGTCCATTAAAATATAGGGGTATTCAATTAAGGATTTAAAACAATACAATGAAATCTAGGGATATTCAAATATAGATTTTAAATGATTGTTTTATAATCCATTAAAATCATGGGGTATTCAATCATGGATTTTAAACAATACAATGATTCAATGAAATCTAGGGGTATTCAAACAGCAGTGGATTTTAATGGATTTGTTGACTTGATAGACTTTGAAGGATTTATGTGTGAAAGATATAAATATCAAAGTCCTTTTCAAATCCGGCCTATTACCCTCGGATTTCAAATACATCTCTCTCTCTCTGCAAAAACTCTCAAAAACACACACTCTCTCTCGTTCTGTTCTAATGGTTACTTCATCAATCTCTGCAACCTTTTCATTTCTCCAACTCACCAACCCCATTTCGTGACTTTCGTCCAAACCCAAACCCTTTGGTTCTTGTTAATTTTCGTGGTTCTGTGGTTTCTAGGGGATTAGAAAACAGAACCAAAGGAATCTCTCTCGTTCTGTTAATACAAACCATTTCAACCAAAGGAATCAAAGGAATGGGGTTAGAGATTGATGATATTTGTGTTTTCTAGGGGATTAGAAAACAGAACCAAAGGAATCTCTCTCGTTCTGTTAATTTCCTCTCTACCCTCAACCCCATTAAACCCCCAGTCCTTGAGTTCAACCCATTCTACTAGACTTTCTGCTGCCCTAGATGCTCTTGCAGCTGTAGTAACCACCGAACCACCTCCTGAAACTCTAGATGGTCCCGAATCAGGTTCCGTGGAGGTTTGTATTTCGTGGGTTCTTCGAATTTTGTTGTTGGGGTTTGTAAAAACAAGTAATTTTTTGATGATATTTGTGTTTGATTTTTTTTCAGGAACCGACAGGGACAGCTCCTTTTATCGCAGGCTCGGATGTGGATAAGGTAGAAATCTCACCCACCCTTTTGTGAATTATGTGTCAAGATTGTTTGTTTATGTGCAAATTTTGTGATCTGGTGTAAAAATTGACACAAAGAAGTTGGTGACATTTCATCTCCTTATAACCAATTGTGTGGCATTGTATCCTGACTAGATTTGTTCAGTGGATTGTACCCATAACAATCATTTATAAAATTTAGAAAATTCAATAATAAAAATCCATTAAAATCCAGTGAATTCTGTAAATTCCACAAAATCCAGTCACTTAAAATATATCAAAGTTCAGTGGATTCTGTAAACTCCTTTGAAATATTTTAAAATCCATGAGATTTAAAGTCTTTCAGACTCTATTAAAATCCATGATTGAATACCCCCTGTAATAATTGAGTCTAAACATAGCGGGAATAGAAAAGATTGGGAAGCCTCAACTTGTTACATGCGTTATGACTACCCTCTTTGGAAGCATATTATAAGTTGTGTTAATATGATCTCTGTCAACACTTGTTTTAAAAAAGTGTCAGGCACGAAATTTTGTTTTAGGATCACCTTTAGTGTAGCAATGACCCCATGAAAGTTGTTTTCCCCCACATTTTATCATCTTTATCTCAGAAGAGAAGAGGTGTTCAATCATTGACAAAGCGGCTGATTTCTCTTCAAAATTGGTGAGCATTTATCAACGTATTTGCAAAAAAATTACGTAAAAAAACAAATCAAATCTAAATTCATGCTTGCAGCTTATGGATTAGGAAAATACACCAAATTCTGAAGATTATTCATCAATTTAATGTACTTTTTGAGAAAAAAAAAGTACAATTATAACATCATACATCAATTGATGCGACGAGAGAGATATGGAAATTTAGGGATTGCGATAACAATACCTTTGAAGAGGGAGAGATCGGGAGAAGATTTGGCAAGGATGGATGAGTTTTCAGAGATGGAGAAATTAGGGTTTCAAAGAAGAGAGAGTCTGCGATGCGATGGAAAAAGATGATGAGATGAGAGGTTGTTCTGCGGATGAAATCTGGTTTCAACAAGCCTGGCTTTGGCTCACGCTCACTACATTGAAATTGAAATTATATATATATATATATATATATATATATATATATTTTAAGAAAGCGAGCTGGGGAATAAACACCATAAGAAGGTAACTATGCCGCCAGCGGATTTCGAACCTAAGACATGGGGATAAACTCATACAACCCTAACCACTCGACTATAACACAATTGGCTTTCAAATAGAATATTATAATGAAAATTTTGATATCTAATATTATTATGAAGGCTATTTTGATTTAGATTTAATTTGGTTTATACTCTATTTTAAAATTTATTTTGCTCTAGGGTCCAAAATGAACATAGAGAAAGCCGTTATAATATTAGTTATTAAAATAAATTTCAAAATAGATAAGAATATAAACCAAATTACCCTAAATCAAAATAATCCTTATAATAATCAATAGATGTAATATTTGTATTCTCTTGGTTTTTTCTCTAAGTTTTCCTTTGTAAATCTTTCTCTTTTTAAATAAAAGTTTTATTATATGTATATCTCGCTATCTCTCTTTCAAATAAATTTTTCTAAGTTAGTTGAATGTGTACCTACCTATATAATATCTCTGCGAGGTGTCCTTAGATGCAGCATCGATCATCAGTTTAACTTAAATAAAATCATTTGTTTTATTTAAACTTTTTGTAATTTTTTTATTTGTTTATTCTGCAATTTACTTTCAGTCTTTTATTATTTCAATTTATTTTGATAAACATTGGTATCCTAGTCTCGGATGAGTTTCTTGGGTAGAATTTGGTATCAGAGCCATATGTCTTGCTATTTTTTGGGGGGAATAGTAGTCAGTGAGTCCAAGGTAGCGTTGATCAACCATTGATAATGTTGGTCAGTCGTTAAGGAGCGTTGGTCAGCCGTTGGAAGCCCTAGTATAAGTCGTGAAGGATAGCACAGTCTGAGAGGGTCAGGTGGTCTCATTCTAGTGATCCAGTTGTAGGTGGTCCAGTTATAGTGTTCCTGTCTCACAATTATCCTTGTCAAAACATCAAACACCAAGTCTTTGTTTTCAAATTTTACCTGAGTTTAGCTCTAGGCAAAGAAACCCAGATTTACAAAATAGGTTGGAATGTGAAATTCCAGAAGTAGAACAGAATTTACAAAAATGGTCAATTCCTAAAGTTCCTTACAAAAACATTTATGAAGTTTCAAAATCTATTTTCTCTAAAAAATCTGAAGACCTCATTGATATTGTCGAACAGACAATACCACTTGATGGATCTTTAGAATCCAAACAATTGTTTTCTGCCAAAACTCTTCAATTTTTACAAAATCAGCAATACAGATATATCCATATCGGCTTAATCCAAATAGGAATCATGCCTTTTACAAGATCGGGTCTTGACACATGTGCGCTTATCGCATTACGTGAATGTAGACATAACAAATTCGAGAATTCTCTGTTAGGAATAGCAGAGTCTACCCTGGCTATGGGTCTAGTCTATTTTGACTGTTATCCGAATTTCTTGGTGTCTCTCAAGGATCCTAATGTCCTTGAAACACTCACACTGAATATTCATACATCTAGTTTCGATATATTACCATGATCTGAACCTTTAGCATTAATTTACAAAATCACGTTTAAGGCTGTGAAAACTCAGTTGAGGCCAAGAGCCTTGCACTAGTCTGAAAAAGGATATACTATCATTTTCCAAGCAAACAAATTAAAGTAGAAAACCGGTGTTGTTGTTCCAAGAACAATTCATTAGAATCAAGTTACTCTTCTGGTATCTTGGCAAGTCCAATCTCAGCCTAGAAGACCTCTCCCTAGTCGCCTAAGCCAGATCATGACTCTTGCAGATGGAACTGTAGAATTACGCCAATGGTAGCCTGGTTGGATGGTTAAGGCTGTGGTGGTTTAACCCTCACGTCTTGGGTTCTATACCCACCGGCGGCACGCTTGACTTTCAAAAAAAAAAAAAAAAAAAAAACTGTAGAATTACAGTTTTCTGAATCAAGGTCTACTAAATTAACACCATCAGATTTTCAATCAAATCCCTAGAACTCCTACTCCATTGTTCTTCCATACTTAGATTTAGTTAATCTAAGACAAAACCCTTCATACCCTCAAATACCCCATCCTGTTTATGATCTTCAAGCTGAAGCTCAATCTGACAAATTTCCAACTCAATCTGAGATGGGTGATCCTTCTCAATTGAATGTGATTTCTTCATCTAATTTTGTTTTAGACAAGAATTGGATTCAGAATGAATTTATGCTTGATACTATAAAAAGACAACAATTTTAAAAAACAATATTTTCCTTATCAGAGACAGATACTAAGAGATATGTTTTCAAATTCTGTGAAGATACGCAATTTAATATACCTTTCTTAGAATGATATGAACATACATTTCTTCCCAGTATCAATGTTTTACAAAATACTTTCAAAACAGTTTGGAAATTGAAAAAATGATTTTGTTACAGAAACTATTTTACCTCCTTTTGAAACAATCAAATTTCAAACTCAAGGACAAACTGTTTCAACCTCTCCTTTAAAAGATACTTTATCTCAAAATGATTCTCATGGAGTTTCAAAATCATTGAACAAAATAACTATACAAATATTTTGATACATGAATTAGGTGAAATTTTGATATAAGATTCAATAGAATCTCAATCGTCTTTAAATCCCCAGATTTCAAAACCAATTACATATTTCTAATCCTTTTTCATGCAGGATGGCAAGTCCACTAATATTTCTGCAAGTCAGACTTGCCATAGTCGACTCCTATAGGGTAAGTATAAGTAAATGCATTTTTACTTAATTGGGATGATGATATGATGGCCTCGATGAGGAACTAAATTCTTGGATTTGTGTCTTCTTGCATCACACTTTTGCCTCGTTGAGGAACTACCTGTTGGTGTGTTTATGTATTGTTTGTGTTTAGCTTGATGTTTATCACGTGCGATTTTATTGTTGGGATGAAGATTTCTCACACCAGCTTTATTGTTGACCCAAGTGAGCTTTTGCTTCTTGGGTACATTCCTTTAGGAATGTAGCCGATTAGCTTTTCAGGTTTAGAGACTTTTGAGCAGCATTACGGGAGTTCCGCAAGTGGGGCTAGCGACGTCAGTTTTTCCTGGTTAGAGTTTTGTATGAATTTTAGTTTGTTCCTATTTTCTAAACTATATTTTGTCATTGCTGCTAAATGTTTCTGTTGTTATTGAATTTCACGTCCCGAGTTTTAGGGAAACGGATAATCCTACGTGGATTTTGGGATTTTTGTTTTCTTCAAAAATCATGACGTGACAGTGGGATTGCATCAACTGGCTCGCCGAAAGTGGCTTTCGCCATCTACATCTGCTCTTACACCTATTTCGGTTAATTGGTTGAACCCGAACCATGCTTTTAGCCCCACGCACGAGTTGATTACAGATTCTTTTTTTTCCTTTAAAACTTCTTCGATTACACTCTTTCAAAAGAGATCCAATGGCTGTCACAAATAAGTGTTCCCGAGAAATGTTGGAAATTATTGTTGGAGTTTATATAGCAAATAACAAATATTGAAGAAAGGACGATGTGTCTGAATTAAGAAAGGATGTGTCTTTTGCACTTCAAGCCTTGTTTTGAATTAAGAAAGGATGTGTCTGATCAACACACCCCTTTTGTTCTCTATATATTGAAGAGAAAAACGAGTTCTTCAACACATTAATTTTTCTAGAGTAATTCATTATTCTTCACTTCTGAGAGAGATCACATTCGGTAAATTCACTAGAGCCAACACCCTTGTTCTATGGTGTTGGTATTAGATAGTTGAATCCTGGTAGTCAGACGCCTAAAGAACTAAATCACCGAGTAGGGGCAAATTATGTCTATAGGACATAGCATATCCGCTAGCCTCTATCTACAAATAAAGATGTACCAACTCTGCCAATTCAAGATAGTGATTTCACAAGCCTCTATCTGCAATACAATTTAGTAGATTTATTTATTTTATTTGATTTAGTTATAATCAATTTATAATGCAAATAATATTTGTATTGTTATATTATTTATTTCAAATAAATTTGTACATTGACAGAATTATGGAACAATCAGTAAATGGCGTCAAACCCCTTGTTGAGAAATCAGACAAGTTCAAGGGTATGGATTTCAAATGCTGGCAACAGAAGACGTTGTTCTATCTAACAATCCTGAACCTTGCTCATATTGTCAATGAAGATATTCCTATTACTGAAGGAGATTATATTTCCGCAGATCAATTTAATGCAATTGATGCATGGAAACATAGTGAGTTTTTATGTAGGAACTATATCCTAAACAGTCTTGATAATATATTGTATGATGTCTATAAATCATACAAAACAACAAAAAAAACTTTGGGATTCCCTGGAGAATAAATATAAAATTGAAGATGTTGGTTCAAAGAAGTTTATCATTGGAAAAATTTTAAAGCACCAAATGATAGACTCGAAAACTGTCGTGAACCAAGTGGAGGAATTCCCGATTATGATCCTAGAACTTACTGCAGAAGGAATGAAATTTCCACACCAGTTTGCAGTTGGGGCTGTCATTGAGAAATTGCCTCCATCTTGAAATGATTTCAAAATTCATCTCAAACATAAGAAGACCGATATAACAATAGAGGATTTGATTCTCAAATTAAGGGTTCTGGAAGATCACTACAAGAGTGAGGGAATGAATACTTTTGAGTTCGACACCAAAGCCAATGTTGTTGAGGATGGAAACAAGTCCAAGCCTAAGTACAAAATTCAGAAAAAAAAAAGAAAAAAAAAGTATGATGGAAAACGTCCACACTCACATGCACTTGTTCCAAAAGGGAAGAATTTCAAACAAATTAAAGGTGCATGTTGGGTATGTAGAAAGCCCGGACATAAGGCCGCCACAACAAGAAGGAGAATCATACTACAAATAATAAAATTACGAAATCTACAAGCAGATATGTATTTACACTTGGTAAGGCAGCAGTGTCGTGGAAATCACAAAAACAAATGTGTATAGCACGTTCCACAATGCAATATGAATTTATAGCCTTAGCTCAGACTGTTGAAGAAGTAGATTGCTTGAGAAATTTTTTAGAAGATATTTCGTTATGGCCTCAACCTGTGACTGCTATATGTGTTCACTGTGATTGCATGGCAGCTATTGCGTGAGCGAAAAATAACATTTACAATGGCAAGTCTAAGCACATAAGACGACGACATAAAACTATAAAACAATTGCTCAACACTGAAATCATTTCAATTGACTATGTGAAGTCAAAGGAAAATATTGCGGATCAACTTACAAAGGGTATACCGAAAGAGCAAGTGTTAAAATTATCGAGGGGAATGGGCTTACAGCCAATCCAATGAGGAGTACACCTGGCGAAAACTTAACCTAGCCAAATGGAGTTCCAAGGCCTAGGTTCAAAAAAGCAAACTAGTTAGGTGAAACTCAAATAATAGAGTGTACACACTTATTCCTATGATAATAAATGTATACTACCTGTGATAGTCAGGGTGAATATTTATTTATTCTTAATGACACTAATCTCTTGAGAGACAAAATGAGTACAACAGGGTATTAATAATATAAGTGTCACCTATATGGGAGTAAATGTGGGGTCGCATTTATGAGAATGATATGGTTGAGTTCTCTAAAACTCTTATGAATCCGGGATTTGTTCAAGTCCAAAATGAACACAACCGTATGAATTGAAAAATGTGAAGATATGTTATGTGAGATGCTCATTGTCTTGATTTACTAAACATAGTGAACAGTTCAATGTCTCCTATACACACTGCGTCACCGAAAAATCTGATAAGTATTCACTAAGGAAGGTTCGTCCAAAAAACACCTCTCCCAATGCATATCGTGTCTAAGTTTCTCTCCAAAAGACAATTATGTATATTTACTATACAAATGTGGGGTACTATTGGAGTTTGTATAGCAAATAACAAATATTGAAGAAATAATTTGTCTGAATTAAGAAAGGATGTGTCTGATCGACACACCCTTTTGTTCTCTATATATTGAAGAGAAAAATGAATTCTTCAACCAATTAATTTTTTCTAGAGTAATTCATTCTTCTTCACTTCTGAGAGAGATCACATTCAGTAAATTCGCCAAAGCCAACACCGAGTAGGGGCAAATTCTGTCTATAGGACATAGAGTATCCGCTAGCCTCTATCTACAAATCAAGACGTACCAACTCTGCCAATTCAAGATAGTGATTTCGCAAGCCTCTATCTACAATACAAGTTAGTAGATTTTTTTATTTTATTTGATTTAGTTATAATCAATTTATATTGCAAATAGTATTTGTATTGTTATATTATTTATTTCAAATAAATTTGTACATTGTTCTGATTGTTCTCCAACAATTATACCAATAGAGAATCTAGGCCTCTAGTTCTTTTACCCAGAAGGAGAGAGAAATAGCAGGAGAACAAGATATGGTCAATTATTTCTTGCTTCAGTTCTCACAGACTATACTTATCAAGAAGAACAACCCCTTTCGGTAAGGTTGTCACTATTAAAAATACGTTCACGAGAAATCAACCCTATGAGAAAATTGAGTCGAGCAGGAGTGTCGTAGCCAAAACATTCTGTTGTATTAGCTGAAGTTTGGATTTGGAGAAAAAGTTGGATTCACCAATTGAGAAAACAACTCGTCAAAATAGCTTGAAATTGAAAAATCAGCTCCATTGATCCATAGCCAAACATCAGCTGAAGCTGATATAAATCTATTGTGTCTTCAGTGCGAGAAAAGATAGCAAAGACTTTTTGGAAATCATCTTTAACATTTTTCCATTAAGCCATATGTTTTTCCAAAAGTGGATTTTGTTTCCCTCATGAAATCTGAAAGAAATGTTATACCAAAATCTTGGCTTGAGGTTCATAATTGGTTGCGAAACAACATACCGATAGGGATGACAGTGGGGCGGATTTTCACATATATCTGCCTCGCCTGCCCCATTGGGGTTGTTTTGGATGTGCTTAAACAAATTTTGGGGCAGCTACGAATATCCAAATAGCATCCATCAAATATTCGGACGGATTTGGACAAATCCACCCAACGAATACCCATTTTAAGTGTAAAATTAATGAAATACCCTTCACCTTTAAAAAGAAAAAAAAAACCCTAACCCTACCTCTCACTTCTCACTCTGCCTCTTTCTTTCGCTCTGCCTATCACTTCTCTTTAGTTTTTCTTCGATCTCTCTTCAAAGAAAATAAGAAAGATCTCTTCAATTATTTTTCAAAGGAAGAACTCTTCAGTTATTCTTCAAAAATAGATCTTCGAAGGACGATCTCTTCACTTCATCTTCAAAGAACTATCTCTTTAGTTCTTCAAAGATCCCTATCCAATTCTTCTTCTCTGTGACCTCGTCACGACATTTCTAATCAGCCATGTGCTCAATTTACATTTACGATCATCTGGCATAGAGCCAAAGCCACCAGATGACGACATCACAGGCAAATCACACCTCTATTGCTCCGCCGCTACATCGCCACCGCTCATGCTCCAGAACTTGTCTCCATCGAGGAGATCCTGGAACCTGTATCGCTCGAATCCACGACCATCGAGTATCTCACTGGCAGTGGTTGAGATAGTTCAACTCCACCTCCTCTCCCTTTACTTTACCTGGAAAAAACATGAAGTTGAGCAACTTTGACGACTGCGAATTGGCCAGCAACTCAGTCCTACTTGGTGAAATAGGTGGTCGAGGCGATGGAACCGTTGCCACAGCAGCAGCAGAAGGAATATCAAACTTGGTAGTTGGCGTAAGATAGAGAAGATCTACAACAACACCATGTGTAGGGATGGCAATGGGGTGGATTGGGACGGATTTGAGCAAATCCGTCCCCTCCCTGTCAGGGGTCACGGAATCCCAAATCCGCCTCGCCAATCCATTTATTTTTGTAATTTAAAACTCATCCCCGCCACGCAGGATTGGCGAATATTTGCCTCGCCCCACTAATCCATTTATGTATGCGGTTTTGCTGGTGGTTATTGGTTCCCCGCCCCGTCAAACTTGTATGGTGTAGTCTTGTAGATGCATCAAAAACATCATTTTTTAACATTGAAAAATCTCAAAACTCTAGAAATTGCTAAGCTTGTAGCAACGAATCATTTAAATTTTAGTATTTCTTTATTGGAATCATTCAAATACATTTTTCATTACAAAGTATTTTGATTGTAGAGAATAACACTTTCTCTATTAGATCTCAAATAAGGAACAAACACACAATCCTGAGCACTTCGTCTCAGCACATGGTGTTGTTGTAGATCTTCTCTATCTTATGCCAACTACCAAGTTTGATATTCCTCCTATTGTTGTTGCTGATAGAGCAACGGTTCCACCGCCTCGACCACCTATTCCACCAAGTAGGACTGAGTTGCTGGCCGATTCGCAGTCGTCAAAGTTGCTCAACTTCATTTTTTTTTCCAGGCAAAGTAAAAGGAGAGGAGGTGGAGATTAACTATCTCAGCCACTACCTGTGAGATACTCGACGGTCATGGATTCGAGCGATACAGGTTTCAGGATCTCCTCGATGGAGACAAGTTCAGGAGCATGAGTAGTGGAGCAATAGAGGTGTGATTTGCTGGTGACGTCATCATCCGGTTGTTCCGGCTCCATGCCAGATGATCGTAAACGTAAATCGAGCACAATGTACAATTAGGAATGTCGCAATGAGGTCACAGAGAAGAAGAACTGGAGAGAGATCTTAGAAGAACTGAAGAGATAGTTCTTTGAAGATGAAGTGAAGAGATCGTTCTTCAAAGATCTATCTTTGAAAAACAACTAAAGAGATCTTTCTTTGAAGAATAATTGAAAAAATCTTTCTTCTTTTCTTTGAAGAGAGATCGAAGGAGAACTGAAGAAAAGTGAGAGGCAGAGAGAGAGATAAACAGAGTGAGAAGTGAGAGGTAGGGTTTTTTTTTCTTTTTAAATGTGAAGAGTATTTAAGTAATTTTTATACTTAAACGGATATCCGTAGGGCGGATTTTTCCAAATTCGTATCTGCCCCGAATATTCGATGGATACTATTTGGATATCGTATCCTCCCCAAAATCTATTTAAGCACATCCAAATCCGCCCCAAATGGGGTGGACGAGGCAGATATCCGTGAAAATTCGCCCCATTGCCATCCCTAACCATGTGCTGAGACGAAGTTCTTAGGATTGTGTGTTTGCTTCTTATTTGAGATCTAATGGAGAAAGTGTTCTTCTCTACAATCAAAATACTTCGTAATGAAAAATGTATTTGAATGATTCCAATAGAGAAATACTAAAATTTAAATGATTCGTTGATGCAAGCTTAGCAATTTCTAGAATTTTGAGATTTTTCAATGTTAAAATTTTTTGTTCTAGATGCATCTACAAGACTACACCATACAAGTTTGACGGGGCGGATCGGGAACCAATAACCACCAGCAAAACCGCATACATAAATGGATTGGTGGGGCGGGGTGGATATCCGCCGATCCGTGCGGGGTGGGGATGGGGTTTAAATAAATAAAAAATGGATTGGCGAGACAGATTTGGGAATCCGCAACCCTTGATGGGGTGGGGACGGATTTGCTCAAATCCGCCCCATTTCCATCCCTATACATACCTACATTATGAAGAGTGCACAAATCCGCCCCATTTCCATCCCTATACATACCTACATGATGAAGAGTGCACTTTTGTAAACCACCTACCTACTTCTAAACCATACTTTTCTTCAATAATTTTCTGCCTTAAAACTTGATCCTCTACTCCGAATTGACACGCAATGAAAGTTTGTACTACAAAATTTTTCCGTTTTTAGCTACCAACTCTAGCCTCACTAGAGAAATCTAAGATAACTGTGGCAGTGGGTGGCTACACATGGGGGTATCAAAAAGACTTTGAGGCTTGTATCTTTTATAGTATCTGCAACTAGCAACTGGTAACATACTCTTCAACTACAACTCTTTGTAGCCTTTGCCTGAGTTTCTCACACATGTGAGAAGCAAATTATCAATGAAATCTCGTGTTTGTGCCATCAGTGCAAGTTCAACCAACAAACGGGGCGATGTTACACTTAATCGGTTGTGTGGTTGTTCCTTCATACATTTATTTCATTTTGGTTTTCCTCTTGCATTGTGAAGCCTTCAACGTGCACTTTATTACCAATTGGAATTTGAAGTACATATTCAAATATTGCAAATCTATGAATACCATCCATACTATTATTTTGTATTTGGTGTTTGCGTGTGGAAAAAATTGAAAAAGAAATACGTGAGTGAAAAGAAAATAATGATAACACAAGTGTGTGAATGAAATAGACGTGGTTAGTTAATTAGGTCTTCAATTTTTTTAGGAAGGGTAAAGATGTCTTATAACTTCATAAGTTAATTTAGGTTAATAAAAAAGTCTTTGTTGCCATAGAATTGTGATTTCGTTTAACAAGATAATTTCGATACGTTGATGTTAAGAAAATTTTGGAAATTATTTCATTGTGTATAGAAAAATTGTAAAAATTTTGGTTGTAATTTAAAGTTATTAATATAATTTAAACATTTTAAACTTTTACATACTATATAAAAAATCACACAAGACTCATAATGTCATACAAAGTACAAACTACACATTGCATAAGAAACACTTTAAAAACAAAATTTTAATAGTAAACTAAGGTTGTAATGGGTAAAAAATGCATGAAAGTTGTGATTGGCTTGATGATATATGATGATACACCAAAACGATCCATCCCTTGTGTCGTACACGTGTCATGGTGATCTCGAGGAATAGTAGGCCTTAATGTCAACCCAACACTGATATGGCTCAAGCGGTGTTAAGCCCGCCCAATGCGGTCCGCGAGACGGATTCGAATTCTTACAGCCTGCTAAGCCCACGTGTTTCATAGCCATCCTCAATACCAGTAAGCCCTGCTAAGGCAAGTATCTCGAGGATGAGCTTCGGGCAGGCAATTATCGTAGCTCTTTGCTTCCAATTAGGAAGCAAATTCTAGAGTATATGTCACACATGAAGACTTCTACCTACAGACTACTCTCGGAACGGGAACTATCTCTCGCGTATCTAGGAGCACAAAGCTAACAGGAAAACTTCCTTCCACAACAGGACTCCTAATTAGAGAAGAATCTTCACGAAGATCTTCTTCCCTAATCTAAGTCATCGATGGCCTGGTCGAACCAAGACGCCAACACTATAAATAGGACATGAGGTTAGTAAATTAAGGTACGCTACAAATTCTTTGTTTGCAACATTACACCTTCATCAGATCCTTGTCTGACTTTAGTATCTGAGTACCATCGGCCACCACAACGGTGATCCGTGGCTCACGTGAGTTCCTTAAGCAAGTCAGCAGGTTTGTAGGTCAATGTCAAAGCAGTGAGCGAAAAAGGACTGCATCAATATAAATAAATATTTCAGATTTCGAAAGAAAATTTAATGGCTCAAAAAAAGAAATATTTCGTGAAATTTCGACATTTTTTGAGAAATCACATTCCTTGACCATTACATCAATTATGATGTCTAAAAAGTATATTTTGTGAAAAAATAGGCATTTTGGGAAAGATAACTACTAAATGACACCACCATTTCTGCAGAAGGACACCACCACCCACTTTTTTTTTTTTTTTGAATGCGTTGAAGGACACTACCATTATAAACCATTTCCCTCTCACTGTTCATCTTTTTTTTTCCCCTTTCTTCTTTATCATGAACAAAACCACCATCTTTCCCCACCACCACCAACTCACCTCGCACCTCTCTCATCCTCTTCCTTTTATCTTCCCTTATTGTCTTCCTTTTCTCTTTTCTTCTCTTATCCTCTTCTTCTCCTCTATATTCTCAGGAACAACAGCCAGTTCTACTGATGGCCACCACCACCACCATTGTTTATCCATTTTTTCTTTGATGTGCTGAAGGATACCACCACGTTCATCTTCCTCTCCACCATTATCTTTTTATTTTTTCTTCATTTCTTTATACATCAACAGACAACAGATCAACACTACCCCCCCCCCCCCCCGCAACCACTTGCCTCCTCTATTCTCATCTCTTCCCAAAACAGCCTAGCACCCACTTGTTCAAAACATAAAAACATGGTATTGTCCCTGACTTTCGGCCAACTTTTAGCTTGCTTGAGACCAATAATCAAGCTCATAAAAACATTAAAATTTTAGTACTCTGAGTTATCTAATTACACAATTTGAATCACTTGAAAATGTTTTAAATGAGCAAGTTATAATCATTTTACTAAAGTCACTCAAATTTGTCCTGTAAAGAAAACATGATATTGTCCTTGACTTTCGACCAACTTATACAGTCGATTGAGACCGATTTTCAAGGTCATCAAACACACAAAAAATGTGTACTCTGAGTTATCCAATGAACACAATTTGAATCACTTGAAAATGTTTTGAAATAAGAAAGTTATGGTCATTTTACTAAAGTAACTCAAATCTATCCTGCAAAGAACCAATTGTTGGTTCCTATGCGCGTTTGGACATCCCACGTGCAACACGCCTGCGAATTGAAGCCTTAGGCTCGCAGGATCCGCTACGACTAGTGTGCTTTTTTTCCATCCGCAATGGTTCATGCGAGCCCAAGCCTTCCATTCGCAGGATATGCTGCGAATGGTAATTCCAAAATTGCAAATTCACCTGTGATTTGTTTTTTACTGGACAATTTTGAGTGATTGTCGTAAAATGACCATAACTTGCTCATTTCAAAACATTTTCAAGTGATTCAAATTTTGCTCATTAGATAACTCAGAGTACTACATTTTTCATGTTTTGATGAGCTTAAAAATCAATCTCAATTGAGTGTATCAATTGGCCAAAAGTCATGAACAATACCTTGATCTTTTTGTTGTACAGTTTCAAATGATTGTCGTAAAATGACAATAACTTGCCCATTTCAAAACATTTTTCAACTGATTGAAATTATATTTATTAGATAACTTGGAGTAAAATGACAATAACTTGCCCATATCATGTAAATGGGTCTACAAGATAAAGACTCATCCTGATGGCTCGATCGAAAGGTACAAGGTCGATTGGTAGCTGGAGGATTCTCACAGCAATATGGGCTGGACTACGATGAAACATTTAGTCTAGTAGCCAAGATTACTATGGTCAGGGTTCTACTTGCACTAACAGCAAATAAATCTTGGAAACTATGGCAAATGGATGTGAGGAACGTGTTCTTGCACGGTGAAATTGACCGAGAAATATATATGGAACAACCGAGGGGGTTTGAATGTAAAACCCAACAAAACTATGTTTGCAAGCTAAAAATGGTGTTGTATGGACTGAATCAAGCACCAAGGGTCTGGTACGGGAAGATAGCGAAGTTCTTAGTTCAAAGCGGCTACTCAGTTGCACATTCAGACTCCAGCCTATTTATCAAATCCCAGGAAGGAAAACTAGCAAAAGTCTTAGAATACGTAGATGAACTGATTGTCACTGGAAATGACACAGAAGATATTCAAAGAGTACGAAGAAACCTGGCGGTCCACTTCCAAATGAAGGAGTTAGGAGAATTAAGACACTTCCTAGGGCTTGAGATAGAATGAAGTGACAGAGGCTTATTCCTTTGCCAGCAGAAATATGCTCGAGATTTATTGAAGAAGTACGGGATGCTTGAGTGTAAACCAACATCAACACCGATGGAGACCAGTGCTAAGTTATGTGCTGATAAAGGAAAAGACTTGGAAGATACAACAATGTATCGTCAACTTGTCGGGAGCCTATTCTACCTAACCCTCACACGACCGGACATAGCCTACCCAGTTGGAGTAGCACGCCGGTTCATGCAAAAGCCGAAGGAGCCTCATCTCGAAGCAGTTCACAGAATCTTAAGGTATGTGAAAGGTACCACTGACATTGGAATTCTATACAAGAAAGATGAGGAATGCAAAATGGTTGGCTACTGCAATGCAGATTATGCTGGAGATCATGACACAAGGAGATCGACTATAGGATACGTGTTTAGTCTTGGTTCAGGAGTAGTCACTTGGTGTAGCAAGAGACAACCAACAATATATCTCTCAACTACAGAAGCGGAGTACAGAGCAGCAACTATGGCAGCATAGGAAAGTACTTGGCTAGTACAACTAATGAATGACCTTTACCATCCAGTCGACTATGCAATACCATTGCATTGTGATAATCAGTCTGCAATACGCTTAGCTAAAAATTCGGTGTTCCATACAAGGACGAAGCACGTAGAGGTCCACTACCACTTCATTAGAGAGAAAATACTTCAAGGAGAGATAGAACAAACAACCAAGATGGATAACCAAGTAGCAGATATATTCACTATGGGACTTGACACAACAAAGTTCAAAGACTTTCGGAGACAACTTGGCATGATCTTCAACAAAGTTAGTGATGAGGGGGAGTGTTGAAAATCATCACTAACTAGCCAAAATGTTTAAAGCCTAAAGCCCAAAAGTTAAAACCCAAACTCATTATCTAGAAGATCCAACAAGAATGAGTATTCTCTAGATTGTTCAATGTCTAGAGAATTCTACACCTTTGTAATACTCTAGACATTTAAGAGAGTTCTAGAGAAGCAAATATGTGTGGTTGAAATTGCTTCTCTAGAATCCTCCCACCTCCTTAGAGCTACTATAAATATGCATCAAGGAGCAAACAAGCTCAAGTGTAGTAGTGAGCATAGTAAGAGTGTGAAGTTGTAAAAAACATTTGAGAGATTAATAAAGTTAGTCTTTCTTAAGTTCTAGTTTTTCCCAATTTTCCCAACAATTTGATGGTGAAGACCGACAAATTGATGGTGAGTGAGAAGATAAAGATGAACAAGTTGGTGTTGAGGGGGGATGTTGAGACTAGCAACACCAACTTGATTGGTGTTTCAAGAATTCTCTAGAGACATTGAGAACATAGAGAAGAAAAGAAGATAGAGGAAAATTCTCTAGAAGAAGAAGAGTAGAGAATGATGGAGAAATTTAGAAGGTCAAATATTGAGGCTATCTAGAGCCTTCCTCTACCTCCATTGTGAGACTATAAATAGGGGAAGGATTGTTGAGGTTGAGGCATCCAGGCTTGTGAGCCTTGGATCATTGTGAGGAGAAGCTCAGTGATGAACTATTTGTGTGTGTAAGAGATTTATGTGTTTATATATTGTATTGTTGTAATATTGTCATTGTAATGTAAGATTAGTGTTTGTAATTGATCTTGGGAGCTGAAATACTCAACAATTTGGTATCAACCGGAGTGATATTCTTCATCGGAGCTTATAGTAAATTCCTTAGAAGACGACACTACTCATAAGTATTGTACAACGTTTATATGTATGGTCATGTTCACTGTTCATACGTATGATCAGAGTGAGATTTCGAGGAGATGTTCGTGGAGATTGTGAAGTCGATTGATCATGGACAAGTGAAGCCATATTTGAGGTGTCACGCCAAGCGTCGACAGTGTGTCTGTGTACGTAGACGTAGCGGGTCCCCATGAGTGGATTGGTAGGCAGGGTGATGAAGCCGACGTAGGCTATGATAAGGGATCGTAGGGTCGCGTTGTGAGACAGGACATTGGAGTTTTGTCACCATACCGTAAAAAATGGTTATGCGGCGTAATCAAAGTGACATGCGATGTCTCGTAGTGCCATGGAGCACGTTGTGTGATTGTGCTATAGAGCACATTGTGTGGTTGTGCCAGAGAGCACGTTGTGTGTGGAAGTGCTAGAGAGCACGTTATTATGTGAAAGTGCCAAAGGAGCACAAAGTTGTGAGTCTGTGTGCCAAGAGAGCACACGAAGTTGATGATGTGTGCATATCGACAAATTGATGGTGAGTGAGAAGATAAAGATGATCAAGTTGGTGTTGAGGGGGGAGACTAGCATCACCAATTTTATTGGTGTTTCAAAAATTCTCTAGAGACATTGAGAACATGGAGAAGAAGAGAAGATGGAGGAAGAATTCTCTACAAAAAGAAGAGTAGAGAATGCTGGAGAAATTTAGAAGGTCAAATATTGAGGCTATCTAGAGCTTTCTTCTACCTCCATTGTGAGACTATAAATAGGGGAAGAATTGTTGATGTTGAGGCATCCAGGCTTGTGAGCCTTGGATCATTGTGAGAAGAAACTCAGTGATGAACTATTTGTGTGTGTAAGAGATTTATGTGTTTATGTATTGTATTGTTGTAATATTGTCATTCTAATGTAAGATTAGTGTTTGTAATTAATCCTGGGAGCTGGAATACTCAACATATATAATGTAGCTATTAACTATTTTCTCTAGAAGGTGAATGGGAACATATTAAAATCTTCCATTAGTAGAGTAAGGATTGTGATTTCGTTTTTCGAGGTAATTTTGGTAAACATAAAAATTTTCGTTGTGTATAGAAAATAGTACAAAATTTGGTTGTAATTTAAAGTTAATAATATAATTTAAGCATTTTAAACTCTTACATATTACATAAAGAGAGTATCAGAGACTCATAACGCCGTAAAACTATATATTGCATAAGAATCACTTATATAACAAAATTTTAATATTAAACTAAAGTTATAACAGGTTAAATTATACCAAAATTGAGATTGGCCTAATAAAAAATATAAATATTTTCAATTTTAAAAAAAGTTTCGGTAACTAAAAAAAAAAAGCGTAAAATTTTGACATTTTTTTAAGAAATCACATTCTTTGTAGAGTAAATTAAAACTCAAACTCCAAATGTTCATTGCAGTTGCTGGTGGGGATAATAATGGCTTAACTAAGCTGCAGTTGGATACAAAAAAAAGTGACTTTAGTTAAAGATAAGGAGGTTGATTTACCACGTCGGTTGTCAAGAAGGCTGGCTGGACTCGAATCTGAGCCAACTGCAGAAGAGCATAAAAGGAAGCATGAATCATAGAAGAAGGTTAATGATGTGAAAGCAGATTCGTCAGTCACCCCGTCTACTGCCATCAGTACGTGTCACCCGAAGCCAACTTTGGGGTGAGGAGAAATGCTAAACAATGTAAGTTCTATCTGTGAATATAAACTGCTATGTGACTTTTGACTGTGTATACAAAGTATGTAAGAATGTCGAACTGTCAAAGATCTCAACTGCTTCGACAGTAGAAAGAAGCCGGGCAATGTAGAAAACTTTAGGAAGGGACTACTCTGCGCCACCATTTTTTGTTTTACTTATTCGCACCACCAATAAATATGCATAACTGAGAAACTCAAACTCGAAATGAAAAAAAACATAAAATAGGGTAACCTCCGACCAATTTAAACCCTCAATTGAGATCAATTCTCAAACTCATCAAAAAACAAAAGTTCTAGTACTATGCGTTATCTAATAAACACAACTTGAACCACTTAATAATGTTTTGAAATGAGCAAGTTATGACCATTTTACTAAAGTTGCACAAATCTGTCTAGCAATAAAAATGGGATAGTGTTCCAGACTTTCAACTAACTTATGTGCTCGATCGAGACAGATTCTCAAGTTGATTAAAACACAAAAGTTGTAGTTCTTTGAGTTATCTAATAAACACAACTTGAATCACTTGAAAAAGTTTTGAAATGAGCAAGTTGTGACCATTTTACTAAAGTCGCACAAATCTATAAAAAAAAATTTGTTCGCAGCTTGCAATGTGGGAAATTTCAGATAACCCGCATTGCACACTGCAGACTGTCTTTGGAAAAAAAAAATTTGTTCACCGTGGACAATTCAGGAATCTTGAGATAACCTACATTGTGCACTGCGGACAGAACTAAAGGCTGCAATTTTTTCTAAAATTGTAAAAAATTTCAGTTTGTGATTTTTTTTATACTTAATTTTTTTTATGTATTTGTGCATTGTCGCATCAAACCTAAATTCAAACCATACAAGTCTTTCAAACTAATCCTTTATGTGACTACTCCAAATCACCATTTTGCGCGACTTTAGTAAAATGACCATAACTTGCACATTTCTAAACATTTTCAAGTGATTTAAATTGTGTTTATTAGGTAACTCAAAGTACTACACTTTTTATGTTTTGATCATATAAGTTGGCTGAAAATCAGTGACACTATCTCGTTGTCATTGCAAGATAGATTTGCACGACTTTAGTAAAATGACCATAACTTGCTCATTTCAAAACATTTTCAAGTGATTCAAGTTGTGTTTATTAGATAACTCAAAATACTACAATTTTCGTATTTTGATGAGGCTTAAAATCGGTCTCAATTGAGGTTTTAAATTAGTTGAAAGTTATATTATGTTATATTATTGTTTTTATTAACAGGTGGTGAAACAATCAAATGGGGGGAGAGAGTAGAGAAGCAAGAGATAGAATGGATGACTCACTTACAGAAGAGTTGGAGTTGATAATGGGGAAGGGTGAGGGGATTTTGGAGAGTTTGAGGGTTTCGATATGTAACGGTTTCGATTTTGATGAGATTTTGAGAGATTTTCGAGGAAGATGGAGGAAATTTGTGAGAGATTTAAGTGTGGGTAGAGATTTGAATGTGGAAAAAGGAGGAATTTCGAATAGGGGAGGAAGGAATCTCTTATCGATTTGAATGGGCAGGGAAAAAAGTTGGATTTTGATTTATATAGGTGATGTGAGAAATAAAATAGGTAGTGTGAGAGAGTAGGACAACATGAGAAAGAGAAAATGGTGATGATGAGCAGTGGCTGCCAAAACTTTATTGTAAGAATTTCTCCTTGCTTTTGATAGGAGAAAGTAGTTTTCCAGTAGCAGATACACTCATGATAAGCTCCTTAATGGATTTATCTTCTGCAAATTTCTCCTTGAGGTTGTCCAATGATTTATTTTTGCTGGGGCCTATGGGTTGCTGATGACATGTAACAATTCAAGGGATATGATAGTGGATGCGATTGTCGTTATTCAACTTCCAAATTAATTCAACCAAAAGTTTATATTCAATCAATGAATTTTGTCAAATAGGATTCCAAGATGGCCGAGCCGGAGTGATACACAACCATGAGTGTGCATTCCAAATCATTCTTTGAACTCTTAACGTTCACATTGAATATTATATCATCAATTCTTGGAATTTCTCCCGACTGTGATGTGGCTTACAAATTTCTTACCGGAATCTGAAGCATAGTTTAAGTTTGACATCCGGAAGTATGACTCTGCAGGTAAGGTAACCAGAGGATCGCTGCTCACCCATGGTTTAAGCTAGTTAAAAGGAAAATCATATCTTCCTCAACATGCATATTTTGTAGTTGAATGTAATCAGACTAAAATTGTGCATTCCATTAATGCTTATTAGTTCGAGTTACGTTCAGAGTCACATATGTTCGTCTGTCAGTTTCACTTCAAAAGCAAACGGGCAAGTTAATTGAATTACCACCCATCAGTTGAGGTTAAAAACAACGGTTCATTTGTCTCACAATTACAATAATATCTGATGGAAAAAAAGAAGACAGAAGGTAAGTGGCAACGACTTAAATGAGAGCATAATACCAGGTCCAGTTTCATCTAGCAGGGTTAAAGATGACATGGTCGCTAGACGACTCTTGGAACAAGAGGTGTGGATACCATTACTAATTGCTGATCCATTTTCAAAAATTTATTATTTCATTTTTAACCTATTATAAACTTATAACTTAAGTTTAGTATGAAAATTTTGTAATAAAATGATTCTTACGCAATATGTAATTTGTACGACCTTGTGAGATTCTTTATATAGTATGTAAGAGTTTAAAATGCTAAAATTATATTAATAATTTCAAAATTTTTACATTTTTTTTATACACAATTGGAATATTTCTTATAATCAATTTACCGAAATCACCTCGAAAAACAAAATCACAATCTTTGCCTACAAAGGAACCAAACCTGAACCTGTTGGGGCCTAACGATGGATAGTGCTTACAATGGAATTGCTATTTAATTATGCAATATCACTAGGCACAACATTCTAAAATAATGAATCAGTGTAACCACAAATCAAAGTTGGATACAACCAAACATGATTTATTCTCAAATATTGGTGCAAAAGTTCAGTGAAGAACTGTACCACAATACGTACACAAAACACAAACCAAATTAATATGATTGCTTCCACCCGCCATAACTCTCCTCTTGCCCAGGAAATCCTCGTTCACGGTGTTCCTGTAGAGAGAGAAGAAAAGATGATAGAAAACAAATAACGGTTCTCATAATGCGAACACAAATGGTCAATGCAACAAAATAAGCATGCACCCATGTTTATACTGACACAGCTGGACTAATGGGATGACCAACTCAGAGTCAGCTAAGCCGACTTGCATAATAATAATGTGTCTCTTTGAGTGACATTGATGATCAGAAATGTTTTCTACATTCAGTTTGGCACTACGTTTTGTGATCAGAAACAGTTCTACAACCTGTAATTAAGGTGAGTAGAAATCTTGGATTCCTCACCCCAAATCGAGATGAAAGGGCATGATTGCAATTATCTTTCACACATAATCCTGCTTGCTGAGATATAATGATAAGCTGAATAACTTACATTTCACCAGTCTGAAAATATTCATGGGCTGGTTATGTGTTGTGAAGAAGAATAATTACCTCAGGAAAGAATTTAAATCCAAGTTTTATCTCTCCGCAATATTCCTTGTTCTTGACCACATTATAAGTAGTTGGCGGAATTGCTCCTTCAAGAAACAATGATTCTAATGGAACTCTGCGAGTGACCAACAAATACCACTCTTGCAAATAAGAATTAGTTGGTTAACTAGGTGGGAACTCAATCTAAAAATGTTCACCTATTTTTTTTACGTGGTATAATATTAGTGATTTCCAGATAAACATTGAAACAAAACAAAACTCACGTTGCTTCTCCTACAAAGTCGTCCTGACTACCAGTATCGCTATCCATTATTTTGAGAGTGAGTTCTGGACAAGTGTCAGAGATGGTGAATAAGAAGGTCTCATTCCATTCTGGTTCACTTCCTTTGCCTGCTTCATCGAATACATTGGTAAAAAAAACTTGAAAAAGATATATAAGGTTGGTTGTCGCTGATAATAAGGATTTCAATAAGATGTGATGATTTTGAATAATGGCAACTTATGGAGTACATTTGAAAATTCAAGTGATTTGGAAACGCACCTGATGCAACAGTACTTTTGTGCTCCTGACTGCGAAAAGTGAGAATTACATATGGATCCATCTTACCTGCTCAAATAAACAAAAAAAACTTGAGAAATTTTGTTCAAAAAAAAATATCTCAAGGTTAGCAACCATGATCACATTCTGCAGTGAAATTCTTGGCAACCTAATCAACCTTTGGTTATTGGTTCAAAACTTCAAATGAAGCATTTGCACTAAGAACTAGCAAACAAGAATGAATTATCAGATCAAAGACAGTAGAGAGACAAACATGGTTTGCAATTTGTAATGCATTCAGAATTATGAATCATTAAATTGTATCAAACAAAAATGAAAAGTTGTGGGGCTTGAAATCATGATAGTATAATTAGCCAACAAAATCGGGATTAATTAACATTCTCTAATGGAGTTTGTTAAAATTATTTTTAGATCTCATCAAAAGGGAGGGTCATTTAGTTATGAGATCACAATTATTGACATTGCTAATATTATTAGGATCGAGAGAGAGAGAGGAATCCAACAATTCAATTCAATGACAAATTTACTGACAAAAAAAATGTAACAAAAAAAAAAGAAAGAGAGAGAGATGAGATGGTTGGTCTTACAGAGTAAATCAGTGTTCTTGAGGCCTTTGGCATTAACAAGAAGAACTTCAAAGGTTCCACGAGGCATTTTTCCTGTAAATTTGTTGTTGAAAAATAACAAACACCAAAAAATAAACAAAAAAGGCTCAAGATTTGATCTAACAAAATAAATTGTTGTTTTGTAGGTGAAATGAGATAGAGAGAGAGAGAGAGCTATTTACAACGATGAATTTGATTGATGGAGTTGACCGAGTTTTTTTTCCAAGGGAGTTGCTGCCTATCCCCTCCAACTTTATATTTTTAGATTTAATTTTTAAAAATTATTTGACATATATATATATATTGTCTTTTTATGCAAAATATAAAAAACAATATATGTTATTCATGTTGTTGATTTGGCACATTGTACGAAGGATTGCTAATGTAAATACGTGGATGTGAGTTTTTTTTTTATAGGTTTTGAATTTTTTTAATATGATTTGCAATAATTTTGAAATTTATGTATTGAATATATTTTTAATTTATTTATTTTTAATACATATTAGTTATGTCACCCTTAATGAACACATTTAACAAATAAGTGACCGATTTAGTTTTATAGTTTATAGATAATGTTCATTTTTGTTCTTTCATTCAAGAGCCAATTAACGCTCCTAAACGAGAAAATTTTGATTTCACGTGATTTTAATTAATAAAAACAGATAAGTTGGTGTTACATATATAAAGTTTGTGCAATAAAGTCGAAACATCACAAACTACCGGTGCAACAAAGAGTCGGTGCAATCGAGCCAAATAGTCGGATATACGTGACAATTGCAAATTTTTTATATTTTTTTTATATCACAAGTTGAATTTAGATTGATTTGAGTATCGCACGGTAGAGCAATACATGAGCCATATTTTACGCAATGCCTTTGCCACAGGGGCGGAGCTAAGATTGCAGATAAAGGGGGGCAAATAATACATAACTATTTACGAAAATATTAAAAAAACTGAGTTTTTACAATCATATTTTGCAATCAGGGTGACATGGCGTGATTGTGAAAGAAAGATGATTAATTCAACTATACAAACTATATACATGGTGCCAATGGTGTTATGGCCTAGTGGTTAGGGCTGTGTGGGTTTGTCTCCCACGTCGTAGCTTCGAATCCCACCTACGGCATGATTATTTTCTAATGGGTGTTAACCTATAGGTCGCCCAGTTGATAGGTTATGGGATCCTTAAAAACCTCTTCCTTTTTTTTTACTTAGAGAAAACAGAAACATGCATGGTGGTATAAGATGGGAGTTGGTGAGGAGCGGACATTTGGCTTTCTTTCTGGCTTTGAGGCAGCAGGACGGTATAGTCCAAGGAGTAGTAGCAGTAGTAGCTGGACTGGACTGGATGGATTCAAGTGAATTTGTTGGACAACAATTTTATTTTTGGAATCCTCCTTCCTCTTCTCCTCTTGCTTTATCTGTCTGTTTGTCTCTTTTTCTCTGAAACTCACTCTTGAGTCAGAGCCTCTGAGGATAACACCTACACAACCAACCCACTCTCCTTTATCTTCTTATTCTTGTATGTCTTCTCGGAAGGGAAATATATGTGTGTGTATAAAGAGAGAGAGTTTTCTTTTTTTAGGCTAGCTCAGGCGAAGCAGACAAACAACAGCTTAGCCGAATCAACCTACAACCATCGTGTTTTTCCAACTGCCCAAACCTAAATGATTACTTTTGATTTTGAAAGATCAGGGAGAAAACAAAGCAGATCAGATCCCAACCCCTGAATTAATGTAATATGTTAACTAATATTTTATCACTCTTACCACCATATGCTAGTTGAGTCTCAAGTAAGATAATTTTAATTCTTTCTTTTCTTTATTTTCTTAACAAAACAAAAGAAAACCAATGATGATGTATAATTTTCCTCGAATCCCCAACCCGTTTAAAAATTTTAATTTGAATATGATCACATGCATCCCAAAGCAAACCCACCATGTATGGTACTTTTCTTATGGTCTCTTTGTTGTTCTCTGTGTGCGTAGGGGTGAATGAGTTAAAATCAATTGGTGGTAATTAAGAGAGAGTTGTTAAAAAAAATAAAGAGAGAGGGTGGGAATTAAAAAAAAAAAAGATATTAAAAAAATGGAGTATTGAAGTGGGATTGGTGAGGGTGGAGTTTTAAAAAAAAAAATGGAGTATTGAAGTGGGATTGGTGAGGGTGGAGTTTTAAAAAAAAATTTGTTGGTTTAATTTTTAGTGGAGTTAGAAGTCAAGATTTCATACAAAGGGGGCAACATAAAATTTTAAAGGGGGGCAATGAAAAAAATATGAGTAACTTAGTGAAATTTTTTTAAAAGATAAGGGGGACAATTGCCCCCCTAACCTCACACATAAATCCGCCCCTGCTTTGCCACATAACAATTTTAAGGGTCGGAGTTCCAATTCCACAAGAATTGGAATGGGGAGGTGCCTCAGCTTGATTGTATAATATAAGCCCCATAACTTACGGAAGAATGATTGTTGCAAATTGTCCGTGATTGTTGCAAACTGTTCGTGATTGTTGCAAATTGTCCGTCTGTTTGCGGGGTCTGTTCCCATGACAATCATTCATAGTAGATGTAGAGTATAACATGGATTTTAATATTCAACAATTCCATCCAAAGCTTATAACACTTCTCCTTTCGACCTTCCAGCACTGGGCAGGTGTCAGACTCTATACATCATGTTACGACTTTGTAGAGTCCTATGTTTTTAATAAACAGTCACTACCCCCTAGTATGTGCCGCTTTCTAATCAAAAGATAGGAGAGCACCCCTTCTCCCGAAGCTACGGGGTCATTTTACCGAGTTCCTTCAACATGGTTCTCTCAAGCGCCCTTGTATACTCTACTTGTTCACATGTGTCAGTTCACCGGGAGGATCGCCCTCCCAATGGGCCAACACACTTCTATTGGCTGTAGACAAATTATTAACTAAAATTTGCATGCATTACATTTAACGTTTACAAATATTACTGATTCAATGTCTTCATGTGAGATTAAACAAGCTCTATTTTGGAATACAATTCGCAATGAAATTTTATATCCTGCCCATCCTAATAGTTGCAGGGGATTAGATAGGAGCCTCATTCATTATCTGACCATAGATAGTAAGGGCTTATTCAAGAAGAATGATTCCAAGTTTGCAATGACATGTTCATGCAAAGCCGAAAATGATTCCAGTGTGTGCACAGCTTTAAGTGGAGATAGTACAACATTGCCCAATTGAAAGAGTTCCCTAGGAGCATTAGGCTCGTTCTCATACACATCTAAACCAGCACCTCCAATCTCTCCTCCCACAAATGCTTCACCAACTCCTCATTGCCCAGAGCACCACGTCCCACGATAATCAGAACCATATCCTTTCCCAGTGCAGAGAAAACATCATTGTTAATGATGTGGTATGTTTCATCAGTCAATTCGCAGCAAACAACTAGAATGCCACTATTAGCAGCAAGATAATGGATATTTGTATAGTAAGGAAAAGAAACATGTGGGTTCTTCTTTCTGGAGTTGTAGGAGATAACACAGTCAAAAGCTTTGAGACGTTTGCAACTTCAGAACCAGTGCTTCCCAGGCCAACAATCCCTACTCGCTTTCTCCCTACCTGTAATAATCAAAATTTCTGTAACCAGCACATAAGCAATGCATATAATTTTGGTACAGAAGTATGATAGGATTGTCGTTTGCAGCTTAAGAAGTAAAGTTGCAAAGAAAACTAAAAGGTGTTCTCTCTTTTACAACCATTGTGAAAATTGTGCCATAGAGCATATGATATTTTGTTCAGATTGAGATGTTAGGAATGCAAACACATTTACTCAAATTTCAGTAACAAAATAGCTAGAATCTTCAAATGCAATTATCCAGTGTAGATGGAGCAGATCTTCCTTTTATTTACTTTATTTCAGGCACGAGAAAAATATATTGATGCATAAAAAGGAAAGGGCAAGAGTGAGGAAAAAAACTCACGAGCAAATTATATTGAAGCAAACATAAAATCATCATAGTGTAACTTCGCTGCCACTATAGTCATAGATGTGTTGGAGATATTATTCTAGTCTATTGCACAAGAGCTAATAATCCTAGTCCTTAGGAAGTAGTGGCTTGTTATTTACCAAGTCATTTGCTATTGCACGTTGGAATTAGTGGATCCTATTTTGAAGCTATTAACCGTTCGTTGTTGCTCTATATAAAGAGCAGTGATTATAAGTTCTAAATTGGTATATATATATTTGTATATATCCTTAGGATGATTGTAAGGGTGTGTTTAGTTGCATGGAATCTTATTCAAATGGAAATCCATGAGGGACCCTTATATTTAAGGCTAAATTGATGTAGCACTCATCATCCACCATCAGACTTTGTGATTAATGGTGGCAATGAAAGTCTCACGAACATATGAATTACACTCCTTGCTCCCCTTAAAGCATGTGACTCATGTTCATGAGAAATTCATTCCCACCGTTGATCGCAAAATCTAATGGTGGATTGTTGTTTGAACCTCAAATTAGCTTAGATGTAAGTGGTACTCCTATGGAATAATAGGATTTCATGCAACCAAACACACTATAAAGGTACACAAACTACGACCATAAAATGTCAGTCAATACCTATGTTGTATTGGACTTAAATGACCCCTACTGACCTGCCTTCAGCTACAAGACTATGATTAGGACACAAACAATGGCAGAGTCCCATGACAATGATCACTATTGCTGAGATTTGCTTTCTTAATTGAAGCGACAATGAAGTTGACTAGTCCACCTTCATTGTTCTTCTCAGTGTAGTCATCCCACAGATTCTTGAATTGCCCAGCTGAAGCCCGCATTTGAGAACCAACATTGACAAGACTGAAAGTGAGTGTCAGGCCCTCACGCTGATTATCGTCAATAACATGGAGAGAGTTCGCATATCCAAATATCAGCGGCATCATCACTTTTGCGTCAAGACAAGTTGGGTCAGTGACCATCATATCATCATATCAGGAATCCCATACAATGCATGAAGTTCAGAATATGAAGGAGGTGAAGCATTTACCTCATTCACAACAACTCTAATCTTTACTAGTTCATTCTTGTAGAGGTCATTGATTGTCTGTCCAACAGGAAGAGACGTCCATTCCGTCATTGCAGCATCAACTATAAAACACTCATTGAACAGGTGGTGTCCCTCCAATACGGATAGAAGAACGAATAGCTAACTTTGCATTGAAACCCATGATCCTAGCGACGCAGTACGTTTGCCCAGTCCGAACGGGTGTTTGGCTGTCTTCCATGTGTACCTCTTACTGATTGAGTATCATCTCCATTATCTGAGCAGATAAAGATGTACGTAAGAGTGTTCAGGTATGACCTACCCATCCTCTCCATATTTGCATCACCTCTCTTGTAGTATGATCCTTAGCTAAATGCATCAATCCAAATGCAGCCAGTAAGTTCATTGCAGCTGAGTCATGATGTTCAATGTTGTTCTTCTAGAAGTTAGAGACTGCAACTCGCTGCTCCTCAAGAGGTTTCTTAGCTGTCAGTTTGTTTTCCTTGTCATGCTTGGATTTGGCTTGGGGCAGGACACCTGCAGCAACACCATAGGCTCTTGTCCAGGGACAGTGGCACTACTATTACAAGGCAGGTAATTCAGTGCAGCAATCATGAGGATAGAATATGGCTTAACTTGATATTCAACCTCTCAATACCAACTGTGGCAGCAAACATCCATTGTCATCAGCATACGGTTAGCAGGGTTGAGCCCAAACGCGATGTCTCGTATATCACAATTGAGTTGTAGAGCTACACTCATCCACATATACTTCGCATTAATGACATTAAGTGGTTCAATATTCCTGTAAGCACCAATCTGGTAATGTTGCTCAGAAAATGTAGGCTTGGCATGGATGGGTATCTTTAAGGATCATACAAGACAGGTGAAGCAAATATGGAGAGGATAGGTAGGTCATACCTGAACACTCTACGTACATCTGTATCTGCTCAGATAATGGACTCAATCAGCAAGAGGTGTGCATCGGGGACAGCCCAACACCCATTCGGACAGGGGGCAAACGTACTGCGTCACTAGGATCATGGATCTCAATGCAAAGTTAGCTATTCCTTCATCTATCTCTCTCAGCGTGACACCATTTGTCCAGCGAGTGATGATAGCTGATGCTGCGTCGAAGGAATGGACGTCTCTTCTTGTAGAACAAACAATCAATGATCTCTACAAGAATGAGGCAGTAAAGATTAGAGCTGCTGTGAATGAGGTAAATGCTTCACCACCTTCATATTCTGGACTTCATGCATTGTATGGGATTCCTGATATGATGGTCGACCCAACTTGTCTTGATGCTGTAAATGCGATGATGCTGCTGATATTTGGATATGCGAACTCTCTCCATGTTACTGAAGATAATTAGCGTGAGGGCCTGGCACTCACTTTCAGGCTTATCAATGTTGGTTCTCAAATGTGGGCTTCAGCTGGGTAGTTCAAGAATCTGTGGGATGACTATTCCGAGAAGAATAATGAAGGTGGACTAGTCAACTTCATTGTCGCTTCAATTACGATAGCAAATCTCCGACAATAGTGATCATTGTCGTGGGACCCTGCCATTGTCTGTCTCCTATTCATAGTCAATGCAGTTGAATGCAGGTCAGTAGGGGTCATTTAAGTCCAGTACAACATAGGTATCAAATGACATTTTATGGTCGTAGTCTGTGCACCCTTAGGGTGTGTTTGGCTGTACTCATCCACATATACTTCGCATTAATGATGTTAGGTGGTTCAATATTCCCGTCAGCACCTATCAGGTAACGTTGCTCAGAAAATGTAGGCTTGGATTGGTGGGTGTAGTTAAGGATCACACTTACAAGGTGATGCAAATATGGAGAGGAGGGGTAGGTCATACCTGAACACTCTAAGTACACCTTTATCTGCTCAGATATAGAGACTACTTAATCGATAAGAGGTGTGCATCAGGACAGCCCAACACCCATTTGGACTGGGGAAAACGTACTGCGTTGCTAGGATAATGGGTCTCAATGTAAAAGTTAGCTATTCCTTTATCTATCCGTCTCGGAGCGACACCACCACCTGTCGAGTGTAGTTTGAAGCTTTTAAGGATCTTGAAGGAAAGTGGACAACATTCTTTACAAGCAAATTGTGGAAAGATTGATGTATTTTACTACAACAAGGCCTATAATGTATGTTAGTCTTATCACCAAGGTGTTTAATTTTTGAACATCAATTTAAGGGAGGGATTGTTGGAGATATTATTCTAGTCTATTGCACAAGAGCTAATAATCCTAGTCCTTGGGAAGTAGTAGTTTGTTATTTACCAAGTCTTTAGGAAGTTGTGGTTTACTACATACCAAGTCATGTTCAATTGCACGTTAGAGTTAGTGGATCCTATTTTCCTGCTATTAACAGTTGGTTTTTGCTCTATATAAAGAGCAGTGACTATAAGTTCTGAATTGGTAGTGCGAGCAATAAAGTTTATCATTTTGTTTCAATGTTCTTCCTTTGATCTATATTTTTAACAAGATGCCACTGCCAGAGGATGGATTGGATTGAAGGACCAAGTGATCCACCATTTTGAACTTATCTTTGAAGATCCAGGCATTCCTTTCTTTTCACAAAATCCACATGATCGTGTCTGGGATGCGAGCCCTGTGTCACACAGACTCCACCTTCCAAGTTTTGACCCACTGATTAATACTTCCTCCAATCGTACCTTGACCACTTGTATCCAGCTAAAATATTGTCTACATTCTCTTAGCCAAGCCAAGTTGAGAAAAAGATGTCAACACATCATCAGTACCATTGCATATGACACAGTTAATGCCGGTAGCATTACCCTCTTCTTAAACTCTACCTCGTCACATGATCGACATAAAGAAGCAAACAAAATTCTGGGTGGTAATCCACTTGATTCGAGGTCAAGGGGTTGATACAGAGACTTAGCTGAGAAGTTTTTTTTCTTACTGCCAAACTCAACAGTCTTCATGACTGTGGATTGAAGAGCATTTAGCAAACCTGAGAGCTGATATACCTCCAATATCTGATTTACATATTCCAGCACTTTCGATTGTCCGACTTAACCATGAAACTTTTAATCATCCCATTTTTCTTTTTTTAAGCCCTGAAATACTTCATTTTTCTTTTTTTAAGCCCTGAAATACTTCATTTCTGCACAAAAGTGGATGGATCCTAAGCTTTTCAGGATAACTTGTCCAACACCAAGATTCAATGCTCGGAATACTTAGATGTCGATCCAGCCCTGCTCCTTAGTTCCTTGGTTTTTGAGTACGTCTTTGGTACGCTCTTCCTTGCCTAGCACCAATGAAACCACTTTGCATAAATCTCTCTTCAAATATAGAATTTCTAACAGGCACAAATTTATGGTATCACCTAACTATTTATCACAATTAGGCCTGAAGGATAACATCACCAGCCCAAAGGATAATTGTACCAGCCATGACTGGTTCTAGAGAAAACCAGGCTGAAGGCTATACTCACCAAACCCAAAGATTATTTGTCAGGGTCGTCACCACATAAGCATACCATAAAATCCACGCCATTAGAGCAAGCATGGTGTTCTATGATAACTTGTTTTAGCTCCAGTTTATCTTAAGATCTCAACATTCATTTTCAGAATTGAGACTACGTTATTTGATTCCCAATCATGGGAAAAAAATGCAGGTTAACAATTTGTCTCTCTCTCTTCATTCCTAAATCCAATGTCTATCTTTCAGCATCACATACTGAACAAATGCTAAAAGACATCAGAGACTTCGTCATATTTATCTTTTAGGAATTGATATACTGCTGTTTTTTAACAAAGGAAAGGAAGTCACTTTGATAGGAGCGTTAGAAACAAGGTTGCATGGAGTGCTCGGGGAGAAAGAAGAAAATGTAGGAATAAATACTCGTAACTTGAAAAAATGAGTGATCAATCCACATGTCTAGAAAGTTGCAATTAAATGGACACTGTTTTTTTCCTAAGTAAATTTAACATAAACACCTCAGCCTCCCACTCCTCACTCCATAGCCAATTATCATTGACAATGAAGACCCATTGAGAATTTGGCTAGTATCGATCAATGCCCCTTAGAATTTGGAGGCCATGTCTTTCACATAAGATTCAACCCACTTAGTCAATGCTTTGACAATTATTTCATGGACACTTCAAATGAGATTGTTTTATTACCACATAACTTCCGTTGAAAATAAATAGCTGGTATTATCAAGTAGATTTGTTTGTTTAAGATTCACCCTTCCGTTTAAGATTATTATGTTTAACACCTTTAAATTTCAGCACAAACATATCCCCCTCCCCATTGAATTTGTTGTTTATTGAAAATTGTCATAGTTACGAAAGCTGAGTTCACTATTAAGGTGTGAGAACACAAGATTTGCTCGACAACAACCCAACAACTAGTACACATAAAGAAAGGATGAATTTATCATATGCTGCCCAATCATTTTGAGCAAGTGATTATGCAAGCTAAAAAAACAAATACGAGGACCTTTGGGTCACACAAAGTATAGTGTTCAGAGAAGCCTTGTGATATATGGAGTGAAGTCTGGCACGTGGAACAAGAAGGAATTAAAATCCTGATCCTTTCCACCAGCTAGAATTTTGGCACCGGATGAACGCTGGTGGCATGCTTAACATATGCAAGTTGGACAGAAAGTGGTGTTTCCAATGGAGGACGAGCGAGTAACATGTAAGAACTTGCCCTTGGGAGGTGAACAGTTGGTGAAACTCAATATCTGGAATTCAAGAGACCCTCTATTTTCCTCTTTTTCTTCTTGTGAAAATAACTGAGATGAATTAATTTTTTTATCATAATTCAACGCCCCCTTACTGTTTGTTTGTTTTTTTTACTTTTTTTTTTTTTTTTTTTGACAAATATGGATTTTAGCGATCTATAATAATACTTAATTTTAAATTACCTAAACATAATCTGATTTTTTGGCAGGCTTTCACGAATTGCATCCTCACAAAAAAAAGTGGGGTTAATCCAGCCAATTGTGTTCGCCGAAACCACAAGTGAAAATTTTGGTGGATAGGGATCCCATAAAACTATTCTTTCAAGGAATAGGCCAAACCGGATATTACCACTTGGATCTGCAACCAACATGCCGCATGCAAAACATGGGAACTAGCGAAACTAGAGTTCAAGTGACGACATTTTTTTTCCACACTTGTGTCAAGGTCACTAACATTTCATTGGGTAAATTAATCAAACATGTAACAGTATTGCTCGAAATGAAACCCAACTCATCTGAGAAACACTAAAGAAACAGATAAGGAAACAAAAAAAACTCACATTCTCCTTCAGCAGGCCAAAGCTGTCTTCAAACAAAACGATCAGCAGCAAAGAAAGTCCAACAGTGAAATCTGCAACATCTTCAATGTAAACTGTGCCAGCATTAGCAACAATTATTCCTTTGCTTCTGCATTCTTCCAAGTCAATGTGCTCGACACCAATGCTGGTGGTGATTACCAGTTGTAGCGAAGGAAGGCATCAAATGATTTCTGAGGTGAGAGGTTTGTGACCAGTGCAAATGAGTGCGCAAACAGAGTGGGCGTGGGTGGTCAAGAAGAGGTTTTGGGAAATGGAGGATGAGAGGGGGTTGATGGAGTCGAATTTTTTGAAGAGGTTCACATGGAGCATACGGTTTGTGAGATAGGTTTGTGGTTCTTGAGTTCAAATGGTTCTGCTTCACTAACTGCTATCAGTCCTTAATTGTACAAAATAATGCAAGTTTTCATCACAAACCTTAATATGCAACTATTCCCCATTATTAAGGGTTATAGCACTTTGTGTCATTGATAGCCTAAGAAAATATAACACTCAACAATAATCATGCCATGGAGATGAGACTCTTACTCATACTTGACTGCAGATAATAAGGGCTTATTAGAGAAGAAAGCCTCCAAGTTTGCTATGACAAGTTCATGCAAATCAGAATATGATTCCAATGTGTGCACAGCTTTGTGTGGAGATAATACAACATTGTCCAATTCAAAGAGTTCCCTTGGAACATTAGGTTCTTTTTCAAACGTATCCAAACCAGCGCCTCCAATATCTCCTTCCACCAAACGCCGCACCAATTCCTTCTCGTCAACGAGAGCCCCACGCCCCACGTTAATCAGAACTCCATCTTTTCCCAGTGCAGACAAGACGTCCTTGTTGATGATGTGGTACCTTTCATTGGTCAGTTCACAGCAAACAACTAGAATGTCACTATTGGCAGCAAGATCCTGGATATTTGTTTAGTAAAGAAAAGAAACATGTGGTTTCTTCTTTCTCGAATTGTATGAAGAGTGATTCTAAATGTCGAGGAAATCAGCGTGGGATGCTCCCATGCACGTGCTCCTACCTCGTTTCAAACAAAAAAAAAAGAAGAGGGAATTTTCATCTTCACATAGACAGAGACAGAGAAGAAAGTCACTTCCTCTTCCCCAATGAAGACCGAGGAAGCCCTCCCTCTCCTGCTCGATAGAGAAGCCATTTCCTCTCTTTCTCCCCCCGAAGATAGACAGTCCTTCTCTCTCCCCATACGAAGCTCAACGGTCCCTTGAGAAGACGAAAACGAATACCCTCTCCCACAAGGTAAAACTTCTACCTTTGTTTTAGTTTATTTTCCCTCTCATTCTCTCACTCTTTGTGTGTGATTTCTTGTTGGGGATTTCTACATCTACGGTTTCTATTAGATCTAGGGTTTCTTTGCTTTGATATTGAATTGAAACCCTAGATCGAGCAAAAAAAAATCGATTTCATATTCTTCATATATGTGTTGAGACAATATTTTGATGGGTTTATGGATTTTGAACAAATAGGGTTTTCCTATTTCTCAAGTCTCAACCCATCTGCTGCTTAAATCAGTTGAAATCAACTCTTGAATATTCTCGAATCAGATCTATAGTTCAGATCTGGTGTTCCTATTTCTATTTCTCGTTTATTAACTGCAACTTCAGTCGCTCAGCAAACTGCTTCATAATTCAGTTTGGTTCGATTTTGATGGAATCCTGTCAATAATTTTGTAACAAATCAAACATGTGTTTTGTTTCCCCTGTGGAACTCATGCTCTATTCTTCATCAGATTTGGGAATTTTGAAGATTTTCCCATACTCTTGTTCATCTCTTTTAATTAGTTAGGGTGTTTGTCATTAAATTTGGGTTGTTTTGAAGAACACCGTGAAGTTGGGATTGTTTTTAGCTCATTGTTGATTTCACCAAGGTTCTAAAAATATAATTTTAGGCTCATTATTTACTTATGAGTTTAGATGCTCATCATTTGTTTCATATGGTTAACCAGCCCAAAACCCTACTCATGTTTTTCATTCCATGTTACAGACTTTGGATAGGTAGTTCATAGGAAAGAAGAGATCGCAAGGTATTCTCAATCTCCCATTTCTTCTTCTTATAAATTATGAACAATTTTTTTTTAATCATAACACACTCCTCTTCTTGTTTACTAGTGTCTTAAGTTTGAACACTATGTCAGTGTTCGAATTTTTTCTTTGCTAAACTTTTAGTGTCTCAAGTCATAAGCCCAGCAAGGTATAACTAATCTCTCTCTCTCTCTATATATATATATATATCTTTGCTCCTACTTCATGCATTGCTCAGTGATGATATATAGCCTCCACATAGAAGAAAAACTATATGGAAAAGTTGTTGATATATATTGCATACCCGTCCATGCATATATCTTACGACTACAAAATTTTTACATGCAGGAATGGCATTCACAACGTACGTAGTCTATCGAGGTCGTCAACTTGGAGTATACCTGAGCTGGCAAGCATGTCTATCTGCGGTATCAGGGTATAGGGGCTATTACGAGGGACTTAATCAATACTTTGATAATATGTACAACGATCTTAGTTGTACTATCTATTTTTAAGTTCTTGACTGAATGATGTAATGTAATATGTATAGCTCTGATGTAAGGATAATGATCATGTTTTTAAGTTTTGTTTTTGCATAATCAGTAACAGAGTTTTGCAGCTTCGTGAACTTTTACTTTGAAAGCTATTCGAACCTCTATCCACAATCCTTGCAGGAAAGCAAATATAATGTTATCAATGAGGGTTGTTTATCCCTCTTGGAATTCCATTTTTATCCTCAATGAGTTTTGCAGTTTTTATCCTCAGTCTATAATGTTATCAATTAGTTTTGTAGTTTTAATCCTCAATGGAATTCCATATAATGTTATCAATCAGTTTTGCTATCATTATTTGCAATAAATTAAGAAAGTAAAAATGAGAACAAATGAAACAACAAGTATATCAGAAGAATCTGCTATCATTATTTGTTCAAAATGAGAACAAATGAAACAACAAAAAAGTAAAAATGAGAAAGCTGCTATCATTATTTGCTCAAAATTTTCATCAACCTGCCAAGTATATCAGAAGAATCTGAATGTTGTTTTCAACAATTTCATGACATAAAGTCTTGGCAACAAAAATACTAGGGCTGAAAACTGAACCGACTTAGGTCGGTTTTAAAATTTTCAAACCGAAACCGAACCGACCATTAACAAAACCGATCCGAAACCGAACCGATTCTAATTTATGCAAACCGTAACCGAACCGAACCGACTAAAATCGAACCAAAACCAAAATAAAACCGAACCGACCACTATTTTAAACATATTATATTATTTATTATATATATTCGGTTGGTTTGGTTTGGATGGTTAAAATCACATAAAAACCGAAAATCGAACTGACCACTTCGATTTTGAATTTTTTAAAATCGAAACCGATCTGAACCGAATTTAAACAGAACGAATTGGTTCGGTTTAGATCGGTTCGATCGGTTTGTTGTTCAACCTTAAAAATACATTGCCAATCTAGCTGTTCTTGACTAACCTGTAACAAAAAAACTGCTATGTTCAAAAAAACTGCACCAAAAAATTACATTGCCAGTGTAACAAAAGAACTGCCATGTTCAAAACTGCACCAAAAAAAAACTTGGCAATGGATGCCCACTAGGTGGAGAAAGGCTGCTGACTCAACGAGTACCATGAAGATGAAAATCCAGTTCTTCCTTCATATTGAGACTTTGTGGGAGGAGATGTGGCACCAGAGGTCATTTTCTAAGATCCAGCAGCAAAGTTAGCTTAGATTTAGATGGTCCCCTCAAATTCTCATGACATAGAATTTCATGCAACCAAACACACCTTAAGGGTTCTCTTTGAATTGCCGAGTCTTCTTGTGGGTTCTCTTGTTTAAATCTTGGTTGAAGGGTTGACATATATTTTGTTGAAACTTGATTGGTGTCACTGGTGTGTTACTCTTCATGATAAAGGGCCATTTCTACATCTTTGTTGGATTCAGTGGATTTTTTCTCCTTATATTATTTTATCACATCTATCAATATACAGTGTGATAAATGAGTAATACTATAGTGCACTGGTCGAGTGGGAGAGGGAGGGCTTCCTCGGTCTTCGTTGGGGAGAGGGAGTGACTTTCTTCTCTATCTCTGTCGAGATGGAAACGGGGAGAGGGAGAGGTTCCCTCCTCTTCTCCCCCAAAATTTCGATTCCCTCTTCTTTTTTTGAAACGAGGCAGGAGCACGTGTGAGGGAGCATCCCTCGCTGATTTTCTCGTTGTTTTCCTCGACATTTAAAATCACCCTAATATTTTAGGGTGATTCTAAATGTCGAGGAAATGGGCGAGGGAGGCTCCCTTGCACGTGCTCGAGCTTTGTTTTAAAAAAAAAAGCAGGAAAACTAAAACTTCCAAAACTTAAAAAATGCGGCCTTTTTTCATTCTCTTTCTTCCCAAGACCTCACTTAAATCAAATCACCTTCATTCTCAACCATCTCTCTTCGCCGATCTCTCTGTTCTGGTCTACTCTGTTTCTGAAGCATGGGTTTAAAACCAGGGCGAAGGAGCAACAACAGCAGCGGCAACAGATGTGAATATGGACTATGTTTGTACCTCTATTATGAATGTTTGTACCTCTGTTTGTTTGATGAAGATGAAGTCAATGAATATGGACTTCATAATATGAAGTCAATATGAATGTTTGTTTGTTCCTCTGTTTGCCCCTCTAAGATGAAGTCAATATGAATGTTTGTACCTCTGTTTGTTTGTTTGTTTGTACCTCTATTATGAATGTTTGTACCTCTGTTTGTTTATTTGTACCTCTATTATGAAAGTCAATATGAATGTTTGTTTCAGGAAGAGAAAAACCTTTTGCAAACCGACTTCATCTTCATCGAAGCTCCCTCACAGCTGCCAAGTTGGGTATTAATTAATGTGTTTTGACTTTGAGGTGATGGAATATAGCTGGAATGTATGAGAAGATTGAGTAGAGTGGAATGAGTGTATTTGGGCCATCAAAAGCTATTTACCTGGTGCTGAGTGTTTCTTTAATTTAGGGAGGTGGAGTGGACTGATGTGAGTGAGAAGCATTCATTGCCGTCTCCTTTGTTGGAAGAATCTTTTCTTGCGAGGATGACCTCCATGGGATCATTCCTTCAGCTCTTGATTGTAACCCCCATAAAAAATGCAGATGTGTGGAACAGGTTACATAGCCTACTAGTGATACATCTTAAACTTTTTTTATAGAACATCCATAAAGAAGCTGCCATTGAAGCGCAAACTTTTCTGCTACCTTTATCCAAACGCATGAAGTTTCACTCATGATGTTCAAATACGTGATACATTTTCTAGTTTAAATGTTCAGTATTGAATGAAGCAGTTTTAGTTTTTCCATCTTATCTTCCAAATGCAGATACAACTCTGAACATCTTTCTGGTGCGATTGATAAGGAGTTCGATAGCTAGATTCAAAGAGGGCTAGCTACTAACCCCACATATATGTATGTTTGAAATGAGATATCGATCGATCTCTTGGTCTGTTTCGGCACAAAAAACAAGCAATTTAATAACTTACTTGTGAAATGTATACCTAAAAAACACAAACGATTTAAGTTTCCCCATGTTACAGTCTTATCTTTTGCGTTCTGCATGTGTGGTCCTCGAATAAGCCACACAACACTTCAATATCAAACACACATTCTGGATGATCAAGATTGATATGTGTATGTAGTGTTCATTGATCATATTCACATCATGCACATACACATATCAATCTTGATCATCTAGAATGTGTGTTTGATATTGACACATTCACATCTGTTGCCGCAAGGTAAAAATAGAGGTATGATATTCACAATATAATAGAGGTACAAACATTCATAATAGAGGTACAAACAAACAAACAGAGGTACAAACATTCATATTGACTTCATCTTATCCAAACAAACAGAGGTACAAACATTCATAATAGAGGTACAAACAGAGTCCATATTCGCATCTGCTGCCGCTGCTGTTGTTGCTCCTTCTTCGCCCTGGTTTTAAACCCATGCTTCAGAAACAGAGGAGACCAGAACAGAGAGATCGACGGAGAGAGATGGTTGAGAATGAAGGGTGATTTGATTTAAGTGAGGTTTTGGGAAGAAAGAGAATGAAAAAAGGCCGCATTTTTTAAGATTCAAAAGTTTTAGTTTTTCCACCTTTTTTTTTTTTTAAAAGCTCGGGCTCGTGCGAGGGAGCCTCCCTCGCCCATTTCCTCAACATTTAGAATCACCCAAAATAATATCACCTTGGTGCCAAGTGGGTACGCTCCTTTAACCGGCCAGAGCCTTCCACGAACAAAACGATCAGAAACAGAGACCTTTCTGAGCACATCAAGCAAGAGCCCAACACCCAAATTCGCAACATCTTCAGAGAAAATTGTGCTGGCATTAGCAATAGTGATGCCTCTGCGTCTGCACTCCTCCAAATCAATGTGATCAATACCAATGCTGGTGGTGATCACCAGTTGTAGCGAGGGGAGGCATCGAAGGGTGTCGGATGTGAGGGGTTTAAGAGCAGAGCAAACTAGAGCACGAACAGAGTAAGCGTGAGTGGTCAAGAAGAGCTGTTGGGGGTAGAGGAAGAGGAGAGAGGATTGATGGTATTGAATTTGTTGGTGAAGGTTTCTTGGTAAGATGGAATGAAAGGGAATGGTCGAAGGAGAAGGACTGATGGGAGATTGTTGCTCTTGTTGTTGTCTAATTTGGCCAGGGATGATGATGATGAGGTGATGTGAGCCATGGCGTTATTGGAAACAACAGAAGCAGCAGAGCACTCATCCACTCTACTCTAGTGCTGTGAACAGTTAACAGTGAACAACTTCTTTTCCATTGCACAATTGCCTTGTCTAATTTCTGAAAGCATCTCTACCAGACATTTCTTTGGGTCTACCATCAACCATGTACCATAGAGTGAAAACCAACCCAATAGGCATTTCTACACTCTTTCGGTTGCTCAGAGGGATTCACTGTGAAAGACCCATCATCAGGTCTACCATCAAGTTTTGACCCATTGATTAATACTTCCTCTAATCATGCCTTTACCACTTTGTATCCAGCTAAAAATATTTCCGACATTCTCTTAGCCACTTTGTAGTTGAGAAAATAGATAAATCATTTGTATCATTGCATATGACAATACTGCAAGCTTGCATTACCCTCTTCTTAAGTCTTCTTTTGTTAAACTCTACCTCCTAGGGTGATCGAAATAAAGAAGCAAAAAAATTCTGGTGGTTACCACTTGATTCGAGGTCTCCATTACCATTGGTTGGTTTACACAGGGGTTGGTACAAATACTTAGCTGAGAAGTAGGGCTGAACAAAAAATCGATTAAACCGACCGAACCGATCAAAATCGAACTGATCGGTTCAGTTTAAGTTCGTTTGGTTCGGTTTCGGTTATAAAAACTTCAAAACCGAAGTGGTCGGTTCGTTTGGTTCGGTTCGATTTCTATATAATTTATATAAAAATAATATAATATGTTCTAAATAGTCATACAGATCGATTTTATTTCGGTCTTAGTTCGATTTTAGTCAGTTCGGTTACGGTTTGCATAAAGTAGAATCGGTTCGGTTTCGGCAACCCTACTGAGAAGTCTTCTTTCTTATTGCAGTCTTCATGACTGGATTGAAGAGCATTCAACAAACCTGAGACTGATATACCTCCAATGTCCGACTTACATATTCCAGTAATTTTGTTTGTTTGACTTAACCATCTGTTAATCATCCCATTTGATGCGTCAAAATTCGTCCCCGTAGACTCTTAACCTGCAAAAATAAACAGCAGTGAGCCAAGGGCCCCCGTTGTGGTGGTCGAAGACATTTCGATGCTAAAGTCAGGCGACTGGGTAAGGATGGATGTAAACTATAAATTAGATTGTAAGTGCGTACATTTTTCATCCCCTTTGTTCACCTTATATAGTGAATACTTTACTCCTTCATTGACTCTATCCTCGAGGTTTGATGGAGGGAGGAGATCTCGCTAAGGATTTACCTGTCGATGATTGGGTTGCATTTGACACTTGGCTATGTTTGGGACCCAATACTTGATTGGATCAAGAATTGTACAAAATATATCTTGGGCTTGTGATAGCCCAACTCCAAGATTTACATCACGTTGGGCTTGCATGATTTGGGCTTGGGCGTCTGACTTACGAATTGATCGGTGATTTGGCTGAGTCTAACTTGATCATGCCTGGGCCTGCTTGAGAGCGCACTGAAGCCTTACTATATTAGGGTTGGGCTATGCCATGTGTATGGCTATGACTGCCTGATTGTTTGATGTCTCATCAGTTACTCCTCTAGTTAGTGGCCCTGCATATAGGGGCACTAATTGATTGTGGGGGAATGTGTGTGGCCATGATGGCATACTTTAGCACCTTTTGGGTTCCTGTGTTGTGGTTAATGCTTTTGTAGTAATTAGGGAATCACTTCTTTCATACATCGAGCTTATATAAGCATGCCTTGGGATACTTTTATCTTTTTGCCTTCCAGAGCTACTTTCTGTTCTTTGTTTTAAGCTTTTACAATTCAACTGAGCTCAAATATTTATACAGTCATATCTGTGCGGCCTTATTTTTCTCGCAACCACCATGCGACGTGCTGTGACTTTTTAGGGGGCGCTGGCGTGAGAGAAGGATTTGACCGATCTCCATCGACGATATGAAGTTCCTGACAATCTGGAGCTGTGGCTCTTTGCAAAGGGTGAGTCTCAAGTTTTTTTGAGGGGGGGGATTCATCTGTCTGTACAAGACCATGTTTGAGGCTAGCCTGCACTTCCCCGTTCTTGATGCCATTTGGCGTTTATTGCCTTACCAGGGTATTGTGCTAGCCCAGATAGTGCCAAGCAAGTGGAGTATATTGATTACTACGTTGATTAGGGGCGAGAGATACGAGGTTCCGTCTGTCAACAAAACTACCTCATTTTCTTACCTCAATCAAGATGAACAAACTCGGTGTTTGTTGGCTAATAAAGCCATCTTGCCTGAATTGGCACGTTGGAGGACACAGAAGACTGTATTGTTTTTGCGCTTCTATGAAGTTTGGGTATTTTACCCATAATGGCCAGATGATCTTTCGTAGCTTCAGGGATCTTAATAAGTTTCATGTATTCCCCTCGCTTTCTATTTTTAATACGACATTTGTTGTTGTTTGACTTATATGGTGTTCCCAACTAGGAGTGCATGACCTTGTTGTACTGTCACGAGGAGGAGAAAATGAAGGTCAAATTCTTACTTTGCCACCATGTCTATTTCAAACATTATTCAATCAGAGAATATCAGACTGAGTGGTCTGTTTTCCCATGCATTTGGCAATGTGGGGTAGACTCTTCCACTTTTTTGAGGAGGTGGACGGCTCTTCCACTTTTTTGCAGGGTGGTCCTGTCACCAACCCAAATGCCATGCAAATAGCGCCACCCTCAATGTTTCAGAGCCTGCCTCTGACCTTGCAGTTTAGGAAGTTGTCCCTAACTCTGTCGTTCAGGAAGTTGCCATTTACTCTACTTTTTCTGATCCTGCCACTTGAGCGACATTTTGTATAAGAGTAGTTTTTCCTTCCTTTCTTTTGTGTTTGTGTTATAACTGTCGTACTTGCCAATTTAGCTGTGCTTAGGTCAAACAGACTAATGCGTCACCGCTACTTTTAGATTGGATTCAGACAGTCAAGTCCCCTTCCGTCTATAGTAGTACTTAATCTGGGCTAGAACCCCTTGTTTAGATCAAATGGGTCGTCACTTGACAATAACGCTAACTTAATATTTAAGAAAGCTTAAGTTGTGGAGTAGTCAATTTTACCCGAGCGAATCAGGTACTTGTGGTGTCATAAGTCTTACCTCGAGGAGGAATTAGACTTGGATAGTCATTGTCTGGGTTTGGATAACTAGGCTTCCATAACAAATCTCAACCTTATGTAGAACTGTAGAAGTAAAAGTGGTGGTAGAGAGGTCATTTCTGCTAAGATGAACCCTAGACTATTGAAGTATATGGGCTCAATCCTGAAGAGGAGTTGAGCTGCCGGGAAGTCGTCAAATGGGTTAGAATGTTAGAATTTTACGATTAAGGCTAATCCTGAACAGGAGTTAGGTTATGGAGAAGTCATTTCTGCCTGAACGGACTAGACTTCCATAGTAATTGGCCCAATCCTAAACCCTAATTCTGAACAAAAGTTAGGTTTTGGAGAAGTTATATGTGTCTGAACGGACTAGACTTCTGTAGTATAAGGGCTCAATCCTGAAAAAGAGTTGAGCTGTCAAGAAGTCATCTCAGCCTGAATGGGTTAGAATTCCATGATGAACCCTAATCTTGAACATAAGTTAGGTTATGTGGAAGTCATATTTGTTCGAATGGACTAGACCTCTGTAGTAATAGGCTTAATCCCGAAGAGGAGTTGAGATGTCGGGTAGTCGTGGTCCCCTTGGTCAGACAAGGTTTGCCCCTGTATATGGAGTTGAGTGTGAAATGACATCGTTTTTAAATACATTACCTTTATTGATAGTTCTTCTTTAAATGTTCTACATGATACTCTCCACTCAAGTTCTTTGACCAGTGGGCTCTTGGCCCTTTGGTCCTTCTCCAGGGGGCTTAGGGCGACCCCACTATTTGCCTGATTGATTCATTGCCACGTAGTGGCACTGTTATGTAGTGTACTAATTTCCCCTAATAGTCTCTGCAATATTATCAGTGCGCGAGATACTAGGGGCATTGGTGTCGAGTAGAGATCACCCCTCTCATCTGGTGGAACCAAGGCCTACCCAAAATTACATTGTATGTAAAGGGGGTGTCTACGACAATTAATTATGTCATTGGGATCCTTATTAGGTCTGGTTCCCCTGCTACCACAGGCAGTTTGATGTTTTCGACTGGGTAGCTCCGCACGCCACTGAAGCCGATCATGGCCTGGTTGTGCAGCTTCAACTCTTCTTCCCTTGGCCGCATCCTACATAATGCCTCTTCGCACCCCACTTTCTTGATCGTGATGACCAAGGCGTTGTTGTGTAGGGAGTGGACTTGCATGTTTTCCTCTTTGAATGCTAGATCCAAGGTCGGATGCTCTATTCAAGCATGCTGGATAGGGTGGTCTCTATGGCGGAAATCTGTACGCAGTTCTCAGACTACTATTTTCCTTGACCGATTTGATTGTTCATGATGCGTTTAGATATCTAAACTGCAAAAAGAGCAGTAGTTAAGCCCAAGACCATTGTTGTGATGGTCAAAGACACTCTGATGCTTAAGTTAGATATAATTCGACAAAGAGGGAAGAATGTATGTAAAATTGTAGTGTGTATACCTGTATACCTTTCTTCCATATTTCACCGACTCTTATAGCGATCCTTCCCTCCTCAACTATCCATGCAATCGAGGGCATGATGGAGGGAGGAGATCTCGTATAAGATCTTACATGTGCATGATTGAGTACTTCAACACTTGGCTCTATTTAGGACCCAATGCTTGATACAGCTATAACTAATTTTGTGCGAGTGGATCTAGGGCATGTGACAACTCCGAGATTCATTGTTTGGGTCTCATTGTCCTGGGCCAAGCCCTAAGACCCGTGCCTATGGGCTGGCGTATCTTGGGCCTTGGCACATAACTTATCGGCTGAATAGTAGTCTTGCGCATGGGTCCGCTTGGGACTACATTGAAGCATTTTACGTGCTAGGGTTAGTCCATGCCACATGTACCACTATGATTCAGTGATTGTTTGATGTCTCATCACCTACTCCCTCTAGTTAGTGGGTCTGCATGTTGGACCATTAACTGCCTGTGCATAGGGGCCCAAACAGGGTAATGATGATATAATTCGACACCTTTTCGGCTCCTTAGCTGTAGTTATTGCTTGTGTGGCAGTTTTTGGTGATTGCTTCACCTACAAGTCAAGTCTATATAGACATTCTTTGAGAGAATTTGTCCTTCTTACATGCCTAAGTTTTTGTTTTCTTGTCAAGAATCCTCTTCAGTCGGATTAGGTGCAAACTTCTTTCTGATCACGACTTACTGATTCTCGTCTGATCGCCTTCTAGGCTGTAACGATTTTTATGGAACGTTTATGATAATGGAGAAGGATCTTCACAGCCGATACCGGATCCCTGTTGCTTTAAGGTTAGCGTTCTAGCGCGATGGTGAGTCTCCGATAACCCCAAAGGGTACATAGCTTTGTAAAAAGCCATGTTCGGAGTGGGCATGGGTTTCCTTGTTCTTGAAATTATTTGAAAATTTTTGTCATTCTATGGTATCATTCCGGCCCAATTGGCACCAAATGGGTGGAGGGTTCTAATTGCTACCCTGGCTAGGGCGAAGGTTGTGGGGCTCCACCTAACGCCCAGGTTGATTTTGTTTCATGTCTCCCATCCGGACGAGCACCCATGGCACCTATTGGCTGACTTGCTTTAGCGGGCATTCAGAGGACAATGAAGAATTGGTACCGGTATTACTTTCTGCGGTCAAAGTTCTTTGACCAAGGGGACTGACCGATATATCACAACTTCAAGAACATCAATAGTCCTCTGAATTTTCTCGTTTGATGTTCTCGGCATGGTGCTTATTGTATATCTGACGTGCCATCTGTTTTCTCTATCAGTGGTACATGACGTGGTTGCCTTTTCTCGTGAGGATAATAAAGCTAAGAATGAATTTCTTTCTTTGCCGCCTATGCCCTTTGTGGACGCATTTACTGCTGCACTTATCGAGCGCATTGGTTTGTTATTTGAAAAGGTCGACATGGTGAGCTGAGCGTTATCCACTCTAACTGGCTCCTCTTCTAGTGTCGGAGCGTCAGGGATGTTTAAGAAGATAGTTGCGAAGGATTCCACTCATTCTAAAAGAAAAGTTGTGGAGGGGCTTCTTCCCCCGGCATGTAAGTCAAAAAAGATCAAGGTGGATGATGCCCTCTCTGCTTTGTTGTCTGTTACGGAGAGGGAACTCGTTGAGCGTTCGCATTCTGTGGTACCTTTCCTCACTTCTAGAAAGACATCGCCTGAGTCTGGTGGTCTCCCTGTTTGTCTTCCTGCACCAATGTCTTCCCTCGAGGGGGAGCATCTTCTTCTTGCTGGGGTGGAGGACCCAGTGGTTTGGATGAGGAGCAGCTCGAATGTGTCAATGCTCGCTTTCTCGATGCAACATGAGGCTTTCCACTGGTGGTGAACTAGGTTTGAAGCTCCGGGCTCCAAGGGACATTGCTCGCGATATGCTAGCGACTCCTGCTGCCCCAAGTTCCTAGGCTCGCTCCGCTCCCCTGTAGTCTACTGCCGACAAGGGGAAGGGAGTCGTGGAGTTTCCCCTTATTCAAAGGTCATCGTTGCCCTGCGGTACGGGACTCATCCCTGGCCCAAAAGTTTTCCATTCCGGTGCTCGTGTCAATTTCGCTGGCCGAGCGTTGTTGACCTCGACTCTGATGGCAGGCACATGTGGCATCAAGAGGTTGATTAAAGGATCGAGTCCTTGCAGTTTCTTAGGAGGTCCTTTTACCATTTGGTTGATCGTCTACCGTTGGAAGAGATACCTGCAAGAGATCATCTCAATCAAGGTTTAAAGAAGCTCATGTAAGTGTGATTGCTTATTTATTCGCCATGGACCTCTTACGTGAATTTTTTCGTAACCATGTGCTTGGTTGTCAATCAGGGGATGATCCACGTGACTTATGCTGGGATGCTCGATACTGAGGCTGTTACAGCTTGGAGGCTCAACTACAGGATGATCGTGAGAATATGAACAAAGCTCTGACCACTCAAGTTGACTTGGAGGTCTAGCTGAAGAGAGTCCAGGAGAGTCTGAAAGAAGCCATCCTTGTCAGGACAGATATGTCAGCCGAGCTCAGGGGAACTCAAGAAGATCGGGACAGATTGGTAGCTGAGCAGATTGATGTTTTTGACCACCTGTCATCTTTCCAAAGGTCTATTGTTGAAATCCAGAGTGCTCTGGATCACGAGTGTTCTGAGTCTTCTCAGCATAAGGTTATCTATGATGTTTTTCTTTGCAAGTGTTCCATCTTACTTAGGAGTGGGGCTCTGAGAGTTCAAGCCGAGTTGCGGCGGAGCGTAGGCTAGTAGACTGCGAGAGTGACCTATCTAGAGTGCGTTGGGAACTATCTGGCTTGGAGGTTAGTGATTATTGACGCTGCTGAGATTACTAATTTCATCAAGTTTTTGCTAGTAGGATGGATCTGCTGGACTATATCACGCAAGATCATGCGGACTAGGACATTTTCATCTATAGACAGGTGGCTTTAGCCATTTTGAGGAGGAGGATTGTTCCTCATCTTCCTCGTAGAGTGGCCCTTCGGCCGATCCTCGTGCCACGGAGATGATATTTGATCCTGCTATCCCCAAGCTTGTTGTTGGCCCTGAGGCCCTTTAGATTTTGATTTTCAAAAGGACGCTCCTGACTCTATTTGTGCATGAGTGGGTTTTGTAATGAAAGAAAATTTTATACATGAGAAAATTTACCTTTTCTTGTTTTTCTTTATATTTGTGCATGCAGTTATCGTACTTATCATTTCCAACTCTTGCTTAGATTAGGCAGAGTAGGTGCTGAGTAGGCGGATATATCTACCTTCACCTAAAGTAGGGCTTCAGTATGGACTGAACCCTTTATTTGCTTAATCTACTATGAGAGTTAAGTTTCCAAGATAATCACTTTTGTTCTTGCGGGTTATGCTATCTTGGTGACGTGATTGTTGCATCACTTAGTAGTTGATCTGTGTCGGAGTTGTCCTCGTTCCAAAGATGGCACTTCCTTCCTTGTCTCTGACCTTGGTAGATATTAGATAGCTTGGTAGACCATCTCTTAGTAGACCAACAACCTTGTCCGTCCTGAAGACGATTCTGAATTTAAGTGGGGTCGCCTCTGCCTTCTGGTGTGGCTCGCATAATATGCCCCATCCCAAGCTAGGAATTAGGCCATTGAGGAGCTGTCTTCACCCGAATAGGCTAGACTCCTAATATTTATCTGGCTCAAACCTTGAGAGGTCTTGAGCTAAGAAGTAGTCTTTTCATATCAGGGCTAGTCCTTCTATTTTGACCCTAATCCTGAACAAGAGTTGGATTGCAGAGATTCCTTCTTTGCTTAAACAGGCTCGACTCATGTGCATATCTTGTTTGATGCTTAAGAAGGCTAGGTTTCATAAGTTGCCTCAATCCTGAACATGATTCAAGCTGCTGAAAAACCATCTCGCTAGAACATGCTAGGCTCTTGTATTCTTCGGGTTTAGTCTTGAACATGACCTAAGCTGGGAAAAGTCCTTCACATTGATATAGGGTTTATAATATACCTCAATCCTGAACATGATTTGAGTTGTTGAGGGACCATCTTTGTTCGACTCAGTCCTAAACAAGACCTGCGCTGGGAAGGAGTCTGTTACACCTATCAAGGCTAGACTTTATAATAACCTCAATCCTGAATAAGAGTTGAGTTGTTGAGGAACCATCTCTACCCGAACGGGTTAGGTCCCTGTATTTCTCTGGCTCAGTCCTAAACATGACTTGTACTAGGAATGAGTCTATTACGCCTGTAAATGCTAGACTTCATAATAACCCCAATCTTGAACATGAGTTGAGTTGTTGAGGAATCATCCCTGCCCGATCAGGCTAGATCCTCATATTCCTCTAGCTTAGTCCTGAACATGACCTACACTGGGAAGGAGTCTATTGCACCTATAAAGGCTAAACTTCATAATAACCTCAATCATAAACAAGAGTTGAGTTGTTGAGGATCTATCCCTGCCCGAACGGGCTAGGTCCTTGTATTCCTCTAACTTAGTTTGAACAAGACTTGCGTTGGGAAGGAGTCTGTTACACCTGTAAAGGCTAGACTTCATAATAACCTAAATCCTGAACGGGAGTTGAGTTGTTGAGGAACTGTCCCTGCCCAACAGGCTAGGTTCTTATATTCCTCTAGCTCAATTCTGAACAGAACTTGCGCTGGGAAGGAGTTTGTTACGTCTATAAAGGCTAGAATTCATAATAACCTCATTCCAGAACAAGAGTTGAGTTATAGAGGAACCGTCCCTGCCCGAATGGGCTAGGTCCTTGTATTCCTCAAGCTAAGTCTTGAACAGGACCTGCTCTTGTTGCGCCTGTAAAGGCTAGACTTTTTTTTAGTGGTGAGTTGTCAATGGACTAGGCTCGATCCAATGTGTTGTACCTTGGTTCCTTGGCGAACTAGGTCACTTGTATGGTGAGCGTCGTGGCCTCTAGTGAAGCTAAACTTTGTGTCTGTGCACCATTTCGATCCCCATAGTTGGACCAGGTCATCTTCGGTGCAGTGAGTCGTCCGAAAACTGAACTTGCCCATTGCAGGGAACTGTCAATGGATTGGGCTCACCGCTTGCAGTGGATTGGGTCTGGTTCGCATGTGTGCCACCATGGTCTTGAGGTTGGACTAGGCTTTCTTAGGAGCGGTGAGTTGTAAGTGGACTGGACTCGCCTGCTTGCGGTGAACTGTCCATGGACTGTGTAACACCCCTTACTTTTCCAATGACAAAAATATTTATGTTTCAAAAATTCAATTGAAATTTGTGTTTTAAAATCTTCTTTTGTTTGACAAGTCATATTTTTCGAAATTCAGTTAACCATCTTACTTTCCGAATCTCGGGACGAGATTCCATTTAACGTGTGTATAATGTAACACCCCTAAATTTCATAAAGATAATTTATTTTATTTTTAATTAAATAAAATAGAGTTACAATTTATTGAATTTAAATTTATAAATTTTAGGGTTTTATTTAGTGTGTTTAGAGGGTGGGTGCATTTGGAATTTCAGTGGGGGCGGATAACCACCCACCCTATAAAGAGGAAATAAGCCATTTTCCTTCTTTTTTTTCTCCTTCTTCACGTTTTCTTCTTTTCGATGGCGGCTGGCGACGGAAGAACAATGGTTGGTGTGGTTGATTACGAGCAAGATGATGTGGAATCTGTGGGAGAGTTCCATCGACAGAGATATGGGAATCAAGGTTGCGATCAAATGAGGTGAAGGCTTGACTGTGGGTTGATTGCTAGGGTCAGTGGGTGAAGTTTGCGGTTGTGATGGGGAGTGATCTGTGACAAGGTTGTGTGGTGGCCCGAGGTGCTCATTAAACGGCCCGGAGTGGTTTTTGGTAGAGAATATCAAAGGTGAGTTTCTTCATTTACTTCACATTTACTGTGAGTCCCTCCTTTGATTTCTTCTCTTTGAAAGATTTTTTGATTTTGGTTGAATTTGTTGGAGGAAAGGTTGGTGTTATAGGTTATTTGCTTGATGATTTGTCTGTCAGAACTATTTGTTGTCTCTACATACCTAATTGAGCATTTTCTGTGACCAATCTTCACACACTGTTTTTATCATCTCATTATAGATGGATTCAAATTTTGCTTATGTGTGTGCTTGGTTGTTGAATCTATATGTTTTCATCAAAAGATCCAATTTTGTTTTTTGAAATGGGGTTTCACTAGTTTGTGGTTTTATGTTATATGATCCATGTTTGGTGGATTCAATCATAGTACTTGATTGGGGTTTTATCAGAAAATGATTTTTTTGGTCATCATATATAAAAGGTTTCAGTTTGTTCTTATTATTCTGGCATGGTGCAATAACATATACCTGTTGGATCTTGTAATTATTTTCCTGTGAAGTTAGTCTTGGAAAAAGAAAAAAGTGTGCCATCAGGAGTGTCTTTATTTATGTAGACACCCATATGAATAAGATTTCTTCCAATCTAGAACTAGCTCACAAGAGGTATGAACATTGATGTGGTTGTATGTTTTCTAGTTCAGGTCTGGGGAGTGTTAGTCATCTTCTTGTAACTTGTGGAAGCTAATCTAGGATGTTTGTTGTATTTTGGGTAATGGCTGAATCTATGGAAGAGTTGTTAAGAAGTTGGAGGATCATGCCCCAAGTTCAGTTCTCCGGTAATGAACCCAGAGTTCACAATTTGCAAAAACTCATTTGGTTGAAGGACATCCCCCCCCCCCCCCCAAGAGCTTGTTTCCTTCTTTAGATTATTCTCCAAGGCAGGCTGCTTACAGTTGATGATATCAACTTCCCAAATCATGGTGATTTATGTGGCATTGACTTAGAGAGCATTGACCACCTTTTGCTTGCATGTTCCTTTACTCATAGCATTTGAGAGAATGTCTAAGTGAATTCATAATGCAAGCTACTATTCCTGCCACTATTCCAAAACCAGCAAAGGTCTGGTCAGCACCAAATGTGTGAGGTCCTAATCTATCTTTGATTTGGAAATGGGGGTGGGATCTAAAGTTTCATGCTCTTGCCTAGGTTGTTTGGAGAGAGATAAACAACAAAGTATTCGAGGGAGTGTCCGAAGATGTAGATATGAAAATATTCAGGGAAGTGTCCCAAGATGTAGATATAAAGGTTACTCACTGTGCATGTGGTTGATACATACATTTTCCTTTGTTTAGAATTCATAATTGTATTGAGAATTCTTAGTTGAGAACATGAAGCTAGGGAGTTGTGTATTGGATTATGAGAACTGCAAAGTTGTGTTTGTTAATTCATGAGATTCGAGTTTCGTAAATGTCATTTATGAAGGATATTAACATGTCATGCATATGTCTCATGATTTAGCAATAAGGAGTTGAGGGTGATGTGATGAAAGGAAGAATTTTTTACTTGGAGAAACTAATTTTCTCATCATGGTCAAATTTGATATATCTTAATGGTTAGGGAGCTGAAAATTCGACTAAGCAGGAGAGCAAGACTTTGGTTATCTCTCATTCTTGTGGTAATCTTTGCTTGAAGCTCAAAAGTGGGTTCTAGGTCATCCTCATGGAATTCATGTGTGGATGTTTTGAGTATTCTAAAATTTAGCTTTGATGAACTGTTTCTTATGGGTATAGTATGTTTCTTGTGGGTATTGTCACAGTGGATCGAAACAAAGAAAATTGAATAGTATGTTTTCATGTGCAAGCAGAACTCCACCTACTGACCTTCTCCATGACTCATTCCCTGCTGTTGGTTAATGACATTGCTGCTAGTTAATGTCAATTGATTTCCTTGTCATCTTTTGGAGATTTCATAATCTTCTTTATTGGCACCTTTTCTCACAGGTCTTGCTCCCCTTCCTTTTCTTGCATAATAGAGTGAATAATTAAACTTGTTGGTAACAGTCTGATTATGCATCTTTTAGATGACACCCCATTTGAGATACTGTCAAACTAGGATATATGTGTTTATCCCTAAAATCACATTCCATAGATGATACCAGTTTGATGGATCTAGAATGCAAATTCCTTTTTGTGATTCTCTTACATTTTAGTTGTTCACTTTGCCTTAAATGATGGGTTGGTTGTGCAAATTTGGGTTCGGGTTACCGTGTACAATGCGACTTGCGCTTTGTGATTTCATGCGGTGTTATTAATTTTGGGATCTTAATTGTTTCGATGAATAGCTAGTCAAAGGAGTAAAGAAAGTTTTGTTACAGAGAGGTTATGTGTGTGTGTTTGTAGCGCAAACTGTTTTGCATGTATTTGCAAGTTTGTGCATTCGGGTTGGATGTGTTCGATCGGGTATGTTCTTGGGATGATTTTGCTTTTACTTAGAAACTTGATCTAATATACCTAAACTTATGAGTCTCACACTCTATATATTATTTTGTTCTAAGTAATCGTTTGCGAATGAAACTCTGAGTTAATTATGTTTGAGAAATTAATTTGTCAGGATTTATATTTTGATGAGATACATTTGGATGATTGTATTATATGCCAATTGGCTTGTTAGCGAGTCTAAATTCCTTATATTGAATGGGCTTTGATCCCCCATTTTGTTACAAAAAGTTTATATATGAAAAATGTAGGTTGCCCCAAAACAATGGGAGGATATCTTGATGAGATTGTTTATGATTTGACAATGTGTCAAATGCTATGTTTCCCCAAAAGAATGGGTGGATTTACTTATGAATGACAAAATGTCATTATGAAGGAAATTCTGAAATATAAAAAATAAATGATATTGATAAACTTTGATTTCTGAAAATTTAATCACTTGGAATTGTATCACTTAAAATTACCACACCATTTTTTGTTTATTATTTCCCCTCTATTATAGAGAAACTAAATAACAAGTGGGTTGTCTTGCGGAGGTGGGGCTCATATTTCTTATAGAGAAACTAAAATAACCTTTGGGTTAGTCTTGTGGAAATGAGGTGAATTTGTATGCCTAAGGCTTTGATATTTATCCATAAAGAATGTGACGTTACTTTATGCGCATTGATAGCCCAAGAGTGGCTTTTTGTTACTCATATAGTTAGGAGTATCCGATGATGCATGCTTGTATATGATGTGTCCCCACTTGGGCATGGATGACGGGAAAATCATCCTTTATATGAGAGAGGCATATGGGCATGTATGTTCGGCACGGAGGTGGTGCGAATGTGGTATCATCTAAGTGATCAATCTGTTAAAAGATGAATAAAATTCAAATAAAAATGAATAAAATACGTTTACATTGTTTCTAACCCTTTTCATGCAGTATGGCAAGTCAACTGATGTTTCTGCATGTCAGACTTGCCATAGTCAATTTCTATAATGTAAGTATAAGTAAATGCATATTTACTTGTTAGGATGATGACATGATTGCCTCGTTGAGGAACTAAATTCTTTGAATTGTGTTTTCTTGCATGACACATTTGTCTCATTGAGAAACTACCTATTGGTGTGGTTGTTTATTGTTTGTTCTTAGTTTGATTTATCGCGTGCGAATTTATTGATTTGGGGATAAAGATTACTCACACAAGCTTTATTGCTGACTGACTCAAGTGAGCTTTTGCTTCTTAGGTACATTCCTTTGGGAATGTAGCCGATTAGCCTTTCATATTTAGAGACTTTTGAGCAGCATTACTGGAGTTTCGCTAGTGGGCTGGCAACGTCAGTCTTTTCCTGGTTAGAGTTTTTATTTATTTCAGTAACTAAATCATGTTTAAGTTGTTGTTGCTGCTAAATGTTTCTATTGTTATTAAATTTCACGTCCCGAGTTTTGGGGAAAACGGATAATCCTACGTGGATATTTGGATTTTCATTTTCTTCGAGGATCGGGTCGTGACAGACTTGATTCGCATGCTTGCAGTTGAGTATCTGTGGACTGGGTCCAGGCTGCATTCATGTTGTATTGGCTCCTAAGGCAGACTAGGCCACTTATGCTGCAAGTTATTATCGTCCTGAAAAGGACTAGGTTTGGCTGTTTGTGCGTCATTTTGGTCCCCGTGTTAGGATCAGGCTTGGAGCGCGGTGAGTTGTCTGGGACTGGGCTAGACCTGCCTTATCATACATTGGTTCCTTAGCGGACTAGGTCACTTATGCAACGAGCCATTGCTGCCTTTAGTTAGGCTAGTCTCGGCTGCATGTGCACCATTATGGCCCACGTATAAGGATCGTGTCTTCCCTTGTAGAAGGAGTTGAGTGTGGAGTAGAATTGTTTTTATTTTTTAAAGAGATTACCTTTGCTTCAAAAAGTGTTACATGCCACCCACGGTGCTCCTTACCATTAACCCTAGTCTTGTTGGTCCATATTTCTTTGGAGAGATTTGAGTCGATCGCGGTTACTTACCCAATAGATTCATCGCCACGTAGTAGCATTATCTGGCGGAAGACTGATCTCCCTTTATAATTCTTGTCTTTCCGTTGATGGGGTATTTGAGGAACTGATGTCGTGTGGAGACCACTACCTCAACCTAGTGAAGCCAAGGCCTTCCCAAGATTTTATTATATGCGAACAGAGCGTCCACTATGATGAATTCAGTCATGAGGAATTTCGCGGGTTCCCCTGTTTCCATGGGTAGACCGATGATCCCGACTGTGTAGCTTCGGGCGCCACTCAAATCAACCATCGCCTAGTTGTTCGGCTTCAATTTTTCTTATTTCAGCTGCATCCTACAAAATGCTTCCAAGAGCGGAATCTTTGCTAAGCTCCCAATATCCACCAATGACCTTTTGATGCCCTGTTTTGATATGGCGATCGTGATGACCAGGGCGTCGTTGTGTGGGGAGTAGGCCCCTTGCATGTCCTGCTCAGTGAATGTCAAGTCTAGGGTTGCGTGTTCCACCCGGGCGTGTTGGATTGGGCTGTCTCTAATAGGAACCTTGATACTTTGAATTGGAGATCAACCACCTATATCCTTTGATTGGGAATCAACCACATATAAACTTGAAGAAAAACTTGTATTGATTGATTAAAATTGTTGTTACAGAATGGATATTTATAACTGAAAGCACAACCAATACTTTCTAATTCAATTGAATCCTAAATCAAATCAAACTAGAGTTCCTAATTCAAACAAACTCCTAAACCAAATGAAACTAGAGTTCCTAATTCAAAGAAACTTAGAATTACTAACAAACTAAGACTTTCTAATTTAAAGATAGTAATATAGAACTAATATCCTAACATCCCACGACGCTTGAAATAAGGCTTGTCCTCAAGCATGAAAATCTGGAAAACGAATACGAAATTGCTCATAGTCTTCCCAAGTAGCTTCCTTCTCAAGACAATCTGTCCACTTGATAAGCTAGCGTGTAACAACCCTATTATTGTGCTCAAAATAATCCTCGATCGAGTAACTTCTTAGAAACCCACGATTGGTCATTGGCAATGGTAGGTAAGGTTGGATCCGGAGTAAAACCACTACCTAACTTCTTCTTCAAAACAAAAACATGAAAAGTAGGATGTATACGACATCTAGCTAGAATATCAAGTTTATAAGCAAATGAACCGATCTTTTCAATGATACGAAAAGGGTCATCAAACTTCGGAGAAAACTTGGAGTAACTCTTGAACGTAGTTGTTGATTGACGATATGGTTGCAAGCGCAAGAAAACCCAATCATTAACTTCAAAATGGTGCCCAGTGCGCTTAGTATCAGCATACATTATCATTCGAGCTTGAGCCTCATGAAGGTTATCTTTGAGAAATTGCAAAGTGCGATCACAGTCTTGCAAAGTGCGATCAACAACATGAATAACCGTGCTAGCTGGTATGTAAATTAAGATTGTTGGAGGTGGACAATTATAGACAACCTGAAAAAGAGTCATTTTAATTGAACAATGATATGTAGTATTATACCACCATTCTGCCCAAGGTAACCATGTTGTCCAACTGGTAGGATGATAACTAGCATAACATCGAAGGTAACACTCCAAGGTACGATTGATAACCTTAGTTTGACCATCAGTTGGGGATGATAGGCAAAACTACGACACAACTGAGTATCTTGCATCTCAAAAAATGCTTCCCAAAAGGTGCTTAAGAAAACGGGATCATGATCGCTCAGAATAGAACGGGGCATACCATGTAATCGAGCAATATCATGCACAAATGCTTCGACAACTGAGACAACAGTGTAAGGATGAGTCAAAGGACTAAAGTGAGCATACTTCGATAAACGATCAACAACTACCAAAATTGTAGATTTGTGATTAGACTTGGATAATCCATCAATAAAATCCATGGAGACATCCATCCATATATCATCCTATCTAGGTAAGGGACTAAGTAACCCAGGAGGAGAAAGAGTTTCAGTCTTATTCCTTTGGCAGACATCGCAATGGGAAATAAACAACTTAACAACAACTTTCATACCAGAACAATAAAATATTCTGAAGAGGCTTATAGGTGTGTAAGAAACCCGAATAGCCACCTGTAGGCGAAGAGTGAAATTCAATTAAAAGTTTAGAACACCAAGACGATGATGGAACCACAACAATTCGACCTTTGTAGCGAAGAATGTCGTGATCATATGAATAATGTGGTTGAGGAGATAATTGTTGATAACTATTAATAATAGCACGCATGGAAGAATCAAGATGGCACTCACGACTAATTTCATCAATACTGAAAAAAATGGGGATGAAGACATGGCAAACAATCAACCTGAGGTAGGTAGGCGAGAAAGGGCATTTGCAGCCTGATTCACTGAACCAGAATGATAAATAATTTCGTAATCATATCCCAGTAACTTAGAGAGCCACTTTTGTTGTTCGATAGAGGAAATACGTTGTTCCATAAAGTATTTGAGGCTACGATGGTCTGTATAAATTTTGAAGTGACGACCCAAAAGATAAGGGTGCCATTTCTGGACTGCAGCAGCAATAGCTAACATCTTCTTATCATATACTGACAAGTTCAAATTATGTCCAGAAAGACATTTACTGAAATAAGCAAGAGGGCGACTTTGCTGCATAAAAACAACACCTATTCCACAACCAGACACATTACTTTCAATACAGAACTCAGCATTAAAATCAAGAAGTGCCAGTACAAGGGTAGAAGTTAAGGTCGTCTTTAGAGCAGAAAAAACTTGGAAGCATTGTCAGTCCAAATAAAATAATCTTTTTCTAATAATTGTGTCAAAGGGCACTAAGCTTACCATAGTGGCGAGCAAATTTACGATAGTACCTTGTTAGTTCGAGAAACCCGGGAAGATCCTTCAAAGAATATGGATAAAGCCAAGCTAAAACACTCCGAATTTTATCATCATCAACCGCAACACCGACACCAGATATAATATGTCCAAGATACCCAATAGAGGGCTAAGCAAAAGAACAGTTGGACTCCTTGACAAAGAGCTTATGAGTGCACAATAGCCCAAAAACAATAGAGAGATGGTGAAAATGATCAGAAATTGAGGCACTATACACCAATATATCATCGAAGAAAACTAGAACGAAGTGGCGTAAATAAGGATGAAAATTTTCATTCATCAAACTCTGAAAAGTAGTCGGTGCATTGCTCAATCCGAAAGGCATAACCAAAAACTCATAGTGACCATAATGCATTCAAAAAGTTGTTTTGGAAATATCAGGTTCATGAACCCAAATTTGGTGATAACCGGAACATAGATCCAACTTAACATAGATCCAACTTGGAAAAAATACAGGCGCCATGTAACTAATCTAATAATCATCCACAATCGGAATAGAGAAGCAATCCTCAATATTAATTTTATTAAGAGCTCAATAATCAGCACACATACGGCAAGAGTTGTCCTTCTTACGAACTAACATAACCAGTGAATAATAGGGGCTATTACTAGGTCGAATGAGACCAACATCTGTTAACTTTAAAACAACCTTGTCAATCTCAGCCTTTTGAAAGTGAGGATAACGATATGGCCTGACATTCAACGGAGAAACATTCGGTCAATGAGGAATACGATGATCTTGTGCTCTTTTCAGAGGAAAAGTGTTGGGATTGCCAAAGATATATGAAAATTGGGAAAGAAGTGGTTGAACTTTAGCTGGAATGGAAGCTTGATTTTCTTCTTCCTTAATTAACTATAAAAGAATGCCTTGACGTTCTTGTCGTAAAGTACGATACACCCTAGTACTATCCATGAACATGACCATGGGAAACTTATCACCATACAATGTTTAAGTACAATCAGCCATAGAGAAAATCTTAACTAATTTTGAAAAGTCCTAAGCAATCACACCCAAAGAACGAAGCCATTCAACACCAAGAACCACATCACAACCGGTAATACCCAAAAGGAAAAAATCACCATGAAACTCGTAGTCTTGCAATTTAAGATGAACATCCTGACAAGAGCCTGGACTATGCAAATACCCACCATCCACAACCATGACTCGTAAAAAACCCTCTTTATGAATTGAAAACCCATAATGTTTGGCAAAAGAAGGTTGTAAAAAATTGTGGGTGGAACCCGAATCGACAAACCTGTTTTTCAATTGACTAGTAATACACATAGTTTCAGGCCGTGTGGAGCCTAGAAGAGCATGAAGAGAAATCTCCATAGAAGGTTGTAAATCAGTGTCAAGAACAAGAGGCATATCATAATCATCATCTTCCAAATCATCTGACATGAACAAAACTTGCGGCTTTTGATAACGATGCCTAGGCTTGAATAATTCATCACAATTTAAACAAAGTCCTTTGGCACCTCTTTCTTGTTTCTCAGCCCACGAAAGAAGCTTAACACCTGGTGGTAAAGATGGCAAACTAGAAGTAGGCTTAGAAAAAATTGACAGGCATGGAGTTAGAATGAATTCATACCCTTTTGACCAGGCAAAGGGTGTAGTAGCAATGGCATCTTCCTGACATAGGGCAAATTTGAAGGCATGGGTAATACTTGTAGGGTGAAGTAACCAAACCCCTGCTTGAATATCAGTACATAGACCCTAAAAAATGCTAATATGATGAGTTTCCGACAAGTCTGGCACCAAATTTGAGAGTTTTTTGAATTCAGTAATGAATTCACGAACAGTATCTCGTTGCACTAATTTTGAGAGAGAACTACATGAATCAATGTGCTCCCAAGAGCCAAAGCGATAACAGAAAGCTTTAGAAAATTACTGCCAAGTTAATATCCCTAGAGATTGACGTATCCACCGATACCAAGAATTTGCATCGCCTTGAATGTGAAGAGCTGCAATAGGAAATATATGTTCATTGGAAAAACCGTTGAATTCCTGGTATTGTTCAGCTTGAAATAGTCATCCATATGGATTTGTTCCATAAAACGTGACAAATCAATACGAAGACCCTTACCAGAGATAGAAACTAATGGGCGTTGTTGGTCAGGTTGATGGTACTGCACTTGGTGATGGGGCTACGGAGTTTTGAAGGTCTTAAAAAATTGTTGTGTTAGTTGTATCGAGTGCCTGGAGGTGATAAGAGATCCATGCAACCTTAGCTATAAGTGTTGCGACTTGTTTTTCCAATTTTTAACCGTCATTGTAAGCAAACGAAAGCAAGAAGGAAGAAGAAAAAAATTGGCTCAGAATCGATGCTCTGATACCAGATAATAAGAACCTTGATCCTTTGAATTGGAGATCACCCACTTAGATCCTTTGATCAGGGACCAGCCACCAATAAACTTGAAGAAAAACTTGTATTGATTGAAATTGTTGTTACTCCATAACTACTTATAATTGAAAGCACAACCAATACTTTCTAATTCAATTGAATCCTAAATCAAATCAAACTAGAGTTCCTAATTCAAACAAACTTAGAATTACTAACAAACTAAGACTTTCTAATTTAAAGATAGTAATATAGAATTAGTATCCTAACAGTCACCGTTGCGGGGACCTATTTGCAGCTCCCAAATTTCCCATTTTGTCTATCGAGTTAGATTTTCCAAGTCCATTGTGTGCGTTGTGCCAGACGTAGATGACATTTGCAACCTTTTTTTTCTGCTTTTGGGGCCAGCTTCTTTCTCTTTTCTCGTCAGAATTTACGAATTCCATGAGTTTACCCCCTCTCAAAGAACATCAAGCTCTTCTCTGTCATCAAACTGGTATATCAAGGGATTGAGACTGAAGCAGTAGCATTATAGTTTTGAATTATCATTATCAATTCTCCCTTCATTTAAAAAAAAAAAAAAAAAAGAGAGAGAGAGAGAGAGAACTCAAAATTTGAGCATTTGATTTTGAGAGAGCATGAGATTCACACATGAACTCAAACACAGTAAGAAAGGACAAAATAAAATTACATCCGTGGTTCATTTTACAACGTTGTTACAATTACAAACAAGTTTCTAACAAAATAAACGATACAATCCTTGGACACAGTGAAAACACAGAAAAGCCACACGAAGGCAAAACCTATCCTAATCTAACTGTATACATAACGCACAACAGACCTAGTTTGCATCCCAATGTTGTATTTCTTTTACCACATTCACATGGAGCATACAATTTGTGACATGGTTCTTGAGTTCAAATGGCTCTGCTTCACTAAATGCTATCAGTCCTTAATTGTACAAGTTAATGCAAGTTTACATCACAAATATGCAACTAATCCCCATTATTAAGGGGTATAGCACTTTGTGTCATGGATAGCCTAAGAAAATATGACGCTTAACAATAATTGTGCCGTGGAGATGAGATTCTTACTCATACTTGACTGCAGATAGTAAAGGCTTATCAGAGAAGAAAGCCTCCAAGTTTGCTATGACAAGCTCATGCAAAGCTGAAAATGATTCCAATGTGTGCACAGCTTTGTGTGGAGATAATACAACATTGTCCAATTCAAAGAGTTCCCTTGGAACATTAGGTTCTTTTTCAAACACATCCAAACCAGCACCTCCAATCTCTCCTTCCACCAAACACCGCACCAATTCCTTCTCATCAACGAGAGCCCCACGCCCCACGTTAATCAGAACTCCATCCTTTCCCAGTGCAGACAAGACGCCCTTGTTAATGATGTGGTACGTTTCATTGGTCAGTTCACAGCAAACAACTAGAATGTCATTATTGGCAGCAAGATCCTGGATATTTGTATAGTAAAGAAAAGAAACATGTGGTTTCTTCTTTCTCGAGTTGTATGAGATAACACAGCCAAAAGCCTCGAGCCTTTTTGCAATTTCATAACCAATGCTTCCCAGCCCAACAATCCCTACTCGCTTTCCTCCTACCTGCAATAGCCGGACATTATCAACTTCTGTAACCATCACATAAAAAGTTGCCAGTAATTCACTATGGAAGCATGACAGGATTGTCATATAAAAAGCCTAATAGGGAAAGTGAAAATGAAAGGACAGGGAGCTCTTTCTTTTTTTCTTTCTTCCAGCTGCATAAAAATTGGACCAAGAACACAAAATAATTTTGTTCATATCTAATTGTTAGTATATAATACATGACCAGAACCGATTGTTGTACTGTTGGTGTTGGCTCAATATTCATGGAAACCAGAAAAAATATTTAAAGAGAAAAATTGGATGTTGTTGGTTCTAATCAACGAATCTGGATGTTGGTTGTACTTGACGTGTTGGTAATAAGTTGGTTCTGATTAGTGGGATCTAACACTGCATTTGTTGTGTGAGTTTTGGCTATCAATAGTGTTTCCAGGTTCCTGGAGGACATGATTTCCTTTAATGATCTAAGGTTTGTATTTACAAATAAGAGACAAATTAACCTAGAGCTTTCGGAGGTGTAGAAGTTATAAGCATCCAGCATCAAGTTGAGGGTGAAGAAGAATGGGTTCTTAGGGAGGTTCCCTTGAGTTTGGGAGGGGCTCTTGTCCTCTCCCTCTTCTTCTGTCAGATGATGCATTACAATTTCCTTTTATGATCAGCAAAAATTTTCATTACTACAAGCTAGCAATCAGTGAAAGATGGTTCACTGAGGGCTAGACCAAAAACACATCAGGTGATTTTTTATGCACACCCAGTCAAACATAGATGAAGAGAAGTAGGAATCGCTAAAAAAAGCCCACGTATAGTCCTAAACCTCCAAATTTTTACTTTTGATGGCTATCCAATCCACATTCTTGGAAACATTTCTAAAATTCCTATAATTTCTTTTCCCCCAAATCACCCAAGTAAAAGCATAAAGTAATCTTCTCCACACCCATGTTCCTTTCAAAGATAAATACAGAGAATTGTTCTTTGCTACAGTCAACACAGCCCACTCAATGAACAAGTTGGATGGAGGAGCAATGCTTTTGAATTCAGCAAAGCATTTGCTTGGAGGCAGAGAGCTCACAAGACAAAAGAAGATGATCAATGTTTTATTAAGCTGAGCTAAAACCATGCTTGGGAAGTGCCATGCCTCTTCTATTGATGTTGTTGACTGTGAGAATCCACCCATTATTAATGGTCCATAATAAGAGACAAGTTCTTGGGGGTACTTCCTTGATCCATATCAGATTATGGAGCATGTGTTCTAAGTTCCAGGTCAGAGAATTGAACTTGAAGTCCCACAATTGAGTAATAATCCTTGTTTTGATGATCATACATTACATTATCATTGGCAAAAATCTTTTTAAGACTGTAGAAATCACAATAGAGTGGGTTTTCCATTTTCCCAATAGTGGATGTCTCTAAGGTTCTCTTCAAATCATTGGGTCTTCTTGTGGGTTCTCTTGTTCAGATCTTGGTTGAGGAGCTGACATATATTTTGTTGAAACTTGATTGGTGCCATTGGTGTGATACTCTTCATGGTAAAGGGGCTATTTCTCCATCTTTGTTGGATTCAGTGAATTTTTCCCCCTTATTTGTTTTTTTTTCACGTATATCGATGTACGGTGTGATGGGTATTCGTAGTTGATTATTCTTTTGTTATTTTGCTTTATCTTTGGTTGTTTCACATGAAAATTTTTATGCAAAAGCAATCAATTCTAGGTCAGTTTTGTAAGCACATATCCCAAAAACTTTCACTAATATATATAGAGAAACTTAAACAACTTCAACAATAACCAAGAACTGAAATTAGACATAAGGATTATTTATACTAACTAATTGTCCTTACAAAAATCCTACACCTTAAAGGTGTCCCAATAAATAATGGGGCGATGGACAGTGACACATTAGCCATTCTTCCGCTCAAGATTTTAGATGTTCACAAATTGCTACGCATGAGGGTACAAGCATTGCCTACTCCGTACCTTACAATTATAATCAATCCTGAACCCAGAGACACCGCTTCTGGTAAAATAGTTAAATCAATAATATTTCAATGGAGTTGAGGTCAGAATAACGTGGATATGCCCTAGGGAGTAACACATAACTTAGTTCAACTAGATAACCATTCAATGCTTATTAGAGATGAAAAAAAAAAAGAAGAATAATAATAACTGAGAATGAACACAAGCTCTAAGAGAAAATGAAATATCCCAACCAACATGATGAACACAGATGACAGTGAAGATAAATAAAGTGAGGGGATAAGGAAATGCTAGGAAAGGAGGATTTGGAAGCAAGCGCTTGCTCCAAACTTTTCAATAGCTAGGTGGATGGAACTATGGGTTTTTGGTTTGAATCATGGAATTCCGATCAACTTTAGAAGTCCAGGGAGATGACTTTCGGATCTGCATCCCATTCCATATGCACAGGCATAATCAACATTAGATAGTAGGATTCACATTCTAGCTTCAGTAGTTGATTAAACATGGAAAAATAAGCATTCATCATTTCTAGGCTAGCTGTCATCTATTCGCACCATTCATAATGTTTGGAATGGTGTGTATTAAGATTAGCTTGTGGTAAGACCATAAGATTGTATTCATCGCCAATAGTGGTTCTAGTTCCATGATAAAACCAAGTTGAGTGATCAATTCATTGTGTAAATTGATCAAACACGTCACAGTCTTTCTTCAAGTATTTCAAATGGAAAGTTATAAGCATAAAATTTCATAATATAATATCACCTTGGTGCCAAGTGGATACGCTCCTTTAACAGGCCAAAGCCTTCCACGAACAAAACAATCAGAAGCAGAGACCTTTCTGAGCACATCAAGCAAGAGCCCAACACCTAAATCCGCTACATCTTCAGAGAAAACTGTGCTGGCATTAGCAATAGTGATGCCTCTGCGTCTGCACTCCTCCAAATCAATGTGATCAATACCAGTGCTGGTGGTGACCACCAGTTGTAGTGAGGGGAGGCATCGAAGGGTGTCGGAGGTGAGGGGTTTAAGAGCAGAGCAAACTAGTGCACGAACAGAGTGAGCGTGAGTGGTCAAGAAGAGGTGTTGGGGAGTAGAGGAAGAGGAGAGAGGATTGATGGGGTTGAATTTGTTGGTGAAAGTTTCTTGGTAAGATTGAATGAAAGGGAATGGTCGAAGGAGAACGATTGATGGGAGATTGTTGCTCTTGTTGTTGTGGTCTGATTTGGCCATGGATGATGATAGTGAGGTGCTGTGAGCCGGGGCGTTATTGGCAACAACAGAAGGAGAGAGCAACAGTGAAGAGGCTCTTTTCCATCGGACAGTTGCCCTATCCAATAGGGGTGGGCATTACATCACGCGATTTAGATTCCGTCTCACTCTCATCCTAACCAACAATTTTCTAAGTACTTTTGGGATTAATCCCGTCCTGACCCGAATTAAAGTGGAATGAGATCAGAATATAGATTTTCAATCCCGCCCATTTCATCATGTTCCGTCCCACCCAGAACTGATTTTTTCAGATTTATTATTATTAAGTTTAGTATTTTATTTTAATATTTATATTAGGACCTGCAATAACTAGAAAGGAATAAAGCTAGTTATGCTTTTCCTTTTCATCTGTTTCTCAAAGGGAAGATGCTTTAAGTTATAAGGAATAAAACTTGTAATGGTGAATGCAAAAAAATATGATTATCAATGGTTATTTACCTTTTAATTCTCATTAATTTAGGTGTCATCCTAGTTGAGTACCATAACTATTTAAATTTCGCCTAACCACCCCCCCCCCCCCCTATTTTGGCCCTTGATCGTTAAGTCAATTCGGTTGACTAGCAGTAAACATTCGTTTTTTTTAAATACCATTTACCCCTCACGTGCTTCACACATGGAACCAAATTCCCCTCTTTTTCCCCATGAAACCTAATTTCACAAATTGTTTTTAGCTGGGATCGATCAATTTGGGAGAGAGGGGAAGACGAAGAGGGATCTATTACATTCACTATTACACTCGAGGAGGGGAAGGAGATTGCTTGAGCAGAAGGAAGGGAAGGGAGATCGCTCGAGGGAGGGGAGTGTCTTTGCAGAGAAGGAGATAAGGGGAAACGGAGAAAGGGAGAGTGAACGACAGGAGGAAGAAGATTCCCAAGCTGAAAATCACTCACTGTTGCCATCCATCTTGAGCAGGTAAGCTCTTTACTGCCATTGAGCCGAATCTCCTTTGTTTGATTTCATTGATATTCACTTCAAATTGTGTAAATTTGTATGTGATATACACTGTAAATTTGTTGAATTGTGTAATTTTGTTGAATTTGTATATGGTATACACTAATATACACTGTAAATTTGTTGAATTGTGCAAATTTGTTAAATTTGTGGGGTAATGTGCAAATTTGTATGTGATATACACTGATGTACATTGATTGAATTTGTTAAATTTGTCTAGTTTGTGTAAATGTGATATATACTGATATACATGTGATATACATTGATGTATGTGATATCAACTAATGTATGTATGTGATGTATGTGATATTTCATGTATGTTATGTATGTGTATGTATGATATCAGTGTATGTATCTGATGTATGTGTATACACTTGTGGTAGGGATGGCTCTACGTGATAAGATGACTTGTTTAGTTCATCATGGTGGCCAATGGGCGGATGATAGTCCTACTTATATGAATGGTACAACTTTGAAAGATTGATGGGGATATGAATGGTGTTTGAAGAATCTAAAAGATGACATTGAGAAGCATCGTGGAATTAAAAAAGCTACCATTACATGGATTTGTGTTGATCAAGGTGTCAAAGTGGTGAAAACTGATGCAGACTTGTTGTATTTATGGGACAACATTAAAACAACAAGGTTCAGTAACAAAACCTTCTTTCATGTGTATATACAAAACCAAGATTTGGTAACCCTCAAGCTGAAATGAAAGGCTAAGCCTAATCCAAGTTCATCCAAACCATTGTTTGATTCTTCAAAAAGGAAATATGGTTTTAGATCAAATTCAATTTGGAAGAATTTTAAACCAATTGTAGGAGCTGGGGTAGACTTTGATAGCCCCCTTATTTTTTCTAATGATGATGAACTTGAAAAGGTGCATCATGATAATGAACTTGAGGAGATGCATCAGGATGAAGACATTGAGGCTGACCTTGGTGATGTAGCTGGTGACTTTGGGGACTTGGGGGACATTGGTGATACAGGTGGTGACTTTGGCAATGTTGGTGTTGACTTTAGTGAACCATCAGCGAGTGGACCAAGACATATTCTACCAAGGGACTTTGATTCATTCATTGATGGGTATGATGAATATCAAGAAGTACCACCACCATTGCCATTGGCTGATTTTGAAGGTATACTTGTATATATTGACCAACTAGATGATGAGAATCACTATGATAGTGATCATGTTGGTAGGAGCAAAATGGGTCAGAGATTAGATGGGGATGCTGAGGAGGATGGTGAAGGAGAAGTTGATGAAGATAATGAGATGAGGGCTATGAGGTGGGTGATGAAAACCCAAAAAGTTTTGAAGATGAGGATAGCCTATAAGAAGAAGCAGGAATGAAGAGGGTATGATTACCCTAGGTAAAATATATAATTTCATTGTGTTTTCACATCACATTTGTAGGTTATTTACTGTTTGTTGACCTCATGTACCTTACATTGTTTTTTTGTAAGTCATAGCCACAACATGTTGTTAAGCCTCCCTACTTCATAGGCCTACTGGGAGACCTAGAAAAAACTGAAGAAGGGGTGAAGATGAGGGCCCAAGGGACCAAAGAGGAACTCAAAGAGATGCACTAAATGCAAACAATATGGGCACAACAAGACTACTTGTAAAGGTGTAGCTGCTAGTAGTTCTGAGAGGAGGCTAGGTGTTGTAGGCTTGGGCAATATACTTAGTAGGTGATGGTGGTTAAGAACAGAGAATGAGGGGGGGGGGGGGGGGGGGGGGGGGGGAATGCAATGTCATCTACCCCAGCAGCTAGTGGAGAAGGTATGATCATGATGAGTCAGAATTTGACTCAGTCCCAGGGAAACAAGTAAAGGTTGGTGGTATTTTCCTACATTTTTGTTATAGTTAGTATATATGACAAGACATGGTAAATACATTTGTTGTTTGTAACCATGGTATGTTAGTTTTTTGGGTAAATGTCGTATATATGTTAGAGAGAATGGTTACAAACAATGTTTTTGGGTATAGGTTTAAGTTTTTTGGTATAGATGGTACACACAATGGAATGTCATTTTTTGGCTAGATGTCATGTATGCGCAAGACAATTGTTTGACAAGTTTTGATGTAAGACTAACTGGATATCTGATGTAATACAAACAATGGCTTAGTATGTAAACATTGCATTGGTTCAATGCTTCAATGACATGTTTTTTTTAAAAAAAATAAAAAAAATGGGGTCGTTGACCCTATAAGGCTAACCAAACTAGGCCCAAGGGCTATAATATTGTTGCCAGTTATTATCCTCGTCACCTTCACCTCGTATGAAATCGTCTCCATCTCGCATGGATACTTGTTTTTGCTCCGGTCCATCGCCTCCACCTCATATGAAGACTTGTTTTCATTTTTCCCTGGGCAGTTCATCTAAGTAGCTACATTCAATATCCGAAGGCTTGTCAACGGTGGAGCACATGTGCTCCTAATAATCGGGCGAAAACTCACAAAATCCTAACTGGTAAGTCTCGAACTCGTGATCTCTCATAAGGAGAGTAGAAGTTTGTCCAACTGAGCTACAATTGGTGGACTCAATGACAGGGTATTGATCACTAATTATTGCATTGTGTGTTGGCAGGTTGTTCGTTTTGTGTATTGGCATGTTGTTCATTGTGAGTTGGTAGGATGTTAATTTTCTGTTTGGCAGGTTGTCATTTCATTGGCAGTTCTGTGTGTTTCAGGCTGTGAAAAATAAATGATTTGTTCATTTCAAGGTATTGATCCCTGTCAGTCCAGCAGATTGATCGCTGTCAGTTCAGTTTATTTTATTCTCATGATTTTCAGATTGATCATTGTCAAGCAGATTGATCACTATTTTGGGCTATTCAGCAAATTGATCACTGTCATTTTAATTTTTTTTTCATGATTTTTAGATTGATCACTGTCCAACAGTTTTTGTGATTTTCATGATATATCAGGTATTGACCACTGTCAGTCCAACAGATTGATCACTGAACTATTGAAGGTATTTTAAACTTTCCACAAGTTGGGATTTGACATTGAAGGTATTTCTTATGTAATGTTAGTCGTTCCGAAGTAGTCAACATCATCAATCAAAGGCATCAATTTGCCCCACACACTATATACCCAAGGGCAAGTAGAAGAAGTGTGACCTTCTAGGTTACACATCTGACAAATATCTTGACCATACACAAACAATGCAAGCCAATTAAGCAATAATTTACACATAATTCTTTAACAAAAAACAATAATAAAAAAAGTACACATAATTCTTTTTTGACCCCCACATAATTCCTAAATTTACCATTTGGTACCCTTCTTCCCCAAACTGATTTTCACATGAGTTCAACCAACAACAAAGTGAATACACAAAATACAAGTTTTACTTACCTCTCCACCAACACCGACGTGTCGACAAGCCATATTTTGATGGTCATCAGCTCCGATCGTAGTCTCCTTTTTTAGATTTTTGTTATCTCTCCCTCTTCAACATATCGTTAAGTTTGGGATAAAGAGGGAAGAGGGAATAAAGGACAAGAAACACGTGCTGGTGAGGGGTAAATGAAGTATTTTAAAAAAAATTAATGTTTTTTGCTAGTCAACCGAATTGACTTAATGGTCAAGGGCCAAAAATGGAGGTTAGACGAAATTTAGATAATTAGTGGCACCCAACTAGGATTACACTTGAATTAATGAAGACTAATAGGTAAATAACCCGATTATGAAATGTGAAGATCATGGATGACCACAGTGCAAAACTACTTCAAAACAAAGACAACATACCACAAAGGGGGAGGGTCGCATGAAATTGTCGCTCATTCTCATTCGGAAAGTACTCTGCTGCTTGTTTCACATCACTCAACCCATCAATTAATACCAATGTTATAACATGCTATAACTTTGTGTGGGTTGTAAAACAAAATACCTTTAATGAATGCTCCTCGGCATCAAAAATCTTGTGTTGATCCTTGGAATAAATAGTTGAAAAAATCTCAATCTCATTACTTGGTAACACCATATAATCTCTCTAGAGGTACTAGCAGGGACTGCATTACATGATCAAAACTAGGAAGTTATGTAATCTCAAGTTCATAACTTACATTAACTATCCTATTGCCTTTGCTGCAAAGTTGGATGCTAAAAGATCCAGGTATCAGGGATTGTGATTTCATTCTTTGAATTAATTTCAGTCTCCTGATTTTAACAAATATTTCAATGTGTAAAGAAAAACGTAAAAATTTTGGGAATACATGTAATATGTATAATGAATTTCGAGGGTATATGAAATATGTGAAAAAAAGAAGCAAATAAATTAATCTATTAAACAGATTAAATAAAGCCAAAATACCAAGAAATGAAATAAATCAGAAATCAATATAAAATTAGAAAATCAGGGAGTGGTTTCAAAGATCAATATATAAGTAGAAGGAATGTTAATTAGAAAATTAGGGATGATTCCAAAAATCAATAAATAATTAGAAGAAATGATAATTAGAAGAAAAAAACCTCAAAATTTACAAAAAAACCCTTGAAAAAAGTTATTTTTGGTAGTTGGTTTTTGTATTTTTACGAAAAAATCCAAAATTTTAAGGGAAAAAAAAAACCTCAAATTTTTCAAAAAAAATCCTCAAAAAATGTAATTATTTCTTTCACCCTTTTTTCATAATTTAAAAGAAAAACGAAAATTTCGCAAGATTTTGCTAATTCTCATTCCTTGCCAAGTATTTACTTCATGGGAATTAAGGGAGCCCCAAAGACATGAAGCCTCAAATTCTCTGGTGCGCATACTTTATTATTTTGCTTGTGTACACTTTCCTTTACTTATGTGATTGTAGATCCTTTTCAGGCATTTTTTTCCTGAAAGGATTACAATCAAAATTCTGAAGAATTTCAGTTTTTATAAGTCTTTAAGGAAAACTCTCCCTAAATTTTTGTCATGAACCATACCAGTCTCGTATCTTCTGCCATAGTGATTGAATATATATTTTCTCAAAATATAATATCTTCAGCTTTATTGGAGAAAACTTTTGCGACAGTGAACAACAAAATGAACTACACAATGGAAGGGTTTGTTTTTTTTTTAAATTTTGCAGTGCAACAATTGTTTTAGTACATACTTATCCCGTCTCGTCACGAACTCGTTTGGGATGGGACGAGGTTGGGATGAGGTCAATCCCGTCTCATGCCTACCCCTTTTAATTATGAAGGAATGAGATGTGGTCAATCTCGTCCTATCCTGTCTCATGCCTACCCCTATTATCTGGTTTCTAAAAAAACCATCTCAAATAGACATATATTTGTGTCTACCATTGAGTATGTACCAAATATAAATGAAAACCAACCCAATAGGCATTTCTATACTATCTTTAGGTTGCTTAAAGTTACAGAGATTAATTGTCAAAGACCCATCATAGAGGCGTCGTTTCTAATAGTGCAGACTTATTTTGTCTAGTAGCAGCAGGCACCAATGCCATTAATCTAACTTTCTTTATTATTTTATAGCCATTGGATCACAATGGCTCAATGTGTCAGGAATGCAGTCTATTGAACTATAATGTGTGTTGAACTAGTCAGGTAGCTCTTGGACATGGCTTCATTTAGTCTTCGAATGGAATGAGAATAAGCAATCTTTGGCCAGAATTTGGCCAAAAATATGTCATTCTCTGGTTATTTCTCCTTCGCTCACTCCCTCTATTTCACTCTCTATTGGAGACAAAGAAGGGGAGGAAGACGAGGTGAGAAAGGCATTGGGCAATGGGTTGATCAATCTCTATATTGTCAGTAAGAGCGCATAGAATTTTCAAAGGCCTAGCCCTACAACAAATGCCAATTGAGAGGGAAAAAAAGTAGTAGAGGCATACCAAAGTGCCACATAGGCAAAATGATATTTTGAACAATAGTTTAACAACTCATTTTGTTGTCTTAAAAAGTCAATATGTGATGCCCTAAGACTATCCACCCCATCATATTGGTGAAAGTTGGTGCACAATCCTCACCCAATCGGAGAACCACATACGGAAAAGTAAAAAAGTATAATAACCATCTAATAGTTATGATAAGGAGAAAAAAAGTCATTCGTGGGTGATGCGGTCAATTTTCGCTCTCTGCTTTTACCTTGACCTGCAAACCTGCTAACCGGCACAAGAAACGCACGTTAACCACGGACCACCGTTGTGGTGGCCGATGACACTCCGATGCTAAAGTCGGACAGGGATCTAAGGAAGGCGTAATATTGTAAACAAGGAATTTATAGCGTACCTTAGCTTACCAACCTCATGTCTTATTTATAGTGTTGGAGTCCTGGTTTGACCTGGCCATCAAAAGCGTAGTTTAGGGAAGAAGATCTTTGTAGAGATCCTTCTCTAATTAGGAGTTGTACTGTGAAGGGGAGTTACTCTATTAGCCTTATGTTCCTAGATACACGGGAGATAATTCACAATCCGAGAGTAGTCCATAGATAGAAGTCTCCATTTGTGACAAATACTCTGGTATTTGCCTCGTAATTGGAAGCAAAGTGTTGTTGTCTTGCCTGTCTGAAGCTGATCCTTGAGATACTTGCCTTAGCAGGGCTTACGGGTATTGAGGATAGCTATGAGACATATGGGCTTAGCAGTTTGTAATGGTTTCAAGTCCGTTGGGCGGATTGCATTGTGCGAGCTTGGAATGGCTAGGGCCAGATCAGTGTTGTGCTGACGCTTGGGCCTACTATTTCTCGAGATCATCATGACACGTGTAAGGTGTAGAAAAGAGATTGTTTCAGTGTATCATCAACTACTCCACCCAAGTTAGTGGGCCATCGCATCAGTCCTCTAAGTCACTTCTTGAAAAGATATGCCACTCATGATGATTGAGTCTAAATCGTTTGTTTGAGCCGCGTGCTTCATTAATTATGTGTGCATCGGTTACATAGAGAATAGGCGGGAAATCAATCCCTATTTAGATTCTTCTTTATGCGAAGATTGACTCTTCCATTTTCTTGCTTTTAGAAATTTCCTTATGTTCATCGTTTGATTGAAAGCTTGTTCATCTTTGCCCTGGCTCACCAACACCATCTTTATGCTGAAACTTTGGCTAGGGACCTCGAGTTTTTTTGAAGATAAGTCGCTTTCTGAGTCGGGCCTTGGTGACATTCGAAACACGTTCGGGGTCCCTGAGGACCTGCCATTGTATGCTCTGTAGGATGATCAAACACCAATGCTCCCTTCAGAAGGGTTCATTTGTTTGCATCGCGGAATGCTTCAGACTGGATTCCATTTTCGTGTTCTTGATGAGATTTGGGGCTTCCTGGATTTTCTTGAAATCCCTCCTGCCCAGTTGGTACCCAATGGGTACACGATCATCCTTCTTATTTTGATCAGAGCGAAGGATGTTGGTGTCCGCGTGACCCCGCGGGTGATTAAGTTGTTGACTTCTCCTTTATTGAATGATCAAACCATTTGCAAGATGATGTCGTCGACCTGCTTTATGAAGTTGCCATATGACTTCAAGTTCTGGAAAAAATATGGTTTCTTAGCTCTTTCGGACTCGAAGTATTTCAAGTTCAAGGGTCGTTCACTTGAGCAAGAGTTCATGACACTTTGTAAGTATAACTTCATCTTTTGACTCGATCATGCTAATTGTGTTCTGATCATTGCATTTGTTTCTTTGCAGGGAGGTTCCCTACTACTCCTCTTTCTCCAAAGGAGCAGAATACTATGAAAATATTTCGTGATCTATCGAAAATGAGTGTGAAATCATATGTCCTACTAACTTTAGCCGCAGTGATTTGTGGGCCAACTTGCACATGGCCGCCACTATTTACCGAATGCTGAAGGTTAAATCTAAAGGTGGAGCCCCTTCTAGAAAGTGAAAGGCCGCCGAAGTTAAGGCTCATGTTTTATCTGACACTAATGGACTTTCTATGACGCTCGTCTCCTTTGTGAGTTTGAAGAAGTCCCATGCTAGGACTAAGTTGGCTTCCAAACGGTCTGTTCCAGTGAGGACGGAGCGTGAACTTAGTCAGCGTGCTATGGCAAAGGCTGAAATATCCAGCTGGGATAGGGACCATTTTCGATTAACAGGGGTTGAAGATGTGTCAAATCTAAGTATCGAGCAAGCCAAAGCTTTGAGCGAGAAGCTAATGTTGGCCATTGTGGCGGCTTTTACTAGTGTTGAACACTCCAAATTCATTTCGTTGTAGGTTTTTGACAAAGATTTGCCTGAGGATCCGAAGTCCAATCGCTCCACTGAAATATCGTCTACTAGTGACCACAGTGAAGTGGGTCATCCTTTTGTAGTCCGCATTATTCCCCATCTTGTTCCAGACCGCATCTCAGGGTGATGGAGAGTCTGTTGGATAACTCGCTACCCTTACTTCCTTTGGATTCCACCGAGCCATCTCGCAATAAAAGGGTTGGCCGATGTTGACAAAGGGAAAATTACGGAGGAGGACCTGGGTGTACTGGTGACTGCAAAGGGTGGCGCCGGCATAATTCTGCATCCGGGAGAGCTTCATCTAGATGCATGGATAAGTTTGTTTGCTTCGGACATAGTGAAGATGAACAACCAGGCTTGGCACCAGGAGGTTGACGTGGACTATGCTTCAAGGAAGCACGTATGCAGGGTCATAGTTGGCTGATGGACCACGCTCCAAAACCCGATGAGGATTCACTAGAAGGGCGTATGGATAAAGGTTTGAAACACCTCATGTTGGGGATATCTCATTTGAGCCAGGTGGCCATTGCTGGGATGGATGTTGAAGCGGCTTGTGAGAGGGTGTATATCATGGAGCGTGTTTTCTCGAACATGCAGAAGTTGCATTCTGACGCATTTTTTAGATTGAATTGCTGAGGAAGCCGATTGAGGAGAGGAGGCTTGTTGTTGAGACTCAAAGGCTTCGTCTAGAAGCCCTTGAGTTTGATTTGGCAGAGGCGGTGTTGGCAAGGGACAGATTCAAACAAGAGTTGGATCTAATCCGCTTTGATCTAGAGGTCACACAGGAAGCTATGGCTAAGACACGTTTTGAGTGGCGGTCTCTTGCTGAGGAGAAAGTCATGAAGGAAATTGACTGGGCTACCTAAAAGGCAGAAGTTAAAGGCCAACGTGGAATTCAATGCTCAAGTAGTGAGGAAGGCTGGAGAACAGCTTCAACTGAAGCAACATGAGCTCAGTGTTGTTAAGGGTAGTCTAGCTACGGAGCAATCTTAGGTTGATGTGCTGACATGCAAGCTAAAGCTGTTGGAGGGTGAGCTTGCTGAAGCGAGGGTGTGAGAGGAAGAACTTCTCAAGGCGTAGGGCAAGTGTGAATTCCGTTGGGTCATGCATGGGAGATTAGAAATGGTGGTGCTGATGAAGGAGGAGGAGCATCTGGAATGGGACCTCGAGTATTATAATAAGATATCATACACAGACCTATCAGTGGTCTCCGCATCATCAGAAGAATAGGGTGGTCTGGATTTTGATGCTCAGATTGAGGCGTGCACTAACATAATTATTGCTTCTTCCACCGTTGAGCTTAGTTCTCCTATTTTTGTAACCCCTCTTGGAGAGGAATAAACTTTTTGTATTTGTACTTTTTTGTTCCAACTGTTAATAATGAAAACGTATTTATCTTCAGTACATTTTGTATTTGTATTATGTTCGGTCTCCCTGTCTCGCGCCATTCATTCTGCTCTGTCGTTTTACTTTGACACGAGTCTAGTTGGGTCAGCAAGAAGCCAAGTGGTATATCTTCTATTGAGAATTTGACCATTTATGTTGCAGATGATTGTGACATGTTCTTCTGTGAGGTTTCAAAATCACTGTCGCTTAGTTATGCCCAATAGTGGGCGTTAGGCTACCCAGATCGTAGCTCATCCTCAAGGCAAGTCACTGGGGACTTAATTTGCATGTCTGATTGTCGATTTCAGTTGCTGGCATGAGTGAACTGTGGTAGTCGAGCACATGCATTGTCTCAAAGCTAGAGTGCTTGTCTCGAGTCAGGTTTCGTGAGCTCGAGTTAACACTTCATGTAGCGTTCGTACATGTGACAGTAAGTGGTCGTTCTTGATAATGGAATGTCAGGCTATGCGTACGTGTAGATGCTGTTTGAGTTGTGATTTTAGTTCGACGAGCGCTACATTGAGGGAGAGCGGTTGTCGAGTGGCTAGCCATTGACATCAGTCAAGGCTGATTGGGCTCCCACCTTCTTAACCATCTATACCCGTGCGAAACGAATTACATGTTTCAGATGTGAGAATTTGGCTATCATGGTCTATTGAAGAGCGATGATCATGTGGCAAGCGTCGGAATAAGTTTGGGACTGATTAGGCTCCCACCTTACAAAATATTTATACTCGCGCAGTGGGGGCTACAAGTATGGGGTCGGTAATTGGCCGACCATAGTCTATAAAAGAGCAGTGGTCTCGTGGCGAACCATTGACATTAGTCGAAACTGACTAGGCTCCCACCTTTTAAACCATTTACACCCGTGTAGTTGGGGCTACCGGCCTGGGCTTTGTTTAGAAGTTGTCGTTGGCAGTCGTCACTAGCTAGGCTTACCTAATCGGGTTCGGCGAGTGTTATCCGCGAAGGAGGCAACAGTCCCTGGCGAGTCATCGTCACCAGGCGTAATAACACTGGTTAGACTCCCACTTCCTAGACCATCGACATCCTTACTGGACGGACTAGGTGTCAAGATGAACCAGAAGTTGTCTTCATCAGCCAAAGTTGACTAAGCTTGCCCAGTTAGGTGGGGGTCCACCTCTTACGAGCGTGCAAGCCTACATACGCTAGCAGAGTGCATCATGCGGATGAGTTTTGAAGAGACATGAGTACCTTAAATCAGCTGGTGATATGCAAGTGTGACCTGTGTGTCAAAAATGACTAGGGTTTCTAATGCTCTTGTCAGGCATGTGGTAGAATAATGAGTCAAGCCCATGGGCCCGTAGAGTGAGAGCTAGGGCTTGTCGTATGATCAAGACGTTACATGTACAGTGCAAACCGCGAGACGGTTGAGTATCGGTTATTCCCCCCAATTAATTCGGTTGTGTGCGGCCTCATTGATTGGATGAATGTGGTCCTGTGCAGTTTCCTTGGGAACCGTAGTCTTTCTCATTTCCCATACAATATTTAATGCTGACAATTAATACTGAAGTGCCCATTTGGTGAACCATTATGTCTATACAATGGTGTTTCTTCGTCATTGTAGGCACTATCTTTAGCAAAGCGTCCATCTTGTGATGCTCTTACTTGAAAAACATGCTTTGGGTTTTCCAAAGGCTGCCCAAAGGCTGAAGGGAGATCTCCAACATTGGAGTTTTCGAATGTTTTGACATTTACGCCGATGAGTTGCGATAAGACTTGTTGTTATGCGTGATCATCTGCTCTAGGTGATCACCCAATTGGTTCGCTGAGATCTTGTAATTTATTCTCGTATTGCGAAGAAGTACAGACTCGCTCCCAAGGGATGAGTCTATCGTTTATTCCCCAACACATCGGCGTTACCTTATGCCACTCTGTCTATCAGAAGGCGTTTCCTGCGAATAGCTTAGGGTTGATCGAAGTGTTGACGGATGTGTCATTCCTTCAGGTGGTGGTATCTCTGAGTTACCCCGATTATCGGGCATGGGAAAAGTGTCCTCATTTGGCAGCATTGTGAGACCTTAACTTCCTTGTTGCTTACGACCATCTTTATCTGTCTTCTTCTACCTCCTTCGGGAGGCAGAATATCGGGTCGAAGATGTCTACAATTCTTTGCAAGGTTTACATTGTCGTTGGCATGCCATTTTTTGGGTGATTTGGGGGAGCAATTAACGATTATCCATGCTTATCCTTTCAGCCCACGTTTTGCACATTTGTCCTTGATCTTGGGACATCTTCTTTGAATGAGCGCTGAGTCTACTTATCGGTACCTTTGTTGTCTTCTTCTAGAGTCGGACTATTTAGGCGAGTTTTACTTTATGTTGCATCGGAGTCAGATGCTTATAGTATATATGTAGTCTTTTGTATCCGCCTCAGGGCGCTCGTTGTTACATCTTTCCAGTAATTAATAGAGTGTGTTTGCGTAATTCATTTTTATTTCTTAAATGACTGCAAATCACATAAGCTTCTAAGAACTAAAGCTCTACATTTACTATGGAAAGGGAAATAAACAACTGAAATAGACTAAGTGTTGCCGGATAGAGGCTGATCCGACCTTGAAGTGAATTCGTATGGCCTTTGTTGGATCGTTGGTACCCTCAACGGACTGCCATGCTTTGCTGATGTCGTTGAGGTTATTGAGGAGTAAACCTTGCGTGGGAGTTTATTTTAGCGCCATCAGATTGTCGGGGGGTTGTACTCCTGTCTGCATTGACCTCTCGGCTTTGCTGGGTTGAAGAGTGGATTGCTCCTCTATTGCTTGAATGTCCCCCATTTCTGAGTTGAGTCACCGCTATTGGGATCTCATCCCATGTAAGTTGAGCGACTCATCCATCTTTTTTCAATTCAAATTGCGTTGTGGGCTCCAGTTTGATCTGGGAACATACTATATTTTTTAGTGCAGCATAATGGTAGCCTCGTGTCATTGGGTTTTCCTGGCTTATTGTTCCTTTCGAGCGGTTACCAGTGTACTTAACGCACTGGTGAAGGGTGGAGAATATTGCTTCCATTTGGTGGAGCCATGGTCTTCCCAGGATAAGGTTGTACGTAGACGGTGCGTCTACGACGATGTAGTCTAAAAACAAGACTTTTCTCAGTGGTGGCATGGCTCTCATGCTACCACTGCCAACCCTATCTTCCTAATTGGGAAACATTTCTCTCCGTTGAATCTGATCAGCGAGTAATATGAAGATGTCAGGTTCTCCTCCTTTAAGTCCATATTGCGGAACGGGTTGTAGAATAGGACATTGAGGGAGCTTCCCGTATCCACCAGGGCCCTATTCACTTCCCACTTTGCAATGGAAACCAATATGACGAGAGCGTCGTTGTGTGGTGCACTAACGCCTTCGAAGTCCTTGTCTGTAAAAGTTAAGTTGGGGATGAGGTTTTGCACCCTCGAGTAGCATACGCGTCTGTCCTCATATGAGGGCTGGGTCGCATCTCCAGTAGAGCCTGCTTACGGGATCTGTTTGAATGGTCTTCATCCGATCCAACTCCATACGGGGGTGTGAGTCTGTTGTAAGTGCGTCATCAGCACCGCTGAGAGTAGTAGTATAGCGCCAGTTTGAGCGTTTGACGTATCCCCTTGTTTTCCATTGTTGCGTGATCTGGTGGTCACCATCTCTTTGTATTATGAAAAAAAATGATGCTAGTGAAAAGTTATGAACTTTGTAGTCGCCACGGATGGCGCCATGATGCAGTCAATTTTCGCCCCCTGCTTTGACCTTGACTTGTTGACCTGCACAAGGAACGCACGTGAGCTACGGACGACCGTTGTGGTGGCCGATGACACTTCGATGCTAAAGACATATAGGGATTTGAGGAATGAGTAATGCTATAAACAAGGAATTTGTAGCGTACCTTAGCTTACCAACCTCATGTCTTATTTATAATGCTAGAGTCGTGGTTCGACCAGGCCATCGATGGCGTAGTTTAGGGAAGAAGATCTTCATGGAGATCCTTATCTATTTAGGAGTTGTTCTGTGAAGGGGAGTTTTCTTGTTAGCCTTGTGCTCCTAGATATGCGGGAGATAGTTCTCAATCCGAAAGTAGTCCATAGATAAAAGTCTCCATGTGTGACATATACTCTGGTATTTGCTTCCTAGTTGGAAGCAAAGTGTTGATGTTTTTTTTGTCCGAAGCTGATCCTTGAGATACTTGCCTTAGCAGGGCTTACGAGTATTGATAATAGTTGTGAGACACATGGGCTTAGCAGGATTTAATGGTTTTGGGTCCATTGGGCGGACTGCATTGTGCGGGCTTGGAATCGCTTGGGCCCGATCAGTGTTTAGTTGATTCTTGGGCCTACTATTTCTTGAGATCATCATGACACTTGTACAGTATAGAAGAGAGACCATTTCAGTGTATCATCAGTGGGTAAGAGGGATGACAAGGTTCAATTATGATTTTCTATTAGGATGCCTCAACTGCATACACCATTACACTTCCACTTGACACCGACTTGTCTCATCGTGACCTTTTCTCATTTTCTTAAAATTTGTATCACTCCATCCCCATAGGAGCAGAGAATTTGTCATTGTCCTAGCTTCACAACCATTTGCTCCGTACTTGGCTAAATTAGGTAGGATAACTAGGACATCGAAGTTGTCTTCTTCCTAGTCTTCTCGTACTAAGAAAAAATAGGAAAAAAATTAAAAAATAAAATAAAATCTTATATTAATGTTAAGTGGAAATTAACTATAAGGTGCACTCTCACATCCTTAAAAGAGGTGGACGCTTACCCTTCTTCCTGATCACATGGTAATGAAAAGTTCTAGAGAGCTAGGCCCTAGGCACCAGGGGAAGCTATCTAGGCTTTGTTAATGGTGTTCTTCAATGCCTGTTAATGGAGGATTCTCCATTAATAGAGGATTTTCCTCAAGATCTTCTTAAGAACTCAAGATCTCCTCTCTCTCTCTCCTAAAAACATGCTAGGAGCCTGGCTTTCTAGACGCAATCCATGGTAATGTAGAACTCACCCCTGTAAAAACCTTGGGGAATGAGGAAGCCATGTCAGTAGTGGCAAAGTCAATTAGAATGGGTGGTACTTTTATGTTCGTCTACATTAGATTTTTTTTTGTTTGATCATATAATATTCAAAATATGTGATTTATCAGTCAAAGAAATTAATATATCGGTTGCATTTTGTATTTTCTCACCCGGATAAATTTCATATTATAGCTGCTTCAGTGTATATTTATTATTATTATTTTCATCAAAATGTGATTATATATTTATGGTTATTATCTCAATCAAAATTGTTATATAATATATCTTGAATTATTTTTCATCCACTTCATGATTGAGAAGGTGTTCAAAGTTTGTCGATATTGCTCATTAATTAAGACAGAGAGTGTTAACATATATTATTGAATAATATATTTTCCCATGTGTCTTTACGAAGAAATCTTTGACCAATTTGATCAAATGAATAGTATTATGATATATTAATATAGATGAAGCAAATATTACTGGATATACAAAAGACTTTGAAAATATTTCTAATTATTTAAAGAAATAATTTGATATGAAAGACTAGGGAAAACAACTTTCTTGACTTGCAAATTGAACAAAGTACAAGTAAAATATTAGTCCATCAATCAAGGTATTTGAAAAGATTTTAAAATATTTTATATGGACAAATCTCATCCACTTAGCACACCCAGGGTCATTTGGTCTTAATATTTAAAGAAAGACCTATACCAATCAAATGAAGAAATATTTGGTCCTAAAGTACAATATTAGAGTGTCATTGGTGCATTTCCCCTGAAGTACCATATAACATTTATCTATGATTATATTTGCACGGTATATTTTTGCACCCACTCATAGAGATTGAAATGAAGTTAAACACATATTTAGATATCTTTATAGGACAATTGGTATGAATTTATTTTATTATTGTGATTTATCTAATCATTCACACCTAGTTGGCTATGAAGGATAGGTTATATCTCTGACCACATAAGGATTGCTCACAGGTATATATTTATGAATGTAATGCAACTATTTATTGGCGATCTCCTCAAATGCAAGAGATTTTATCATGATAGATTAAACATAGGACATTCCATTGAATTTTATCTACTTTCATGAGTTACAAAAAAACTATGAGATTGAAGTTAAACATATTCAATCTAGTGATAGCCTTGCAAATCTCTTCCAAAAATTGGTTTATAAGATTTATATCAAACAAATTAAAGTTTTACTATCATGGGATGAGTCATTATCAGAGGGGGCATCCAGAAGTATGTCCCATCCGAAGCATCAAAGTATGCCACATTGGGATTGAGTGTGTTGTACTATTTTTCCTTCAACGCTATTTTATCCCATTGGGTTTTCCTGTTAAGATTTTAATGGCACACACACCATATTCCAAAAGAATGTTGTACTCATTTTCCCTTCATCCAAGTTTTATCCCACTAAGTTTTACTAGCAAAATTTTTTATTAGGCAACAATGGTGGACATCCAAGGGCGAGTATTGCAAGGAGGTGACAGTCCACCTCAAGGTTATTATGAAATATGAGGCGAGATCACTTAAACTATCTACGAATATAGGTGTCACCCATATAAAGCCTTGGGGACTAAGGAAGCCACACCATGGATACTATAAATATATGTATAATGTCATTTGGCTGTACAAAAGAAATGAAATGTAATTAACAATTATAAAATGAATCAGAATGGAAAGAATTTTGATATTTATCTACGTCGGATTTCTTTATGTATGACCATATAACATTCAGAATACGCGCTTTATCAATTGGTGAATTAGACACGCTATGTTTAACAAGAAGAAATAAATTGCTCATTTTCTAGGCCTCCAATACCCAAGTGGCAACTAAAGGAAAAAGAAAAAAATAATTGGCCTTTTCAAGGTCGCCTCCAGCAAGGAGATGGAATTCCAAGTTTTGATAACCATGTTTCGAACCAGAGTCATGAGATGGTTCACCATGGACTTCAAAATTCATTTTGAGCAAATGAAACATTGGTCATCCTCCCAAACCATGCTTTCTAAGCTTGCTATTTTGAAAAAAAAAATGCAAAAATAAATGAGCATTTTGTATTTTCTCCAACTTTTCCTAGTCATGCAAATTTATGGTAATTGTCTCAAATTTCGCACATTTCTCAATTTCCTATATGATACCAATTAAATTAAGATAAATAGAAGCATTTAATTAATTTTAAGCACAACTAGAGACTAATAAAGAGTTAAATGGGCGAAAAAATCAATGTTTCGTTGTACATCATACCACCTCCAAACAACATTTTGCTAGTCTTCTAGCAAAGAGAAGTGAAAAGAAAGATAAGCTCAAAAAATAATTTTTTATTGTTTCTAAACTTCACAAAGAAATCAAGGCCATTTTCGTTGGTGTGACTCGATTGTATATAGAATGTGCAACAACGCCTTAAACCTATAGCATGACACTAACAAAGGGGTTTAACCTTAGGGTTATCGAGGATGAACCCACAAACATGAATATTTTTCTTTGAAAATTAAAAAAATTGGGATTTCCCGAATTCTATAAGAGAAAACCTTTGTTATTCAATCACATAGAAGACAATTGGCATAAGTAGTTAGATACTAAAATGCACATTACCACTTAGCAACTTTGGAACATGGTGTTGTGTATGTAAATAACCAACCATATGCAATTTTTCTAGTCAAAGAAAGGTACATCCTAATCCACCATTGGAACAACCATCTTGACTTCAAAACTCACTAGTTAATCTCTCTGAATTTCCACTATGAGATTAGTTAAATATTCTCTATTGCATGTGGCGAAATTAATGTTTTTTAAAATTCAAACCTCTCACACATATATAAGAACAAACATACATGAAAAATAATAATAGTCTCATGCATGCGAGAATGTCGAGTTATCTACCATAGTGCATTCTCATTTATTCTCCACTTATTACCATAAGTTAATTAGGATTTTCCAATAAAAAATAAACCTAACTTGTATTTATTTATTTTAGGAGGAGGATAGTTATAGATGGTAAGTAAAGAAATGTTTTTAAAAATGAAGATTTCAAGCAGCTAAATAGGGAACTCATCAATCACTTCTTTTGATTTTCCCTTCTTTACGACCTTTTTTTTTTTATCAATGTTTTCTCATCTAAAATACCTTGGACCTTGGATTTTCAATTTTTACTTGTCTCATTTATCTTCATAAAACTTTCTAACATTTTCCTCAGAAAAATATTTGGGGCAACGAGTTTTTTTTTTTTTTTTTTTTTATGTCTAATAGCCCAAGACAAAGGCTCTTATTGGTTTTGGACTTAATGGTTAGCAAGGTTGTTTTTAAAAGGTTTAGATTAAAAAGAGATGTCTAATTTACCTTCTAATGTTTGTTGATGGTTATAAGTCTCAAATAAATTACAAGACTTATGTTTCTTTTAACTCGAAAAAGATATCTTTAGCAATCAACCAAAAAGAAAAATAATGATATTTCACAACAAGTTAATGTGAGATCCAATAAAATTTGAGTCATCATGCGACCCGGAGTTGTGTAAAACCCTCTGAATAAATGAAAGATCTGATAGCTCACAAGGATAAAGTCTCAACTATTATTCCTCTAGATTCTTAGGAAGTTACTTTCTTATATATTTCAAACTATATTTGTGGCTATTGTGCAAAAAAATATGTTTACTCCTAAATGCTCAAATGCAATGTTTATTCTAGTAATAAACTTTCAACATCTCTTTGCCTAAATGTAGTAAATCAAATAATACAATTCATCATCGTTAAGATACCACACCATTTTTTTTTTCAAACAGATGTATGAATTTTAATAAATCTCCCAACCCCAAACAAATAAAATATTGTCCCCAATGTTAAAAAAATTGTAAAATGATAAATAAAAATTCAAAATTATTAGCCCAGGTGATTTGTTGAACATATGCACCGTCCCTGCAATGAAAAAGACCAAGTTGGTGGGGTGATTTATTAACACAAAATACATCACCCCAAACATACATTTGCGGGTACTTTTTTTAACAAAAAGTTTTTCAAAAGAGGTATGAACTTTGAAAAACTCTCAACCCCTAAATCAATTAAAACTATTGTGTAAACTGTAAATCAAATAAATATGACTTTCACTATATTTTTCACCCGTGAATTTTGTTGTCCATTTTTCTATTTGACAACTTTGATTCATTGGTTAAATCTAGGATTACATAAGTTTTATTTATTTTTATTTTTGTCTGTTAAAAAAGTCTTTACATCACTCAAATAGGCTTCATCTCGTCTCCTTGAGATGAGAGATTTAGCTTGCCATTGTGATTATGATGAAGTGTTTTAAGAATAATTTATAAACTATGAAAGGAGAAGAGGAAGTAAATAAATAAATTGAAAAATAAACTAATGCATAAAATAACGACAATGGAAGTAAAAAAAATTACTTTTATTTGCATTCAAAACTAAAAACTTGCACGTAATAACATTGACTTGAATCAAACCTTCAACAAATGAATGAAAGACAGTAACTAATATATGCTAAGAGATGAGAGATGTATGAGATGTAAGAGATGCATGAGATCCCTTCTCCAAGAGTTTGAGAGATTATTTATAATGTTCTCCTCCAAAACTAGAAATGGAAAAAATCACGCAAATCCCTTGATTATGCTCCAAAACATATCATATAAAATCAAGGGAGTCATAATTAGGAATAGATACATCAAGATAGTTTTAATTAGGGGTAGATTCATTTGCACACGTGTACATTGTTAGACAAGACTCAAGGTAATGAAATTGTCATGCCCCGATTTTCGAGAAAATGAAACTCCTTATTTCCACATAGGATTATCCGTTTTCCCCAAATTCAGAATGTGAAATTCTATAACATAAGAACATTTAGCAACAACAACTGAGACATAATTTAAAATTTGAAACAAACAAAAGAAAAATCTAACCAGGCACCACTAAAGAAACCCCAATAGTGATTGCTAAAAATCTCTAAACGTGAGACAAAGCTGATCGGCTACATTCCCAAAGGAATGTACCCAAGAAATAAAAGCTCACCTGGGTCAGCAATTAAGCTAGTGTGAGTAATCTTAATTCCCAAAATCAATAAATCCGCAAATGATAACATAAAATTAAACACAAACAACCACACAACAGGCAGTTTTTCGAAGAGGCAAACGTTTTATTCTAATAAGTAAATATTTATTTATTTGTACTTACACTATAGGGGTTGACAATGGCAAGTCAGACCTGTAAAAATATTAGTGGACTTACCGTCCTGCAAGAAATTTTAGAAACACCGATACATAAATTTTTTTACCAAAAATCAATATTCTTCCATTAATACAGATGTATTCATTCATACATTATTTGACTGACGCATATTATTCATTTTTAATTGAATTGATCACTTGGACAATACCACATTCGCATTACCTTCGTATCGAACATACATGCCCATATGCTTCTTTCATATAAAAGATAATTTCTCCATCATCCATGTCTAAGTGAGGACACATCACACAAGGGCATACATCACCGGTTACTCCTAACTATATGAGTAACATAAAGTCAATCTTGAGCTATCAATGTGCATAAGTCACGTCATATTTTTTACGGATAAATAATCAATTCTATTTTAGGCATTTCAAAATCACACCTTTTCCGCAAGACCCAACCTGAAAGTTACTTAGTTTCTTTATAAGAATTGGGTTCCCTTCTCCGCAAGACCCAACTCGAAGGTTAATTAATTTCTCTTTAGGAGAGGGAAAAACATAAACAATAAGAGATGTGGTAGTTCTAAGTGATACAATTTTAGGTGATTTAAATTTTAAGGAATCACAGTTTATCAATATCATTTATTTGATATCTCAAAATTTTCTCACCATGACACTTTATCATTCAAAAATCTATCCACAACCGTATCGACCCACATTTTTGGGACAACTAACGTTTTCCTATAAAAATTTTTGTAATGGAGCGATGATCAAAACCCATTTAATATAAGAAATACATTTTTTTTTATAGTAAAACAATTTGCATAACAATCAAATTTAAGTCATAAATATATAAATACAAAATTTTAAAATAATGCAAATATGCAAAACATGAACCAAGCAAGCTAGGAAGAACTCACACATTAAACAAATCAAATAGTAAAATTCACACATTTGCGACACAAAACACCACAAATAAGACAACCTCATTAAAGTTCACACATTTACGATACAAAACACCTCAAATAAGACAACGTCATTATCAAACATGCCTAAAATAATATAATAAATTACCTAAAATGAAACCCATCATTTCCATACAAGCCTCATAAATCAAAGGCGTAAAATTCACACATTTCTAACATTTAAGTTTTAAACATGAACCTAATTTATTTGTTTGCTTTCCAAAGAGTATAAAATTATCAACATCATGGGTCATCGTTTTCATTATTCACTGCTAATAGAATAACAATAATTTAGCAGTAAACAATAGTGACAATAATATAATATTGGGTCATCATCATTATTCATTCATCACCAATAGAATAACTTAGTTCTTTAATAATAAGACAAGTAGAAATAATATATCTTATACTAATGACAATAATAGTATTAAAATGGATAATATCTACCAATACTAACATACATATCAGATTCAATTAATACCCTGAAGTTGAACTGTATATTTGCTTTTTCAAATATATGTTAAAATTGAGAAATAAAATCTCATACTATATTTCACACAATTCAAAGATATTTTAAAATAATATTAAAATATATCTTAGTTAATAGAACACTAAAAGTGAGAAATACTCACAAATGATGTATTTTCCGCAAACCACTCATAAAAAAATCTAACCTTCAATTATATTCATAGATTATTTTAAGAAAAAAAGTAAAACATAAAAAATGAAGAAAACGCACAAAATATATTTTTTGCAAAAATCAGAATTTCTTACATCCAATCACTAACTGTTTTCTATGCCTCAAGAGAAATCTAACCGTTGGATGGACTCCAAACCAACGGTAAGTTTTTCGAACTTTTGTTGTAAATCTACATATTTAATTTGAACGGATTTCGACTATTGGGAAGTTTTGATCCACTGTTATACTTAAGACTGCGCAAAGTTGTTTGGTATTACGAGATTTAAATACAAATCTGATTTTGGGTTTTCTCTTTTAACTCAACCAATTTCCACAAAAATACGATAAAAAATTTTCATCTAAACAAAAATTTCAGACTTATGTACGTAGTAAGCTCTAACCCTAATTCATAGTTTAATTTAAAAAATAAAAAAGAAAGAAAAAATACTCACCATTTAATCGCGTAACAAACTCCTCAAAGTTGCATTGCTCTGAAAACCCCACAAGTCAAATTCATAAAAACGACGAATCCTTTAATCAAACACTCCAAACACGAACACGAAGAAAAACCCAAACACGTGCACGTGTGTGTACACGAGTCACACACGTCCTCTTCTATGCCCCTTTTTCTTTATGTCTCTTTTCCAGTTTCTCCCCTCTTCTCTTCAACTTCTATTTCATGTTCCTTTCTCCTCCTTTATTTTGTCTCTATTTTCTTTACTTTCTCCCTCTATTTTTCAAAAGAACAAAAATATAATTTAAAAAAAAACTAACAATCACAAACCGAAAGAACCCATGTCCCAAGTCCAAATCCTATAACTAGCTATACCCCCAAAGTAATTATTTGTGCTCCTTATTAATTCCATCAATCACTAAAATCATTTTCTTTTAACCCATGCATTATTTATGAATTATAAATATACAATACGTGAGGTTATCTAGAATATAATTAGAAAATATATATATTTTTTCAAAGTCGAAAGCGGAGATAATATAATTTCGGAATCCAAAAATGAGGTCGTTACAGGAATACTATTTGATTTGATGCTTTATTTTCGTTGGAATATGCTTTGAGTTTATGACTTTATGTTTTATTTGCCTTGATGATTGCATATTCCACACTTGAAGTTCTTATTTCGAAACTTTTTATATGTCTCCATAATAAATAACCACTAATTAGAATCAAATATTTACTTCCATAATATGGTTTTGAAATGAAACTCTTAATCTACATGTGCCATGAACATGCCCAAATGTCTCGAACTTCGTACTTTTCATTGATTTCAAAATTTCTCCATTGCGCATCATCAAGCAAATTTATGGTAGAATTGTCTCAAAGTTCACACTTTCTCGATTTCTTGCAAAAATTATGACAAAAATCAAATTCGATATAAGTAGATATATTTAATTAATTTTAAAAACAACTAGAGACTAATAAAAAACTAAATAGAAAATACGATCAATGTTTTGGGTATTTATCATACTGCAATATTATTATGAAGTAAAGGGGACACGCTTAAATTAAACTATCTACTAAGAAGCATTCTCACCTCTTTAGATGAGTTGGATAGCTACCTTAATATAGGTGTCACCCAAATAAAGCCTTGGGGCCTAAAAAGAAGCACATCATGAGCACGATAAATATGCTTGTAATGTCATTTGGCTGTAACAAAGAAATGAAATGTAATCAACAATGATAAAATGAATTAGAATGGACGATATTTTTTAGATTTATTGGTTATTTACCTTTTGTCACCCATTAGTTCTTAAATATTCCTCCTTGATACCCATTAGTTCTCGATATCCAGTTAGACCCCCATTTTGAGTCTTGACTATTAAGTCAATGTCTTTAACTATCGAAAAACATCCAACCTTTTTAATCTCAAAATTGGCCTCATCTTCTTCCTGGTTGAATTCCCAGAAAAATCCATTAGTACATTATGTTGTAGAAGACCACATTATATAGTAAACATTGAGGGACCAATCCTGAGATTACCATACAGTCCAGCTTCCGTCACCATCTTGATAAACTTAACCAGATCATACATCTCTTTAAAATAGTACTGATTCATGGAAAATCCATTAACTATTCCATAAAACATAGGGTTAGATTACATAGACCTCCATCTTTTGCCTTCTAAATATCTGGCCACATCTACTACCAAAAAACAAAAGCTAATAAATCACAAAATATTCCGTCAATATACAGAAAAATTAAATAAAACAACTGACAAAACAAAACAAATAGAAATACTCACTTGAACAAACTTCAAACATATTTGCCAAAACAAGCAAAGAGACACCCATTCCCAGAAATCGCACAAAAATAAACAAATAAAAAAGGGTTGAACTCTTTGAGCCCTAAGTGAAACACTCTTTCACCCACCCACCGACTACATTTCAAGAGAAGAATATATACTATTGGCATTATCTTTGCAGTAAACAAAGCAAAGTAGGTATATAATAGAAGACGAGGGAGAGAGAGATTTGGGGGATTTTATAGATGAGAATGAAAGGGTTGAAAGTGGGTTTTGAGAAAGAAGAAGAGTTGGAGATGTGAGGGTTTTGTGGTCGTTTGCTATGGATCCAACCCAAGTACGTCCGAAACCATTCAAGATCATGAAACTCTACCAGCATTGATCTAGTGGAGTCTGAATTTTCACAATTGTGTAGTGTTTCTGCGCACGATGTCATTCATTTATCTCCAAGTTAAATTGTTGAAAAGTTAGAATTTGATATGATGCCATTAATTATTGGCAGTCCCATTAGATGTTGAACACATGCACACCTATCACCATTTCCACCTCCTTCATTATCCATTGCCATTAACTCTGGTCGTGACCCCTAACCCCCCCCTCTCTCTCTCTCTTTCGTAACAATATTTTGGAGGAAAGAGGAGGGAGAAAAAAATAATGTTTTTTTGTTATTTCTCATTTTTAGCAAAATGTGTGCAAAGGATTAGTTGGTCATTTTGACAACATTGGATGGAGTTTTTGTTAGTAATGTAATACAAAACTAACCCTATATTTATTTACGTTGGATTTCTTTATGTTTGACCATATAACATTCATAATATGCACTTTATCAATCAATGAATTGTACATGCTATGTTTAACAAGAAAAAAGAAATCTCTCATTTACTAGGAAAAAGAAAAATGGAATTGCCATTTTTCAATGTCATCTCCAGCAAGGATATGGTATCCCAGGTTTTGATAACCATGTTAACAACCAGAGTCAAGAGGTGGTTCATCATGGCAAGTTAGACTTCAAAATTCATTTTGAGACCTCCGTCGTCCTCCTCTTGAAATAAAGCCACCTCACCCTGCTTCCTAAGCTCCTTTTTTTTTTTTGAAAAAACAATGCAAATGACCAATGGGGTTGGAGCAATGAAATGGGCTGGTGTGGATATCCGCCCCCAAAAATAGCCTTTATCCACAAAAACAGCTAGAACAAGAAGGAAATTGATCAGCCACACCCACCCTTAGTTCTCCTTCTAGGCCATATCCACCCATCACTCCTTTCTTTCTTCCAAAATGGATTTTATTAAACAAGTTCAAATTTCTCAACCCATCACTCACCATCAATGCTCACACAATAAGGGCATTGCTTTGCTTTGACCCCCCACCTGATATCAACTCTTAAATCCTCAACTGTTTGCCCTCTTTGGAATGTGTAGTGGCCACCAGTGTTGGTGTCAACCATATTGACTTGAATGAGTGCAAGCACAGAGGCATAGTTATAGCTAATGCTGGGAGGGTTTACTCTGAAGATGTTGTAGATTCTGCTATTGGGTGTTTACTTGGTGTGCTTAGAGGGATCTCGGTTTCAGATAGATTTGTTCGCTCCGGGCATTGGCTCAAGGGGAACTTTCCTCTGTCATATGGTGATTATTCTCTTTCAATTTTATGATTTTGTTATTTTAACAGTTCAGTTTAATTCATGACACTCACTTAGAATTCTCAAATATGCAAACGTTCAAATCTACAAGGAAGATAATCCCCACGAATCACTTTTGAAAAATTCCAATGCTTTCTTCATAGATTAGAATGGCAATCAATTGGACATTTAAGATATTTCTCATATAAGTTTGCAATGAAACCAAACACATGCTTAGATTAAATTAGTAAATCTTTTGATTCAATTCTAACTATTAGGAAAATAAAGATACCTAGATTATGATAATTAATTGATAGGAATCCTTTTCTGATGTAAAAGCTTGGAACGAAGGGAAATTCATGCCTTCATTACCACTGTCTAAATATGCCATGTTTCCACCATAAAGCTTGGAAATGAAGAGAAATTCATGCCTTGGAAATGAAACTGATATTCACTGTACAATTCAGTTTAGCGTGACAATAATCTTCCACAATAAAACTGACAAGCTTTACTGCACAATCATGTTCCAAGAGAGATATTGGTAGGTCATTCATATGCCAGGAGATCAACCAAGGAGGAGGGACCGGATGTTATGGACTTTAACAAAATTGGTGTGCGCTCAAGACACTTACTACTTCGAAGAAGCTTAGTGATGAAAACATGTGATTGAATAATTTACAACGGGAAAAAATGAATCTACGTTAAGTGATTGAATATTGGAGGTTGTGGATTTCTTCTGGAATGCAACATGTGAAGTTATTGATATAAATCACTGTATACACTTGCATACGAAACAATGACACCAAGAAGGTTATGGATTTACTCTGGAAGTCTGGATTGAAGACAAAATCGGTGAAATTGCAAAGAAGTTTCCTTGTGTTTTGATTCCCAATTGCACGCATTGATACAAGATCAAAAATTTCAGGATGCCTTTTTTTAGATTGCTTGGGACATGTCAACATCAAAATTCTGTTGTATTGGTTTTGTGTTTATGAGAGCTGAAAAGGAAGATAGCGGCAAATGGATATTGACCGTTTTTGCTAAATTTGTTTATGATCGACTGCAAGATGATATTTATAAAGGCATTGCTTCAGAGTTCCCATATGCTTCTCAGTTGTTATACACCTTTCACATTTGGAAGAACATAATCACTAACTTGAAGAAATGGTGGAGCTGAATGAAGATTAGGGTGTGTTAATAACTCAGTGGGGTGACTCGGCTAAGATTGTATTCCTGGATTCAACACACTTAATCTGAAGTCATTTAAAAAAAAGACCTCATTAAAATCAGATATGATGGCACAAAATTGAACACCGAAGTGGAGGGGGCAAGCAAGCATTAAGTTGGTAATTAAATCCAAAATTTGGGTTTTCTCTATTCTAATTTCTCAAAATTTGCCAATGGCATGCCAGCTCAACGGATGGTACCACTTAGTCATGAGTTCGAACCCAGCTTGCGGCATCTTTATCAATTTATAGTGTGTTGACTAGTTCTAGTCTTTAATGGGTTACGGGATCCTATAAAAACCCCGCTCGCCTTCCAAAAAAAAATATGGGTGAGGAAGGAAAAGGGGAAGGTGAGACGAAGCGATGAGGTGCTTGAAGCTTAAATGAGTGAAGACCTTGACTAAAAAATACCATTAATGCAGCTCTTTTTTGTTTTTTCATTTGTTTTAACTTTTTAAGAACTATTTTCCAAAGGGGACTGATTTATTTATATTTGTTTGTTATTTTTCACTTTATGGTTTTAGATGCATTGTAGCACTGTTTCAGTGGATAGTCTATGCAGTCAAACACCTTTAACATGTGGGTCTAGGCGAAACTTAAATCATTTTCGACTATTTTCCTTGCAATCAAATAAAAAATGGCTATTTGGAGGAAAAGGCAACAAATCCATGGGTCCCTTATTAAACGGCTGTTTAGGTTTTTTCTTTAGAACTAGTTGAAAACTGTCATGAACATGCCATTTGCCTTAAAAACTGGGGGTAAATGTGGATCTTTACACCACTACTGTCCCTTTTATTTAGTTATTTATTTTTTAATGCAAACATGTAAAGGTGGCGCAATTTAGCCTGCTTCAACAACTACTGTGGTCTGTGGATGCCTTACAAGCGGGGATAATGTGGATTTTTACACCACTACTGTCCCTTTTATTTAGTTATTTATTTATTAACGCAAACATGTAATGATGGCGCATTTAGCCTGCATAGACAACTACTGTCAATACTCGAATGGGCTGAGTGACGAGGAAATGAAAGAGTGACAACAAATGAGTGACAATCTTGAAAGTGGGAGCAAATCTAATTCAAACAAAATGAGGTTAACTCTAACTAGCCGCTCCACATGCATTGCACGTAGACCCAGAATATTTTTTTTGTGTTATATTCTACTAAATTATGTAAGGTTTTGTTTCCTTATATCTATGTATTGGATATGGAAACATTTTGTTTATGTACTTAAGGTAGCTTGGTAATATCCAACCGAAATCATTCCAAACTAGTGAAAAGTGGTGAATGATAAGTATTGGACACTATCTAAGAAACTCGAAGGAGAGAAGAAAACGTGGAAGAATCACAAAAGGTGTAATTATCTACTAGGTGCAATGAAACTAACCCCAAAAGTAGTGTTTTTAATCCACTAATTTAAGGAATTTTTGGTGGCATAATGGCAATTCCCCAATCTCTGACATTATAAGTAAATATATTTAGGAATTTTTGGTGAAATAAATGGAAATTATGTGAACATTGAACTTTGCCCCCACTTTCGGCATTATGATAGAGATTAATGTTTCATGACCTGGACGTTTCATGACCTGGACCAAGAATAGCTGGGATTGAATGGCATCTAGTTCCTTCTCTGCTCTTTCTTAAAGGCGGTAAGTTCAGCATAGAAAACATCATAATACAGTAGTAATTTCAATAGTAGGAACTGATGCCTGGAGAAAAAGCAAAGACGAATCATCTTCCACCCTCAATCCTTGTTCTGGGTTATCTTCACCCATTGCTCCTTCCTTTCTTCCAACATGGTTTACTGGACAAGTTCAGACTTCTCAAACCATCAGACTTTCCGACCATAACCCTCTCCCAATTCCTCACCACCCATGCCCAATCAGTACGTGCATTGCTTTGCTTCGACCCCCCACCTATTATTAACGCTGAAATCCTCAACTATTTGCCCTGTTTGGAATGTGTAGTGACCACCCATGTTGGTGTCAACCATATCGACATGGTTGATTGCGAACGTAGAGGCATCGTTATAGCTAATGCTGGGACTGTTTGTTCTGAGGATGTTGCAGATTGTGCTGTTGGATTGTTACTTGATGTGCTTAAAGGGATTTCGGCTTCTGACAGATATGTTCGCTCTGAGCTTTGGCTAAAGGGAAAGTTTCCGCTTTGTCAGAAGGTCATTCTTCTGTCTCATTCTGTTACTTTAACTCTTAATACTTTATATTACATAACAATTATTCACAAATGCCAAATATCATGTTAATTATTTGTTGTATTTTCACTTGATTGCATCTTCAATTCAATATTTGAGGCAATTTCTAAATTGACTCGTGAACAATACCTTGTTTTCTCTTCCCCAATAGAAATTGTTTCATCTTCAAATCAATATTTGAAGCAATTTCTGAAAATGGCTCATGAATAGCTTGTTTTCTTGTTTCCATGAGAAATAATTTCTCTCCCCATCCATGAGAAATGAAAATGAGAAAATGAAGCATGTTTTCTTGAACCCTAATACAAAGCCAATGACTTTATATATATATATATATTTGCATGTCTATCAAACAGTTGGGATTTTTCCCATGGAAATTTGCAAAGCATCCAGACACAAGCTTAGAGGTACAAGGACTAATTTCTTCATCTAATTCTTAAGACCAAGATATTGGATTTATGATCTAATTTCAACGAGTGGAAACTTTCACTGATTTTTCATCGGTACTATATTGGTGAAATGATTTGTCTAACAAACTTGAAACTTTGATTTAAACATAATCGTAACTAGAAGACTAGTGATGATGTTATCGATCAACTTTTCAGATTACAATGTGGACCAGGATAGGATGCATTTCGTTTACTTGAGATATTGGCCTATTTATTGCCATTTCTTATCACAATTGAAGGAAGCTTGCTACAAGAAAGAAAAATTAAATAAAAAATCCTGTAACAAGACCTCCACAAAGTCCATAACCTGGAGATGGGATCCAAAAATCTTAGGAGTGCGTAGGTATGCTCTTCTGAGATTTAAGGAATTATGAGAAATTTGTCTGAAATGCTCTTCACTACAACTGAAGGTTATTTGTTGTTCTCAATCAGATTGTGTGATTAGAATTCTAATATTTAGCCTCTGCATTAATTCATACCATACTGTAAACTTAAAACTCAGATACATTGGAAACAATAGGATACCAGTAGTTCATGGGAGATTCGGTGGGAGATTCAGTTATTAAGGAAAGCTATTGTTGTTTTTGAACTTAGCTTGAACAGGGTGATTTGCTAACATATGTAGATAAATCATTTAATCCATGCCTCTCATTTGGCAAGTGAGTCTGCTGAGTGACAAAATAAGATGTAATCCTCTGCCCTGTGAGATCAAGTTAGGTTGTTATGTACAATCACACGAGAATAGTTAATTTTACGAAAGAGATTTTACTTGCAAACAAGTTATTAATGTGAGTTTTTGTACACCATGTATATGTACCTTGCATTTGTTTACCTATTGTGTTTCTAAGCATACACGTCAGGGGTTGAAATTCTCATCTGGGACTGAATATGTGCAATGTTTCATGCCCAAAAGCTACAATGTATATTCTTTTGGCCTCTTTTGAATTGGTATTGTTCTTAGAATTTACCATGCATCAACATTCAGTTTCCATGGTGAAATCAAGTAAATTTTTGTCATTCTACACACTGGGACACAGATAGCTAAATTTTCCATGAGTCTCATGTAAAGATGGTTTCACATGGAAAGTTAGTCTTCTTCCACAAAAATTGGATAAATTTGTTATCTGAGACTCATTTCCCAGAGATTGAGTCAGGCTTGAAGGTAATGTGACTAGGTAGGTGCACAAAACTTTGAACAAATGTTCTGATATTGTTTGTGAAGGATATTCTCGGTCAACTTTGTCAAACTTCTGTCACCTTGATATTTTATCACAATCCTTTGCACATGTTTATATGCTTTTTGCTCACACTAAGGGGTGTAAACTGATCTGATATGGTGAAAAGGAGAGCTTAAATTAGGCTTAAAACTATCTGATTGGATTTCAAATCCAAATACTATCTAATTTATGCAACTCCAGGATCCGAATCCGATCCATTTACAGGTCTACATCTAATACACAGCGTTAGTTCCATGACATTTCTTTTTTGTTGTTAAGCAGTAATTAATTAACGGTTTCAATGATGTGGTTCATGTTTGCAGGTAGGGGGCAAGCGAGTGGGGATCGTTGGACTCGGAAGCATTGGTTTAGAAGTCGCTAAAAGGCTAGAGGCATTTAACTGCAATATCGCGTACAACTCACGGACTAAAAAGCCATCTGTTGCATACCATTATTATTCAAATGTTCGTGATCTTGCTGCTAATAGCGACATTCTGATCCTATGCTGTGCATTAACTGGCGAAACCCACCACATGATTAACAAGGATGTCCTGTTAGCTTTGGGTGAGACAGGAGTTGTGATTAATGTAGGACGGGGTGCACTTATCGATGAGAAGGAATTGGTGAGGAGTTTATTGCAAGGAGATATTAGAGGTGCTGGATTGGATGTTTTCGAAGATGAACCTAATGTCCCCGAAGAGCTCTTTAAAATGGATAATATTGTATTGTCCCCACACAATGCTGTGATGACGCCTGAGTCACTTGTGGCTTTGAAGGAACTTGCTGCTGCAAACTTGGAGGCCTTCTTCTCCAATAAGCCCTTACTATCTCAAGTCAATTTTTGAATGAGGGTGACTACCTTCCATAAAATGGTTCATTTAATAATGTGTTAGTATTTGGACTGTTTGGTTCTTTTTTTCGTTTATAAAATTCAGGCATGAAGATCAATTCCCCCTTTTAGTAACTGTTTTTAGAATAATTTGGTTTTATTTATTATTTTTTAATCTTTGTATTTTCTTAAAGTAAAATGTTGAATTGACTAAGAGCATCGGTCAAATATGTATTTTTAAGAAAACTTTACACCCTCAAATGAGGGTTTAGATTTTTTCACCCACAATGGATAACCTTACCATGCTATCTAAAATGGTGCAGTGCCATGGCGTGGCAAGCCGACAGTTTGAAATCAAGCGTCAACTCCCTCCTTCCCCATTCTTCTCTATTTCGAGTTTACAGTGAACAAAGTATGGGTGGGAGGGTTGTAATACTTGCCTAATTATTGTAAATATAAATACTATTTATATTATTATTATTATTATTATTATTAATATATATATATATATATATATGTGTGTGTGTGTGTGTGTGTGCTATGATTTTCTTTGTGGTGGGTAAAAGTATAGAAATTATGGGTATGTTTAGCAAAAATTAGGAAAAACCCTAATTATAACATTTTAAAATAGTTGTAAGATTTAGTCACTCTCTTTTATACAAAATAAAAAAACAAAAGAATAATAGCAAGAGCCAGAGAAAAGAAAATATGAGAAAAAAATAATAGTTCCGTGAGTTTTTTTTTTTTTTTTTTTCTTTTATTTTTTTAGATTAATCTATGAATTAGGATTAGAGTTTAATACGTATATAACTCTGAAAATTTTTGTTCATATGAAAATTTTTATTGTATTTTCATGAGAATTTGTTGAGTTAAAAAAGAAAACGTAAAACTAGGTTTTTATTTAAATCTTGGATAAAAACAACTTTGTGCATTCTTAATTGTTTAAGTAGATCGAGACCTTCTAGTGGTCAAAATCCTTTCAAATTAAATTTGTAGATTCATACACACGTATGAAAAACATATTCTTGGTTTTGAGTCCATCCGTAAGTTAGATCTCCCTCAAGGCAAAAAAAAAATGCCACTGGTCGAATTTTAGAAATCATGATTTTTGCAAAATTTATTTCTTGGGGATAATTGTGTTTAAATAATGATTGGGATAACGTTGTTTAAATAATGATTGGAAATAAATTTTGTTTAACTAATGATTTGGGATAATGTTTAGTCTTTTTCATTTTGATGTATTTGGGACTTCGGAGATTTGAGGTTTTGTCAATGGTCAGCAATTATTAAACCTTGTTGTAGAAAGAGTTTACAAGAATCAATTATTTCCTTTAAATGGATTTGATATGATTTAAAGGTTATTGGCGATTAAGATATTACATTGAGTTGTTTAGGCTTTAGTGTGTTCCTTGATGGGATTTGAAAGTATAATAAAACATTTGGGAGTTATGCATATTTGATGAGAATAATCTAATGACTATCTTTGCAGGGCTTTTATCGATAATTTGGATCCTGGTTTGGAGGATTTTTTTCTTTAAGAGTTTAAATACACAAATTGGCGTGAAATACTTGAGAATATTAATATTCTTTACTCATACTAAAAGAAAAACTTTGTGGGTCTGAAAGGAAGACAATGTTTGATATTCAATTGAAATATAGAGGAAATGTAATAAGAAATGATCCACCCTTGTATTATGTGTTACCATTTTGGGGGATAAGCGTTCATTTTGTCATATGGTCTGTAGCCAAAATTACCATTTACCAAGAAGAGTCTTACAATATTACTTGAGTTAATACGAAAGTATAATTTTTGTATTTGGAAAAATTACATGGTTTTTTTCGAATAAGCCAATTCATTTGGGACCCTGTGGATCCATTCTTTTTCCTATTCAAATATCATCCCTTTGTCTCTGTGTTTTCATGTCGAGAATTTTTTGCAGATCGAGAGATGTCAAAGGGGATTGTTACTTCCCAAAGAGACTCTTCTATATCTATGAGATAACGTTGGTTCATCAATACTACGCAAGAAAAACACTTCGAATTGTTGATTCATCGCCAAAAATGGCATAGAACCAATTATACAAACTTGCCTATATACTTGGTATATGATTTTAGTATGCTGACTTGCTTGCATACTGGGTACACCATTCCATGAGTGTTCGGATGTATTCCTAAAGATGATATATTTGCCATGATCGAAGTTCGGGTGAGATGACATGTTCCTCAATGTGGCACCCCACATGGGACATGTACGCTCCGAGTGGTTTCGAAGGCAAGGAGGCACACTTGGGTTAGTTGTATTCAACACAAGGAGGGTAGTAAGATTGTAAAAAGAAACAATTTTTTTGTGTATATACATGATTTCCTTGAGGGAAGAAACTAAATGCTAATTCGATTATTGAATCAGAACTACATGTCTTCCTTATGGTAAAATATGTTTGTTGTTGGAATTTTATAATATGATTTCCTTGAGGGAAGAAAATATGTTTTGTTGATATTATAATAGTAGTGTATTATGACTACGATTTGTATTGTTGTTGAAAATAAAGTCTACTAACAACTTTTGCAGGTCAGACTTACCATGTTTGATCTTCACTTTGTAAGTGTTGGTAAAATAAATATATATTTTAAGCATGATAAAACTTATTAGTATGAAATGTGTCTCGTTGAGAAACTACAATTCTTTGAGTGTTATTTTATTGTTTATGAAATTTTCATGTTAAAGTATGTAACTTATTTTATTTATGAGAGATGGAGATTACTCATACTAGCTACCTCGCTAACCCGAAGTAAGTTTATGCTTATTGGATACGTTCTTATTTGTACATAGCCAAATGTCTCTCAGGTTACCGTTTTTTGAGCAACGTTATTGGAGGTTTACTTGTGGGGCGAACATCGCCAAAAAAATTCCTGCTTAGAATTTTTATATACTTCAATTTTTATTTTTTTTATAAATGTTCCTGTCATGCCTTGATTTTTGGACAATCTAGTAATTTAGGGTGTTTAAAATCAGGGCATTACAAGGGTTTTGGCCAATAGTCGGGTTCTAAATTTTGAAGTTTTCTTTGCAATCCATCAACCAAATTCAAATCCGAAAGTCACGGTGGATTGCTTTCTCTGCAGGCTTCAGTGTGAGAGTGAAAAAAAATCATTTGAGTTGCTGAATTCTGACATCAATTTACTCACTCTAAATCTAATAGGCGTCGAGGGGGGGCTTTATCTAGCAATATGCCAATGTTGGATGTGTCAAATGAGGAAGACGACAACGATATAGAGCAGTTTCAAATCTTGATTGATGAGGACCCAAATCACGTTTCTCATTGCCTTGGCAAATAATTGTAAAGCATTACACCATGTGTGGCTCATGACACTCCCATTGAAGTTTACAAACAGTTGAAAGGTAATACTTTTGTCGGAGACAACACTAATGCGAGTGGATGACAATTTTTTTAAAACTATGGAATTGGGCTTCACGAATCGAGCCGTAGTGAATGCCCTTATTGAGTGGTAGTCTTATTTTTCACTTTTCGGGTTTTGAAATCGGTTTCACACCATATGATCTCACTTGCTTGAACGGGATTCCTATGGAACTGGACGGAGCAGCTCCCACTTATGATGATTGGCCATATATTTCTAGCGTGATAGACTCCTACTTTCTTGTCTCTATTAACAGTGACATTTATGAGGGAATTGCCTAAAGTTGACTTGGTTAAGTAATTTTTATCTAAATGAAGCATTGCCAATAAAAGGGCAACATGCCCTAGCTGAGAGGTTGACTCGTGTTTTCTTCCTCATTTTTATAGGGTACATGTATTTCTGTAACTCTCGCTCGACCATTCCAGTGGATTGGTTGCATCCTTTGCATGATGTACATAAGGTCAATATGTGGGATTGGAGCGGATCTATCATGGCTATACTATATGATGTGTTGGATGCAACATCGAGGAGATACCTGAATTTCACCAAATTTTGGCAATTTTTCGAGGTGAGCCTAAATTCAAATTAATGTAGTTATTATTTTTATCACTATAGTTATTATTATTATTATAAGTATATAATTATTCATTCTACAATTAAGCTATAGTTATTATTATTTATAAAAAACAATGTGATTTAGTATTAAAATTTTAGATTCAAGTTTGATTATTGATTATATAGTTTTGTTGTTATTTTATTTGTATAGGAATGGTTTTATGAGCATTGTTTTGTGTATACACCAAAATTATGGTATCTTGACGTCAAAATTGATCCTAAGGCAAAGAAATGGGACAAAGGACAACTGAAGAAGGTCCAAGATCGAGTCTAGAAGAATAGTCGTATTGCACGTAATGTGCTAGAGTTTTTTACTCCTGATACGATTGTTTGGAATCCTTATTTGGGGAGTTTAGCAACCGTAGAAAGTTAAGAATGTAATAACTCACTCGCCATCTCTACTCAGTCATAATATTTCGTTTGATATCGATGGTAAGTAATAATTCAATAATTTATTTAATAATTCACACTATCTTATTGTTCAACTATGTACTAATATAAATTTAATTTTCCAATGCAAATGGTACCTTTAAATCTATGTTGTCGACAAATCAGGGAACAAGTCACCATACCTATGGATTCGCCTTTGTTGTTGTTTACCACACTTGAGGACTTTACCGTCTTTCGAGACAGAGATGGTTGGGACATCTGAATTTGTCATTCCAATTGACTAGCACACGCATTCTCATTATTGGATATGTGTGTCAATTGAGGAAGACGTTGCCTGATTTATTTCAAGATGTTAATGTCAATAGATTAGGTATTGACGCTCTTGTTGATCCTTTAGAATTACAAAGTCTGAGGATAGGGCGTGACGATAGCCCATGGGAATCCCAGACGCAAGAGTCATGCCTTGAGGGCATTCCACCTGAGGCCTACCCACCCATGACAATATGGGTACCAAGGTCGAACGAAATTCAAGATAGTGATTCCTCCAACACAGAAATTGAGGCCTCGCAAGTACATTGATTTGTGGACCCAATAAGTATACTTCTTATTAGTTTCATTATTTGTCAATAATAAATATATTTTTCATGTTGTTCCCAAAGTCAAATTAAGAATTATGCGTGCATTTGTGGAGATTCAGTGTTGGCCTACAGACAATACCTTGGGCACCATTATGCCATCGAGCCCCGCTCGACGAGTCACCACTCGATCAGCACACCTATACCGTGAGAGAGGCCACCTTCACATGGCGTCAGACAATCACATGTTCAACCATAGATGGGAATGCATAAACCAACTTCGAAGAGTCCACTACTACCCAATCAAAGTAGAGGTAGAGCTCGAACCTCCAGGGCACCACAAGCAGCACGAGGCAGTGGACAGTCATCGCAGGAGTCACATCAGTCATCACATGACTGAGTACGATGGTGGCCCATATGGTGATTTCTTATTGAGGATGAGAAGGTTGTGCCTTTAACATGATTTATTTGTAACTGGAAATTCACCTTTTTTTAATTTTATTTTATGTATACTAGTGGATTTACATTTAATAGTGCTATTAAGTTAGTTTAATAACCGTTAGAGAATATTTTGAACTTTGGAATATAGTCGTTAGAGAATATTTCTTACTCTATAAAAATTCCTAACATCTATAGTTATAGTTCTCATTGCATTTTTCAATACAATATTCACATCTCAAAAATCCATCATTAGCTAATTTCAATGAAAATGAAGATTGAGTGTTATGTCAAGCTATTGAGGAAATTTCTCATGGTCATCTTGCCAATAAACTTTGGAAAAATGTACAAACACGATATCAAATGAATGTAAAGGGTGTTGGTGATCAACAAAAGTCAATCTACTTAGTCAAATGTCGATGAGAAAAAATCCGTAAGGTTATGAAATTGTACAAGGTGAAGTCTTATATGTATTAAGTGAATATCGCTCTGAATGGAACAATGTTGATCGGTGTAAGTATAATTTCATTACACGTTTTTGTTAAAATTTTATTAATTTATCATTGTTGGATTAATAATATGTGTTTTATATCAAGATGCAATATGCTCGAGCTTTGTATCAAATGGGGGTTGGTCACAATTGAGAGTTTGAGCACGTCTATGATATTCTCCTTGAATGTTAAAAGCTTAAGGAATGTTAATATTTTAATGTATTTGGAAATATAATGTTCGTTTATGATTTCAAATGTACGGGGCATTGCAATGTAATTTCAAAAATTTTAATAAATAAATAGATTTGATTATTACATTGATAGTACATCATTGAATTACATTTCAAACATAAGTTGCAACATGAACAAAATTATAACAACTAGCAAGGCTAATACTAACAAACGAGTCGACTCTCATGTGTCTCTTGGTGGGGTGCAATAATCAGAGCGACAATGCAAATGGGGAATGGAGCAACGGGGGATTGTGATGATCGGAGAAGAAAGGGATGTGGGGATTGAAGCAAGATGGGACGGGTCGACCAAAGCAACAAGGGGGTGTCAACAGGTGCAAGTGCAACAAACATGTTGTCATTCATATAATTTCGATTTGCACATATTGCCTCTTCGACAATTGAGAAACCTCTGAATACCACATCTATGCATTTATAAAGTTGTTCATTACATGCAACCTATGTAAGATACACACCCAGTTTTCGCCCTCTAAACACAATATAAGCATTATTTGCCATTTTCAAATTTTTTGGATCAAATGTATCAAATGTTTGGTTTTAGAAAAAATGAAAGAATGATAATAGAGTGTATATATAAGCAAATATCAAATATGGCCGTTGGGATTTTTTAATATTATTTAATTTATTCAATGTGGCCATTATTTGGGAAGTTGGAGGGGGGAATAGCCGTTGGAAAAGTGCCACATTTGTCGTGCCATCTGAGATGACCCGACACTAACTAAGATGGTGCCTTCAGCTTACATACTCTATTTGTTGGGTATCAAATTGGACACCCCACTAACACAAATGTGCACATTTGATACAAATTTTGAGCTTACTGAGGATGCATTTTAGTGCCTATTGTGGATGCTTTAAGAATACTTGAAAAGTAAAAGGAAAAAAATGCAAGTTGATGTTGAAGGTTGACTCCAAAATTAAAATTTTTGAACTTATAAACTTTATGATAATTTGATACTTTTGAAAACTTCTTGGGTGAGCGTAACTTCAAACTACCTGAAGAGAACTAATGCTTTTCCTTTTCAATGATTTTATGCTTTTAGAGGTTTCGACAACCCATTTTCTCTATTGGCACTATGATGTATAAGTTGGCCATATATATATAGATAGATATATATCATCCAAGGTATTAAAGCTAGGCTAAAAGAACTCGAGCAAAAAAAAACAAGTACCATCTTTTTCTGGGATAGATTTTTATACATACTTGGAGCAAAAATGGCGAGAGTATCAAGGTTACAATTCCAAGCTAACCAAGACTCTCCCCCTTGAAACATCTTCATTCTCTGTCCCTTTTTCAACTTTCTTTTCTCTCTTCTTTCCCTACAACCCTTCACCTCTTTCTTCGGCACTTTGCCTCCCCTCTCTTCCTCCATAAGATAGCACTCCAGATAATCCATTATGTTTGTTTCACAGACTCTTTGTATATTTTTTGTTTTGCAGGTCTTGGGCGAAGTGCGTCCCTTCAGTTTCTCCTACATTCATCATTTACACTCTTAATTACACCATCCCCAACACATCAATCCCACAGCTCATTAAACATGAGCAACCACTCCGCCCGCTTATCGGTTTTATCATACCATTATTTTTATGAAACTTAGTTAATTAGCCACCCCTTCTCATCAAATCAAACCTCACGCTCCCACCACCACCTCCATGTTCAATCAAGTTCCATTCACAGGTATTTACTTCAACTCCATCAAACTCATCATTGTTTCTTCTCCTTAGCTATGGTTAATGCAGGCACTCTCCAACCCCTCAATTCTAGTAACATAGTTCTTATCACCCACCCCAATAGTAAATCAATGTCACATTCCATCTAGTTTAACCCTCTTCAAAGCTTCCACAACATCCCTTCAACTCCTTCAACTCAAGCCGCATCATCATCCTCCTCCATACCCTTTATTGTCATCGCCAACAACTCACTATAAACCCCAACAAATGATACACTAATCCACCACCTTGAACAACAGCCAGTACAAAACCTCACACCCCCTGCTCCCATCTTCAAGCCAAGCTTGTCTGTAGTTGACCCCCATCAGAAGTTGTTGGGAGTAGTTAAGTGTTGCCATCATCAAAAGTTTCACAAGGAGGTTTTTGCTTTTCACATGGCTTTTCAGTGGGACCTTAACAATCCCTTTCATGTAGAGGAGCTCAAATCTAAAGGTGATCATGAAAATGCCTATTACCTTTTTTTTTGGAAAGCGAGCGGGGTTATTTAGGATCCTCGAACCTTAGAAAAGAAAAAAATGTATGATAAAGTTTACAATCACTCATACGTTCACTCGTTACAACATCCACAGGACAATAAACTTGCTTCAAATCTTCAACAAAGAACCTAATTAGTTCTAGAATCACCGTCTTCAAGTTGGGGAGTAACCCTGCAAAATGTTCAGCTACTAAAGTAGTTGTATGATAGACCTACCATAACTTTTCTTCCTCATAAGTACCAATTAATCCTTTAATCACTCTCAGAACTATTATGCCTAATATGGGCCTCAGGATGTATGAGAAGTCATTGTAAGGATACGAACCACAATGAAGCATGATATAAAAACCATTGAATGCTAGCATTAATCTAGCATCCATACAAGGTTCTAATAAGCATTTGCATTCTATTTGTATTATCATCATCAGTTACCTGAATTTAGGATTTGACTTTTTGCTTCGAGAGGACCTTCGAGGAGCATAGGTCGTGGGAGGCTGTATTGTGGTAACCTCACGTTCTTCTTTACTAGTGTTTTGTCCCACCGTTGCTGCTTCCTCTTCAAGTGAAGTTTGAATTGCAGCAACCAATGCATCCTTGCCTATTTTGGCAATTACTGAATGCACAGCCTTAACGTCTTGGGGTGTTAGGCAATCCATGAGCGTTGTGGGATCTTTCCCGAGTCCTCCTATACCAGCGATTGCGCGAAGCACCTCCACTACTTGCATTGGGTTTTCTTCTGAGTTAGATATGGGGGTAGACAGACCTGAATCTGCTACTACTTCAGCGTCTGAATCCGCAGCCTGAATCGCCGTTTCAATCCCATTGGGTGAGTAACCTGCATCCCTACAATCATCCCTGAATTCTTGTAATTGTTGCTCCTTAACAACAGCAACCAAACTCTGCTGCAGAACGAGGTGGTTTCTATTCTCAATCAATCTGCTATTATTTTCATTGATCGAGCTTTCCTGAAACGCATTGGCTGAAGCAAAACGAGAGCTTACTGATATGGGAGAAGCATCCTGGAACTGCACCAGCTCAAACCCGGCTTTAACTGCTGAATCAAGGCGTGCTAACGCTGCTATATTCTCTGCTGAAATCAAGCATGCAAAATCTGTTTTGTTCATTGCTGAATCGCTGCATTTTCTGTTGACTATCTTGTGCATTTTGAGACTCACCTTAGGAGCTGCACTCGCTAGGGCTGTGACCTCCAGATTGTCATGTGTAGGAGTCATTGCAACTGTCTGCTCAGTGTCTGATCCTATTATGTCCGCTACTACTAGTACCAATTGCAGAACATTCTCTGCTAATGATCCACTGTCCATGTTCCTTTCGCTGCTAGTTTCGGATCCTATCTCAGCATTGCCATTCCCATGCTTAGCCTTGTCATGTTCCTTGCTAACTCTTGGTCTAAATGCATGCTTGCCTTTGGCAACAGTCCAACCTGCATCATTTTGTTGCGCAGTAGGTATTTGGCTACCAGGCGTTTTCCATGTCTTTGTAACTGGCTTCGATTCATTGCTTTGCCCAGGACATTGTTGCTTAGAGTGCCCAAATACTGTACACGTATAACATCTAATAGGAACCCAAGCATACTCTACTTCTACTACTCTTGTGACTTCATTGTCAATGACCACAGGAATCTCATAGGGTAATTGATTATGAGCAACCACTTCAACGCAGACTCTAGCAAAAGACATTTTTGTTCCTTCCTATGTATTCTTGTCAAGCATTATTGGGACTCCAATGAAACTTGCTAGCTTTTGGATGCCAACTGGGTTCCATAAGAAAAGAGGGACTTTTTTAAGAGTAACCCATATTAGAACAGATTTGAGTTCCTCCTCCTCTTCTTCCATAGTGTACGACCATGCTCTTATGATGAAGAGTCGACTCGCAATGTGGATGGAGCCAGTTTCCAGGGCATTGTTTCTATCTACTTCATCTTTAAACTTGAAGACAAAGGTCCTCTCTCCATGGATATGCATCTCGAAGTTCCTGGTTCCCCAAACTTTGATTAATGATTCCTTCACATAGGTATACGCCAATCTTTTCCCAACAAATCGACCAATGAGAAGTTTCTCACATTCAGCAACTCTCCTTGCAAACTCAGCAGTCTGGATCTGAACTACCTTCTTTCCATCTAGTATTGTAGGTGGCTCATACTTAAGCTTCGTTGAGCCTGCAAACTTCCCTTTCTTGAGTCTAAATGCCCAAGTGCAACTAGGTGCAGTCCCTGCAGGCGGTGTACTCCCTGATCCTGCATTAGGTTTGCTAGGATCGAGCTTTTTTGGTCCTATAGTTTTTGCATTGCATGTTCCTAGGGTTTCCGTATTAGTTGTGTTGCCCTACATCAAGCCGTCGAAAACCAGATCTGTCATCTAGGTTAGGGTTTTGAAGGATCCGTCGAATCGCTTCTCCTTGTTCTTTGGGTAGGTCTCCTAGTTTGTTCAATAGTTCCTCATGAAGTCTTCCTGGAGAAGACTGTTCAACAGCCGTACCCCTAGTTGTTTCAAGAGATCTTCCACCAGGGGGTGGGGAAAGGTCTCGACTACCGAGATCAACCGTACCTTCGTCCATCACATCTCTAAGAACTCTTGTACCAACTTCTGGAAGGCCTTTCAAAAAAAACAAAACAAAACAAAACAAAACAAAACAAATGCCTACTACCTCCTGCAGTTCACCAATGAAACTAACAAAACCAAAGTGTTTTTGATGGCCTTTAGATTTTATTTGGTTTGTTGGTATCAGTTAAAGACTGGTTGTTGATTACGCTTCAATCAACTTCTCTCCGACTTCCTGTTGGATTTGTTTCCACGAATTTCGACAAGATCACAGAGAGCAATGTGCAAGCTTAAGCTGCTTGCTTTGGTTAGTTGATGGAGATCGATAAGCAAAACATTGCAGATCTATCCAATCCGTATATCAAATTCAATGTTTGGTTGGATACATCTAAACAATTCCCTTACACTATGCTCACTGATTTTGGTATAAAAAGAGGTCGACAGTTCACTATTAGGTTTTGTTATGAAGAAACTCGTAATTTCTGTTTTTATTGTGAACTTATGGGGCACATTTTTGGATGTGTGTGTCCTTCGTATGCCAAAGCATGTAAATCACTTACCACAGGAACCCAATCAATGAGAGAGGAACAATTCGACCTACCTTTAAGGAAGTTTGCACATATCTAACATAGGAAATGCTCTCGCTCTATGTTTTCGGCTTCGACCTTAGCAAGATGATGCAGTACCAGTTACACAAAACAACCCCTTGGTAGAGTTGTCGTCGACCAAATGATCGGAACAATAACCATTCTATCTCCTTCAACTATCAGTCAAATTATTGTAGAAACTCTTCATAAGCCAATCAACACAGTGAGTCAAGCCTTACTCAACTAGATACCCAACTCGGCAAGTCACACAATCAACACAGTGAGTCAAACAGGTTTTGACTCAGTACCAAATTCAGTGAGTCACTCAATTAGCACAGTGAGTCAAACTATAAATGACTCGATATCCAACTCAATGAGTTACACAATCTATCATTCGGTCAACAACAACTTGGTCATGCCACTCAACAATAGTGTCATGGACAACCCCTCCTCGCTCTGAGCAACAAAGGATATCATCCCCTTGACTATCATGCAGTAATACCGTAGCAATACAGTGTTCTTTAGACAACTCCACCCATGCATGCAGTTCATATTCCTTTCCATTTTACTCTGATTCCAAATGACCCCAATGACCCAATCCCAAATCTATCCCCCTTTTACACTACTACCACTTCCTTCAGGGTCGATAGTAGATCATTCACAGGTTGACCACATCATGGACTCTACTATCAACTCATTTTCTACCCAATGGCCAAGTGTTTAGGAATTGTAACTCATTATGCATAAACCCTTTCTCCAGTTCAGTCCTCTCCCATTCTCAGTGTACAATGACTTCAATGTGTACTATCCAATAATACCCACGCACACTCAATTCAGGTCAATACAATCAAGCTTCTTTCAACCTACCAACATGCATGGTTCCCCTGCTATGACTCATAACCAACTTCATTATTGATCAGGCAAACTCCACCGTTATCACAACCCCAATCACCGCAGTCATCACTTCACAAGTTTCATCTTCAATCCCTCTCTCACATTCAATTACAACTACTACACAGTGCCATCTAGTTGCTCCAGTAGGGAATGATAATAACAATACTTTGTACCCACAACCCAACTCTCTGATCCCACAACAATGATTCAGATGGACCTCTAAACATCAGGTCTCTCACCTATCAAGAACCACGTAATCTGGTGATTACAAGGCGCGGAGACAGTTCTAGAGCATCAGAGGATACTCTATTGGGTAAACGCAGATTGGACAGTCCTTGATCAGGGTATCACCAAGAAACGAACTACAAATTCTATCAACTCAATTTTCACTCATTATACTATTACACTGTATATTATTGCTTATGAGGATAACACCCCAATTTGGATCCTATCTACATTACATATAGCTCAACAGAGCAAAATTGTTTTGTCTATGACCACAGGCCATGGTACCCCTCTTGATTCTCACCATATAAGTTCTGAAGATTCCTCCCCTCCCAATACAAAATGTATTTCTCCTAGAGAGGTTGCGGCGACTGCGATGAAGGGTCACCTCAGTTTCCATGATCTTCTCATGGAATGCAAGGAGAATGTGGTCTCCTTGTGCATTCAGCAATCTATAGACCCTCTCTCACAAGCCAAAATTAGATATTATCTTTGTATCTGAGACCAAAACTACTTCAAATAATATGGACTGCACTCGCCGGAGACTTGGTTACAAACATGGAGTTTATGTGCCAACATCTAGTCTATCTGGAAGACTTGCTATTTTCTCGAAAGAAGGTATCCAAATTACTATTATCTCTTCTTGCAAATACTATTTCAATTCAATTATTGAAAATTTTCTTGTAAATACTATTCGGTCTGCTATTTTTTTTATGGGGAACCAAACCCGTCACTTCGAAATCAATTATGGAAATCTGTGACACATCTGTGTGCCGATCATTCCTTCCCTAGGTTTATTATTGGTGATCTTGATGCTATCATTTTTCTTAGTGACAAAATGGGTGGTAAAAAACCTAGGTGATCAAATATGGTTCACTTACGACTAACAATCTAATAGATTTCCCTCTCAATGGTTCCCAGTTTACCTAGAATAACGAAAGGAAAGATAGAAATGGGTTCAAAGCCAAACTTGACAAATCCTAATCTCTACTGATTGAATGGAAATCTTTCACTCCACCATCGGCAAAAATATTCACACTTCGACCTCATACCATAGAGCCATTTCGCTTCAAATGGTGTCTAATATTAGTCAGGGTTCCAAACCATTCAGGTTTTTCCAAAGTGGCCGTTGGATCCTAGTTGTAGGACTCTCATATCCTCTTACTGAAGACCACAAGCCCATCAACAACCCTTTTTAAACTTCCATCTCAAAACAAAAAAATCTTAGCTACAAGCTTAGTAGGTGGAACAAAAATGAGTTCAGAAACATTCAACATTGTATCTCTGACACCCAACATGCTCTTAACAAACTTCAAAATGAACCACCTTCAGAGAAAAATGTTACTGCTTCTATCCTAAAAAACCAGCTCTCAAAACTTCTCATGAAGAAAGAGTTTTTCTGGATAAACAAATCTGGATCTTTTTGTCTTCTTGACGAAGATAGAAATACAAATTATTTTCATCTGGCATCCTTAATGTGCAGAAAAAGGAATTTGATCTTGCGCATTGAAGATGACAAAAATGTCTCACCTTTTGATCAGGGTGCATTGGGCCAAGCCTTTAACAATTATTATGAGCACATTTTCCAGTCCTCACATCCTGAACTCTACCTTGATATCTTCTCCTTGTTTGAAAATTTTGTTTGCAAGAGGAAAATGCTAACCTTCTTCAAACTCTGGTGGAAGATGAAATCTGCTCAATCTTCATGAATATGGGCAGTCATAAGGCTCCTGACTCAAATGGATTTCATGTTTTCATTTTTGTTTTAGCATTATTGGGATATTGTTAAACAAGACGTTATGGAAGTTGTTCAACTTTTTTTCCTCACTTGTCACTTTGACTCCAAACTTAATGAGACATTCACCGCCTTAATCCCTAAAGTCAACAACCCTACTAGCCCGAATAAATATAGACCCATTGGGCTATGTAATGTGATCTACAAGGGTATTTCTAAACTTATGGCAAAACCGTCTGAAACCCTTATTAGATAATCATTTCACCCAACCAATGAGTTTTTCTCAAAGGTAGGTCGATTGCTGACAATGTCAGTGTTGTTCACGAAACTTTTTTTTCCAAATGAAACATTGTCGCAAGAAGAAACAAGGCTAGATGGCTACTAAAATTGAGATGGCCAAAGCATATGATCGGGTTGAATGGTCATTTCTCCTTGATATTCTTAAACATTTAGAATTTGCTATAGAATGGATCCATTGATCGAACAATGCATTTCTACTACCTCCATAAAAGTTCTGCTCAATGGATCTCCTCTCCAAGCCATCAAGCCCTCGAGGGGCATCAGGCAAGGGCATCCTTTATCTCCTTATCTTTTCATTATTTTGGTCGAGGCTCTTTTCCGCCTTTTATGTCAAGGGTAGCAAAATGGTATCATCCAAGGTATCAAGATCGGACGGCACTCACCTCATATCAGTCACCTATTGTATGTCAATTATCTTATGTTGTTTTGTCGTGCCTCACAAGCCCAAGCTCATAAGGTTAAAGTCATCATTGAAAAAAATTTCCCCGCTTCAGGACAAGGGTTGAACTATGATAAGTCCTCTATTTTTTACAATAGCAATGTACATCAGAGACACATCAAGATGATTAATTGATTTTGGGTTCAAAAGTTTATAACCCAAAGGACAAATACGTTGGATCCCCTTTACAGTTGTCCAAGAAAAAATCAAACAATTTCCAATTTCTAATTGACAAAGTTAAACAAACTTTCTAGCTGGAACTCTGATCATGTGATGTTGATGGACACCCGGGTTGTATCTCCTCCTTAAGGTAAGCTGCTGGGAGCTTATCTCGATTGACTGATTTAAGTTGTTACCAACAAACTTGATCAATTGGCATGTAACTTCAAGTGGAATGGGACTGCGGATAGTAAAGCTAAACACATGTGTACTTGGAATTGCATCGTCGGTCCACGACAAGAGGGCGGCCTTAATATTCTCTCTTCCAGAACCAAAAATCTTGCATTAATGGCAAAAAATTGTGCAAAACCCTTTGTGTTCCTCAAAACCCAAGAGTACTTCAGATCAGTGCCATTTAATTTCATAAGAAAAACCTTTTTCAACTTACCAAGGCCTCTACTATGGCTTTTTTTGCTTAGCGCGGGAACCTATTTGCCTTTTCGAAAATGAAAAATTGGCTTTTATGACAAATCCTTTCAGGGAATGAAGTTGATATTTGGCATGAATGTTGCGTAAAATTGGGTTTCTCCTATCAGATGGCCTTCCTTCACCTACTATTCAGAACTTGACACGGGCAATTCCAGATCTTTGATAGTCTTTTGACCCTCAGAAGATTCACTAGAATATGGAACTGATCAAATCTCTATTCTCAGTTTTGGTTGCCAGGGATATTTTGGACATCCCAATCAAACCCTCATCCTCCACAATAGACTTATTTGGAGTTGTAATATAAAAAAATTCTCAGTTAAAAGTGTCACTCGTGCTTTTACAACAGAACTTTATAGGAGTTCCACCTCTCAACCACCCCCTCTTTTCTCTATGGCAAGACAATTAAAAAAATTATGCAGAATTAAACCCCCTGCCAGATCTTTATTCCTTCTATGGAAAATTAGTCAAAACATTATCCTCTTTCTTACCAATTTGGTCAGGCTTTACACTCTGATTGAAGATATTTGTATCTTTTGTCAAAATCAGTCAAAGGATGCTACTCATATTTTCTTTCAATGCCCAATCATCAACCAATGGTGGCAGCTCCCCCCCGTTCCCATTGATTGGCTTAGTAGTCTGTTCCTAACACCCTCGATTCCTCTTTTTTCACGTTCATGTGGGACATGACCAAAGCTCACCCAAACTCCAAAGACGAATTACTATCCCAATTCATGACTGTGATACAATCTATTTAGGACATCAGCAATAAATGCACCTTTTATAGAGGCATTTTTAACTTGCAACTATTTCTCAGGACTTTATAACGTAACTGGGACACATGGCATAAACAATAAGAAGCCCGGACTGATTCATTCAGGCAACACCACTACACACCTGTTCCTAGTATTGGTTCCTCGGATCCTTTTTCAAAAGCAGTGGTGAATACATAGATTAACAGTGATCCAATCCCAAATCCATATTGCTAGACCCATAGGCTCAACCTTATTTCTAAGCACCAACAACCATGTTCTTCTGTCCTAGACTAGGATGTTGTTTTGGTTACTTATGACGCTAGGTTTTATGTTTACGCTGTGGGACTTTTTACAGTGGACTTGAGAGAACACATTTTGGCTCAGGTAGCATTTCCAATTGCAGGAAAGATGCTCAATAGTCTATGGCAGAATGTCACTTAGCAAAAAACGATGATGTTTTTTTTATCCAAACTCAACATTGGCAGACGAACTTAATTTCGAGAGACTCTGACATCCTTCACTCCATCTTGCATGAAGATCCTTCTACGGCCAATGAAGCTATGGAGTGGGTGTGGAAATCCTTGATAGGTAACATTAAGAGACTGTTAGCTATTAACAAAAACTGGATTTGCAAGTTTATTTGTAGAAAGCTCAACTTTGAAGGTCATAATCTTGCTAGCACACTCGGACAACAATATTGTACAATTAATTTTTAATATTTTTGCGTAAAGGATAAAAAAAATCCAGACTACAATTTTATGGAGTTTTTTTTTGTTGTTGAGGGGGGGGGGATAACCATTTAAGATCTGCATGTTGATTTGAACCAAATCAGATCCCCATTGAATCTCCAACATAAAATGTCCTGCCAAACCATAACTCGATCAATCAATATCATTGTTAAATTCCTTGCGTCATGGAAAACGTAAGCATCATAGATTTCCATGGAAAAACAAAGTTGTGTCACTATGTTCCCCGTCGATAGAAATCTGATATGCAGAATTGAGTAGAGGGGAGGAAAAGGACAGGAATGGTTTGGTTTGCTGGAACTTTTATGCCTTCATTAAAGTTGTGAATGACTATATATAATGAGTGCGGCTAGGAAACCAAGTTTTATAACCAGCATGATGTGGCATCGTTAGAAGAGATTTTTTACAACCTCGAGATACACATAAACACTTTTGAGATTTTATCATTCTTTCAAGATCACGCCAAGTCATCATGGTTACAAAGCATGTTTGCAAAAACATGGTTTCCTAGCATTTTCAATATATAATAGACTGACAATGAGGAAATGGTAACAACAATCCTAAGGACTAGGAACATAACTGCCCACTAAGATGAACATGCTCGTTATGGGCTTATTTGAAAGAAATAGTTACAACTAATCAATAACTCCTTAGAAGTTAGAAACTAATCAATAACACCTTAGCCAACTCAAGCCATGTCCAAGAGTTTGTGCAACAACAACAATTGTTCCAAGAATAGTGGCACATATCATTCCCCCCTTCTTAAGGATCCTTGACCGCAAGGATAAAATTAGGATATGACTTGGAAAAACGCCATTCGTTCTCCCATGTTGCATCTTCGAGTGGTGCCTCTCTCCATTCACTAAGATTTCAGACTTAGGACAATATTTTCCTTTGCGAATGACACGTCAATCCATGATAGCTTCAGGTTGAGGAAGAATAATAGAGTCATCTGCAACTTGAGGAAGTTCAGTAGAGGCTAGAGGGACTAGTCCCAAATGCTTTCGCAATAAGCTATCATGGAACATATTGTGAATTTGAGAACCCGGGGAAAGAGCCAACCTGTATGCCACAGTACCCACCTTCTCAACTATTTGATATGGGCCGAAAAATCAAGAGGCGAGTTTCCATGGAGCTTCGAAAAGCCACAGAATATTGTTGATATGGTCGAAGCTTTCATCATCATCATCATCAAAGCCCATTCCCGATATTTTCGGGGTCGAAGCTTTAAATACACAAAATCTCCAATATCAAAAGAAACCTTCATCGGTGTTGATTTGCCTGGCATTTCATTCGATCTCGAGACAGCAAAAGATTATGACGCAACTCACGTAAAATGGTATCGTGATCACATAGATACTCATCGACAGCTTGGACTCGAGATGTGCCTGGGACATAAGCCAATGGAATCAGAGGTGGAATGCTGTAAAAAACCTCGAAGGGTGTCATTTTGGTGGATGAGTGAACTGTAGTGTTATAGCTAAACTCAGCCCAAGGAATCCACTCAATCCATTTCCTTGGTTGATCACCTGCAAAGTACCTTAAATATTGTTCTAAGGTCCAGTTTACCACCTCGGTTTGGCCATCAGATCGTGGGTGATAACTCGAACTCATGCAAAGTTTGGTTCCCTGCAACTAAAGCAATGCTTTCTAAAAGGCGTTGATAAACACCTTGTCCCGATCACTAACAATAGATGTGGGAATGCCATGGAGGCGGATTACATTCGCAACAAATGCCTTGGAGACAGTGACTGCCATAAATGGGTGCTTCAAAGCGACAAAGTGGGCATATTTCGTTAATCAATCAATAACTACCATGATGACGGTATGCCCATTAGATGGTGGTAGACTTCGATAAAGTTCATCGAAACATCGTTCCATACTCGAGTAGGGACTGGCAATGGTTGGAGCAACCCACCAGGCTTCATACAATCAGATTTGTACCATTGAAAAACAACACATTGTTGCAAAAACTCTTTCACCAACCTGTGCATATTAGACCAGAAAAAACTTTGCCTAATGCAAGAAAGAGTTTTGTGGAACCAAAAATGGCCACCTGTGGGTGATGAGTGGCAGTCTGCAAGCATTTGTTGAATTAAGGTGGAAGTGGGGCTCAAGTATACTTTGTCATTTTTGAACCAAACACCATCACGTTGGACTAACTGGTGATGGGTTCGTGATGGGTTTTGACGGAGTCAGCATAGAAGGAATCATGTTGGACTTCTCTTGGTAGAATTGGCCACCAATCTGCATTTGGCATTGAAATGGATAAGAATTGAAACTCAACTACACGTGATAAAGAGTCGGCCCCTTCATTCTCAGATCCTTTTTTATACTCAATTTTGTAGTCATAACCAAGTATCTTTGGAAGCCATCGGGTTTGTGTCGGAGTAGTGATATGTTGTTTAAGCAAATACTTAAGACATTTTTGGTTGGTACGGACTGTAAATGGTTTCCCGAGTAAATAAGGGCGCCATTTCCGAATTGATTTGACGATAGCCAACATTTCTTTTTCGTAGGTGGACAAGGCTAAAGAAGATCCCTTCAAAGCTTCACTGAAATAAGCTATAGGTTGATTGTTTTGGGAGAAAATGGCACTGATTCCGGCTCCACTTGCATCACATTCGATCACAAATTGTTGGAAAAAATCTGGAAGACAAAGGACTGGTGGTGATGTCAATGCCTCCTTTAATTGTTTGAACACTTTCTCGGCAGCCTCATTCCATTTAAATCTATCTTTGGACAATAGTTGATGTAAAGGAGCAGCAATGCACCCAAAATTATGGATGAACTTCTGGTAGTAGCCGCTAAATCGAGGAATCTGCGTACTTCCTTTGCTGTTATTGGTGTAGGCCATTCAAGGACTGCTTGTATTTTGGTTGGGTCGACAACCACTCCTTGTTTTGAGATAATGTGGCCCAAGTAGTCGATCTGTGAAACACCGAACATGCATTTGGATTTTTTTGCAAACAAACAATTACTCGATAAGATAGTTAATACCGTCTGCAAATGTGAGAGATGAGCCTCCCAGGATTTAGAATACACCAATATATTGTCAAAAAATACTAAAATAATTTTTTGAAGATAGGGACGAAATAGATCATTCATGAGACTCTGAAAGGTTGCAGGTGCATTGGTAAGACCAAAAGGCATCACAATGAACTCATAATGCCCTTCATGTGTGCGAAAGGTTGTTTTCGAGATGTCCTCCTCTAGCACTCAAATTTGGTGATAGTTGGTCCGTAAATCCAACTTGGAGAAGAATTTGGCTCCATGAAGTTCATCTAGAAGCTCGTCGATCACAGAGATTGGATATTTATCTTTGATTGTTATGTTGTTCAAGGCCTGATAGTCTACACAAAACCGCCAATTGCCATTCGCCTTTTTCACTAAGAGAACCGGTGAAGAGAACAAACTATTACTAGGTTGTATCAAAGCAGATTGCAAAAGCTCCTTCACCATTTTCTCAATTTCAGTTTTTTTTTTATAGTAAGGGTATTGATAAGGTCATACACTTACAGGCTCTTTGTTTGGCTGCAATGGAATTCAATGGTCATGTGACCACATTGGAGGCAAGCTGGTGGGTGGTTCGAATATTTGGGAAAAGTTGGCTAGGAAACGGTCGATGTCAGGTGAATATGAATGTGGTTGGGTGTTATTATCAGATGGAATGAGTTGGAAGAAAATTCCAATACTTTGTAGGTTGTTGAATTCTTTATCTGTTAAAGCTTCATTGCCATCACGCTTCAATCCATTGAAATTGTGAGAAGTTCATCTAGCTTTGAAGGTCATGGTAAGATGCTTATAATTTGTCTTGATAGGTCCGAGAGTTTCGAGCCATTGGACGCCCAAGATTAGTTGACATGCTGCGATGGGAAGGACATAATAGTCTGCTATGATGGAATGGCCTTGGACGGTGATGGTGAGCGCTTGACACTGCCCAGCGCATTCAATCCTTTCTCGGTTGGCCACCATAACTTGAAATTTATTGTCCCAAACCATTGATATCCCATACTTAGTGACTATAGCTTGATCAATGAAGTTGTGAGTGCTGCCACCGTCGATGAGCACTATCACAATCTTGTTTCTTAGCTTGCCGAGGACTCACATTGTTTGTGGATGATTAGTACCTCCAATTGCATGGAAGGAGATTTCTGGCATTGCTTCTTGATGTTCTGGCTGTTGGCGCATGTCGATGTCATCATTAGAGCTCAAAGGAGGTGAATCTTTGATCATGAACAATTGCGAGCGTTCGCAGCGATGGCTTGGAACACAATAGTAACATAGCTCCTCCTCACGACGTTCCCTTGCTTCTTGGTTGGTGATTCAAGGAAAAGTTGTTTGAGCTGAATTGGGGCTTGGATTCACATGTTGGGATGGTGGGTTAGAAATTGCCTTTGCTGCTACTGAAGTTGTTGGGGAGCGAAAGGGTTGACTCGATTTCTTGTGTACTTGATTTCGTTTCTCAACAAGCCGAGAGACGCTTATGGCATCCGCCATGGTGCAAGGTTGTTTAATTTTAACATCGAAGCGAATGTCATGTCGAAGTCCCGCAATAAAACAACCAATGAGAAAAGTTTCTGGCAATCCATCAACTTGGTGGGAAAGCTTTTCAAAAGCTTCCTGGTAAGCTGTTACAATTGTGGTTTGCTTCAGCCGAGACAGTGCTTTCAATGGGTTTTCGTAATCAGTCGAACCAAAACGAAGATGTACGACCTTGGTGAACTCGTCCCACGTTAGTGGTCGACGAAATTTCGTCAACCATCTGTGCCATTGGAAGGCAATGCCTTCTAGATGGAATGATGCTAACTGAACTTGCTGATCTGGTGCAACATTTTTGAAGTCAAAATATTGTTCTGCTTTGTAAACCAAGCCAGTTGGGTCATCACCATTGAATTTAGGGAATGACAATTTCAAGTGTTGATGATGGTAACCATGGTTGGTGTGAGAATTAGAAGCATGTGGCGAATGTGAGGATGTTCCAGGGGCAAATGGGTTGATTTCAAGATGTGTAGTGTTTGTTCAATTAAAGACTCGAAAAGCTTGAAGCTCTGTTAATACCGTTTGCAAGGCAGCATTAACTTGGTCGAAGCTTGACTCGTGTCGGGCTAAGATTTCATTGACCTCATTGCGAAATTTCGCATTTGTTTTGTCGTGGGTGTCCGTGGTCGGAACCACTGATACGTAGAATTGAGTAAAGGTGAGGAGAAGGACAGGAAATGTTTGGTTTGCTGGAACTTTTATGCCTTCATTAAAGTTGTGAATGACGACTATATATATATAGTCTGACAATAAGGAAATGGTAACAACAATCGTGAGGACTAGAAACATAACTGCCCACTAAGATGAACATGCTCATCATGGGCATATTTGAAAAAAATAGTTACAACTAATCAATAACTCCTTAGAGCATCTCCATTTCAACCAAAAGCTAAATTTAGGGGTCTCCCAATTTCTTCACCACTCCAACCACATTCCCTATTTTAACTTTTTTATCATTATTTTAATATATCTTCAACTTTTCTATACCAATTTAATTTCAATTATACTATTATTAATTTCAACTTAATATAATTACATTAATTAGTTTCAATTATATTATTATAATATTATTAAATATATTATTATTAATTTCAACTTAAATATATAATATTATTATTTTCAATTATACTATTATTTAGATACTTTTTTTATTATACTATTATTAATTTCTACTTAATTTCAATTTGACTAATTAAAAATTTTGGGAGTTAAAAAAATTAGTATTAATAAATAAATTTGTGTATCATTTTTTTAAATATATCTTCCACGTTTTTAATCATTATTTAAATAATTACTTTTGTTTAAATTAGTATTAATTTGTTTTTAATTATATTATAAATAATTATTTATCATTATTTAAATTAGTATTAATAATTATTTTTTTAATTATACAATTATTTAGATACTTTTGTTTTTATTTATTTTTAATTTGAAAAATTAAATATTAGGATTATTTTATTAATATATGAAATTTAGGGGATGGTTAACTTCTCCTAAATCTTGGGGGAAGTTGATGGATAAGTTATTATGGGGGATGTGTTAGGGGGGTTTGTCTAAACAGCGAGGGAAGGGGCGAGGAAACCATTGAGGGACCAAGATGCGTGAAAGTGCCTCAAGATAAGCGCTTCACGCATCTCGAGGGGGTGAACGGTTTCACCCCCCTCCCTCGCTGGTTTCTTCGCCATTTAGAATTTCCTGTGTTAAGGGATGATTTGAGGGTTTTTTTTTCTCAATGGAACCTCTAAAATAGTTTTTTTTAGGGTGATGATTGAAGATGCTCTTAGAAGTTAGAAACTAATTAATAACTTCTTAACCAACTCAAGCCACGTCAAAGAGCTTGTGCAACAACAACAACTGCTCCAAGAATAGTGGCACGGACCTGTCTAACTGGCAAGAAAACCAGCGAGGGAGGGAGGGGCAACCCTCCATCCCCCTCGGGATGCGTTCCTTCCATCCCTGCACGAATTCCCAGGGGGATGGAGGATTGCCCTCGCCAGTTAGAATTTCTGTAGTGGCACATATCAAAATCTTCAAGAAACGGTCATACGAAACTTCATTTATATGCCACCTACCCTTCCTTAAACAAATCTATCTCTCAAAACGGTGATTCATTTAAACGAGCGAGGAAACGGGCTAGGAGTGGGGTGTGACCCTCCATCTCCCTTAAGATGCACGCCGTGTGAATCTCGAGGGAGATGGGGGTCAAATTCCCCTCCCTCTCTCGTTTCCTCGCCGCCTAGAACGACCAAAATGCCCAAACCAAATAAATTTACAAATTGATCTCCTTATGCATAGCCAAATTGTAATAGTGTTTAAGCTACATGTCTGGAGAAGGAGAAAAGCAGGAGCTGCCATTGGTTCTATCTCTTGAGGGTATCCCACCATCCATCTTGCCTTTCTTCAATGATGGGTTATTGAAGAAATTCAGATTTCTCAAACCATTTGATTTTGCAGACATACCCATCAATGAATTCCTCACCACCCATGCTCAGTCGGTGAGAGCTTTGCTTTGTTTGGGTTTCACACCTATCAACAAGGAGCTCCTCAATTGCTTGCCATCTTTGGGGATTGTGGTGGCTACTAGTGCTGGAACCAACCATATTGACTTGATTGAGTGCAGGAATAGAGGCATAGCTGTGACTAATGCAGGGGATGCGTTTTCTGAAGATGTTGCAGATTGTGCTGTTGGATTGCTCATGGATGTGCTTAGAGGGGTCTCTGCTTGTGACCGATATGTTCGCGCTGGCCTTTGGCCTGTAAAGGGGAAATTTCCTTTGGGTCATAAGGTCATCTCTTCACCTCAAACTTGGTTTTAGTTGTTTTGTTAATTTCAGTGTTACATTTAATGTCAAATTGTGAATATCAAATGGGGTTGATGGAAATTAGCTATGTTAGATTCCGATCAATTAATAATCATATGATTAGGTGATTGCGATTTTTTCTCATTCCGGCTTGTACCTTCTAGTAAGTTACACCAATATCTACAGAATATTTACCTCTTGATCTAATCGGAGGTATGAATTTCGCAAAATAAGACACATATTTCATGAATGATTACAAGAGTTGGGTTCCTGATTTCGACATGAAGAATTGCTAGCCTGATTTCATTCTCATTCTCTTACTCGAGATAAGATTTCATCTTTCTCTGATCGTTCTGCTAGATAGTTTTATTTTTCTACCTGCATTTCAACTTGCGTCAACTTCTGTCTCACTAATTAGAATAACCTTGCATATCTGACTCAGTTCAGTTAACGTGTTGATATATAGAAGATAAATCAGATACAAAGCCTATATGTGTTTTAGTCCCCACTCTCCATTTTTCAGCAGAAGTGGATCTACTAAGGGGCGAGGGGCCAGCTACTCCCTCAACTTTCAAAATATTTTTACTATATATCAGTCTTACAAAAGACATTAATTTATATAGTGTATAATACAATATCAGAATTGTTCATTCATCTGTTTGGACATATCTTAGTGGTTGGAAGTTTATTAGTTTTAGTACACGACCTGAGTTTGATACTCTTGGCGTGTATGATTAAGAATTGCAAACTTTATTAGTAATTGCAAACATTAAAAATTGTATTAATTTAATACAAACTTATTTTCGATCATGTTGGTGCGTATGATTTCTTTATGGCTATTCACAACTTTTGTCATTATGATCTGCCCCTACTTTTTTTATTTTCAACACAATTTTATATAATTGCAAATAGTAAATAAATGAATTGCTTGTTCACAAATGGTATAAAACCTCCAATAAAAAAATTATTTGAATTAATATCTATATTAATACTATAGCATTCAATGAAAATACATACCATTAGCAAACTCGTACAAAATTTGAGCTTCACATAAATCATTTTTTCTATGAAATTGTATTAGGATTATATTATGTTCACAAATTTCAGATTTTTTTTAGCTTCAAATAGATACTTATCCTAATTATTTTGTGGTTTTAGTTCTATATTCTTGTTATTACGCTCGTTTGCCCTTGCTAAGGTTATTGATATTGTGAACCTATTGTGGCTTAAAATTGGACTACACTAGATTCAATTTGGTATATGCAATGTATTTTTTATAGTTGTATTTTTTATTAGTTACTATCTCAGGTACAAATTTTTTTTTTTGGCTCTACCCATGATAACTACTACGGGTGGGCATTTAGGACCAAACCGACCCGGATCGGTTTTTATTAATTATAAATGTTTCGGTTTTAAAAGCCCGGGCCAGCCCGAAGTTTCTGGTTCGGGCCTCGGTTTCCATTTCTGAAGCCTGTCGGGTAACCGGCCCGGCTCGACTCCAGAGAGAGATGGAGAGAAACGAAGGCCGATTGCAGGGTGAGTGTGCGTGCAACGACGAACAACTTCAATTGGGTGACTCACGGTGGCGCCTCGTTGGTCGCCGCTGATTTCGAACCCCACCACCTTCGTTGTTGCTCGCATGGCTGTTACACCTCTTGCAAACAGTGAACTTGTCAATTATTTGTTCTAGATGGACTTGCAGATCTGATGAGCCAAGAGAATCCCAGAAACCATCACAACAAAAAGAAATGGAGGTGGAAATGACGAGTTTTGATTTGGAAAGCTTAAAGAACCTAACTTGATCTGCTTCTTTCTTGCTTTTTGTCCTTCTTTGTTTTTTTCTTCAGATTTTGCCTTTCAAAGTAGCGGAGAATATGACACAAATAACTGCAGTTTGTAATAATTGTTCTTATTATTGATCTTGTTTATTTATTTTTCTAACATAATTGACTTTTGGTCATCAAGCATTACTTGCAATATCAATATGTTTCTCTGAATTCTGGAGTTTTAAATTGATTTTGTAGGACTAATATGGGTGTTGAGTTGTTTGCTAAGATTACAGATAAAAGGAAGAAGGAATTAAAGAACGAAATGAGGGTGGAAGAGAGCGAGAAGAGAAAAAGATAAGGGTGGTGGCAGTAGCGGAGGCGAGGCCAGCTGCCATTGTTTTTGTTGTTTGCAGTTGTAGATTGCAAATGAAAATGGAGGGGCAAGGGAGAGTGAGGGGAGAAGGGGAGAAAGGAGAAAAAAAGGTTGAAAAATGGATTGGAGCAAGACCGATCGAGCCCGATCCGAAATATCAGTTAACCGAGACCCGGTTAACCGGCCTCATCCGGTCCGGGTTCGGTCCGCAAAAATTCAACATTTTAAAGCTCGGTCTGGTCTTCGGTTTTGGCAATTAGGGCCGGTTAACCAGCCCAGCCCTAATAACTACTATTATCAACTAATAATTATTTACCATTTTGCTCCCCCCCCCCCCCTCCCCCCCCGCGACTAAAATCCTGGGTCTGCCATTGTTTGTCAGCATTGGATTATTTGTGATCTATCTAATTTGCTTGTGTTTTCACAGAAATCAAGTCATACTTAACGTAAGTGACTGAGTACATACAGTTTAATGTTTGGCTTTGTCACTTGAATTTCATTATTGAGTATGATCATAAGAATGCTGATGAAAGCCAAAATTTCCAAAATTTCAGACACCTAGTAGTTTGTGCTAGACCCGATTTATTGAGACAGACAGCATCATTGAACCTTAGCATCTGGGCGTGAAATACTATATGCTCCAAGAAACGTAATACAATCTTCATATTGGGCGATGAGAAAGTGACAAACACCAACTTCTTGTTTTCATATAACTCGTGCATGTCGAATGCTGTATTAGAAAGTATACTACCATGTACTGGTTTCACTAAATCATCATTGAATTTGAGCCATAACAAGCTTTCTAATTCAAATATTTCATGGTGAATGCAGTTAGGGGGCAAGAGAGCAGGGATCGTTGGACTGGGAAGCATTGGTTCAGAAGTCGCTAAAAGGCTTATGTCATTTGGCTGTAGTATCTCATACAACTCAAGGAAGAAGAAACCATCTGTGGCATTTCCTTATTATTCAAATGTCCATGATCTTGCTGCTAATAGTGATGTTCTCATCCTCTGTTGTGCGCTAAATGATGAAACCTGGCACATAGTTAACAAGGATGTCTTGTCAGCCTTAGGGAAGGATGGCATAGTGATTAATTTGGGACGTGGGGCTTTAATTGATGAGAAGGAATTGGTGCAGTCTCTGGTGCAAGGAGAGATTGGAGGTGCGGGTCTAGATGTGTTTGAAAGCGAGCCTCAAGTGCCTAAAGAGCTCTTCAAAATGGATAATGTGGTACTATCTCCACATTGTGCTGGGCTGACCCCTGAATCATTAGTGGCGCTGTACAAAATTGCAGCAGCAAACCTGGAGGCTTTCTTCTCTAATAAGTCCTTACTTTCTCCCATCAATTATGAGTAAGAGATTTTGTTCATTCCATCAAAAATAAATTAGATAAGAACACTTGCCAAACGATTCTAGTTGCATTGATTTATGTCAGCTATGTATTTTTCTTTGTACGATACCTTCCATGTGCAGAACTTTACTCTATTAATGAAAATACCACATTTGTGCCATATTGTTCCTATATTAATTTTATGGATGCCAAAAGTTTGTTCATACTTGTGAGATCAGGGACAGATCTAACTGCATTTCAATGAATACATAGTATTTTGCGAAGTCATACACAACATCTCTTAGATTGGTGAGTGTTTTTTCATGCCATCGGTTGAGTTATATATCACAGCATAACATGCTATATACACAACAAAAGCCGTGAGTTATATATCACAGCATAACATGCTTATGTTTCCGTGAAATTGAGGGTGTGTTTGGTTGCATGGAATCCTATGCAATGAGAATTCATGAAGGGATTTCAACATTTAAGGCTAAATTGATGTATTACTTTACATCCACCATTAAAATTTGTGATCAATAGTGGGAATGAATGTCTCATGAACATGAAAATCACATGTCTTAGAGGATCAAGTGTGATTCTCATATTCAGGGGACCAAGGAGTGTGATTCTCATATACATCAATTTAACCTTAAATGTAGGGGTCCTCTCATGAATTCTCATGACATAGGACTTCATCCAACCAAACACACCCTGAGGGTGAGTTTGGGTTCTAGAAAAGATTCTAGTTTCAGTGACCACTATTTCCATGCTTTGTAGCTCTTGTAAGTCTTCTGGTCTTGTTGTATATTTTACAGTTTGCATGCATCTTGTAGGGCTCATATATTTTGTAGTTCTTTATATGTAACCTATTTCTATGAATGGTTCGGTCAAGGTGAGTCATCTGATCCAGACCGAAATAGTTTTCAAAACATACTAAGACAAACAAAATACTTTACAACACAGACCCAAGGTCCATTATAATAAATCAAATGGACCCCAAAATCAAAATAATCATTAATTTTTTACTGTGTGATTGTTATATGACATAGTCAACTAAGTTGAATGATTATAATCAGGCTAACATCAATCTAATTAGAAGGTCCATTGTGCCTTTTATCAGAGTAGACTATTTTTTTGAGATGTTTATGCCGCTCCGTTTTGTTGGTTATTTATTTATTTATTTTATTTATCAGCAAAAAAAAAGTAAATAAATTCTATTCACAAAACTTGCCCTGAAAGAACACGAAAGGGCAACGTGTATACACCATGTGTTGTGTGTATGAGCAATATGGCCGCAATCGAATAGAAAGGTAAGTTGTATCCTAGGAGCATTCGACTCTCCGCCATTTAAGAATAAAGAATTCAATTCTTGCCATGACTCTTTTATTTCATTTTGATATTATATATATATATATATATATTGGTAACAAGTGTATTGCAGAGAGACTAGATTCCTAACAATAACCTTGATATTTGATGTCTATATTGGGATCCACACTAATTTGTTGTCGGCATCATGTTTAATGTTATAACGATTCTAGGCAGCCAGGTTGGGTAGCTATTTTTGGGCTAAGTTTTAGCTTTTTTACACTTCTCTTATAGATGGTGTTTGTGGTTGTGTTTTAAAGAGAAGAGGTAAAAAATGTAAAAAATAAAACCAAAACCAAAAGCGACTACCGAACCCGGCTGCCTAGACTTACTCTTACTGCTATGTTCCACCACTTTGTGTACACACACACCTCAAAACGACTCAACACCCATAGAGGACATAAACAATCCATATTTTGGTTAGAAGACCTACATAAATTAACTACGTCCCAGTTCCAGTAAATGCACCAAACACAGTGGGAAACAACCAAATTTGTCATAAGTCCTATTAAACTGGATAATTGATTACATAACTGTCCAGAGTCCAAATTAATTCCAAGTGAGATTGGAGCCAAACTCCTCTATTTCTTACGATCCCATAGATGCTTAATTGAATAAAAACTTGATTATGTCTTTAAACAAATGGTGTTTTATGCATGAAGCATGATGCCGAGAGTCCCAATATCATCCAACTAGTACAATCTAGTCTATAAATCTAGACTCCATCTATAGTTACAAGTATGTAATTGAACTTAGTACTAGCAACTTTTTGCTTGTTCTGACTTATTGCAGGTACACTCCTCGCCTATCCTAGAGCATGTTCAATTTCTAGCTATGTTCTAGATCGAGGAAGGATTTATAGGCAACATCTGATACCAGTTTCCAACCCGTGCAAAAAAGTTGACCTGTAACACACCTTTCACAAGGTAGATTGATTCATCACTAGGAAAACCCCAAGTGAATAACCCTGTTATATAAAACATATTAACTATTTGGTTCGTAACGTTAACAGCGAAACTGAACTGGAGACCGATACTGACATTTCGGATGAAGAAGATTTGGATGAATACACCATTAGGTCAAGAATAGTGGCAGGTTTAAAGACGGATCACATTCGATTAATGAAAAGATTCGATAAGAGGAATATGTCAACAGAAAACAATATGGACCATGACTACTTCAAAGACTTCAAGGTATTTCCTCGAAGATCATCTAGAATGAAGAAAAGTAATAGCAAGTACAGGCATTGATATAGGGGTTTGGTCAATCTAGATGATATATTTGTCTAGTTTATGTTTTTTCCTTACCAATTTGTTATTATATCCCGTTTTGGGACAAGCAATTAAGGTCTGGCATACCATAGTTGCTTCTCCATAGCAGAGATTTTTAAATTTTTTTTAAAAAAAAAACAATTGTTATATTAGCGTCTAGTACAGTATACCTATCTTGACTGCTCAATAAAAGTGAATGGTATGCTTCGATACGAAACGAAAGTACAGTGGTAAGACAAAAGTATCACTCACGAGTGTCTTAAGATATGATGAGCAAGACTAGAGGGCGATGAATAGTCTCTTTTTGAAATTCTTTTTTCGTTGAATAACTTTTACTGAAAATTGCAAAGGTAATAAACACCTTGTATTAACTTCGTGTTCAAAATAATCTCTTAGACCTGCATCAATAATATAATCAAAGATAGGATAAGCAAATGAAATGATTCACCTCCCGGCTGTGTGGTCTCACAAGTCTTGAGATGTAAAACATGATTAATACCAAAAATAAAACCCGCCTAGGCCTTTTGGCTCTAGCCCCCTGCCTAGCAATTTTTAGAACCTTGATAGTAACACTTCAGGAGTGAAATTGACTTTGCCTTGCCCATACAACTTTTTTTTGAAAACGAAAGATTTCTCTTGGTCACATGTCATTGTACTTAACATGAATGTCTCCTTTAAGTACATGGGCATGTCCAAAGTAAAAAGAAAAAAAAAACATTTAAGAGAGTATTCATTATTATGTGAGAGGACATTCCAAATTCAAACTTCAAATATTGGTTTCCATACATTTTTGCCTCCAAATAGTTTTTGACACTTCATTTGAAATTTGGTCATCCATAAGTTATTTTTGTTCTGTTTTCAAATTCCACTTGGCGTTGTCCAATTCTTGGACTTCAACCATCTTGAACTTGTCTTCTTCAAGCTTTAACATTGTTTGACTGATTTTCATATCTTTCGGTCTCTTGAATTGAATGAATGACTTGATATCATCTTCTTTCCATCTTATGCATGGAACAGTGCATGGACTGATGCATAGATAAATGCATGGACTGATGCAAGGATTGATGTGTCCTACGAAATTTTTTTTGCCTTTGGTTGAGTCTTCACGGTCACATTTGAATTACCTACTTTCATTGATTACTCATAACCCAATATGCATGACTTTATAATTTAGTCAATACATTTTTACAATAATTTTCCGCTCAATCTATATTCGTTTTACAAGCTTAACTAATATTTTTTATACTAATTCACAAATAATATTTTCAACTTATGTTGTGAGCAGACTAAGTAGATATACATGTAATCTTAGTAGCAACACTAAAATGCAAAACTTAAAATCTTAAGGTATTTGCAAAATACTTTAGAATGTGTGTTGCACTACAGTAGATACCCTAGTGTCCTTGAGGGATATAGTGATGCAAATTGGATTTTTTATTCACAAGAAATAAAAGCAATTAGTGGTTACAAATTTACTATGGCATGCAGGCAGTGCCATATCTTGGAAATCCTCTAAATCACATGTATAGTTAAATCCACGATGAAATTTATAGCTTGAGACAAAACTGGGGTAAAAGCAAAATGGCTTTGCCAATTTCTATAATATATTCCGCTATGGTTGCAACTAGTATCAGCCAAAGGCATAGATTTAGACAATCAAGCATTCATATTCAGAGCTCGCAATTTTATGTACAATGGTAGGTCTTGACTTATTCATCAAAGACATTGTATAGTAAGGCAACTACTCTCTGATGTAATAGTTTCCATTGATTTTATGAAATTATAAGATAATATAGCGGACCCATTTACTAAAGGTTTATCTAGAAAGACTGTGCTTCAAATGGAATAAGATTAAAAACCTAATACTCATGAATTATTATATATGAAAACCTTACTAAGCGACTAGAAATCCCAAAAACTTAGTTCAAAAGGACAACTAGTTATGGATAATTCACTTTTAAGCATTTAAGAGTCTAACTATTTTTCCACTTCTATGAAACACCAAGTGCAAACCTACTGTGATCAACTGGATTCGCAATAATGATGTTTTTAATGTCTTTTATATCTTAAAAAATGAAAGTGGATCGAGTACGGTAGGGTACCTTTTTTTTTTTTTTTTTATAGAAGTGGTCACCTATGTAAGTTTGAATTAGGTTGGCTCTAAGATTTTTATTAGGCTGAAATCTCTAGAGAACAAAAAATTGTTCAATGCCAAAACGAACACAACCGAGAATAAGATCTAAATGAGGATAAGGCTATGCTAAATTTATGGATTGGTTTTACATCAACACTGACATGTTCAAGATAAAATATTTAACTGATTAGATAAATAACTCTGATACTCTTTTATTAGGAAAGGTTCGAAGGGAATAACTATTTATCTTGATGTGGCATTATTCCATGTACTTTTGAGAACTCGCGCTTTTATCATTCATGTGAGGATTGTTTAAAAATAAGCCTTAATGGTTTCGAATGATTAAATCATTAATATTTCTAAGCTAACTCTTACTGAATCATAAGGACTTTTGAGCTAAAAATACTTTTGTCCACATCTAGTGTGAGTAGTGTTTTTAGCTGGTTTATATACTATGATATAGACATTGTTAAATACACCACACATGTGCGCCAGCTCGCCTCGGCTTGGGCATGGGCTTGGTGGTTTATTTATGTTTTTGGGCAAATTTTAGTTGGGCCCTTAACTGATAATTAGTTTTCAGTTTATTAGTGAACCAATGTGTCCTTAGATTCCATGACAACTAATAACCGATGTTCGATTTGTTGTTCAAACAATGAACTCTCCAATTTCCAGCAGGTGTGTTGCTCCATTTGCTATAAAAGTGACTTCAAACTTGCCATTTTAAAATCAGCCAATTCATTAGCAATTCACATATTCGATTACAATACATTTTACAAGAAAAATATTTCTCTTTTCTCTATTATTTTCGATTTCTATTAGGCAAACTTTATTAATCATTGCAGACAGACTAAGTGATAATATTATCTACCAACCACTACTGTTTGCATCAAGACAAGGTTGGAAATATTGTTTATTGACTTTTTTAGACCAATGGTTTCAGTGTCCAATGATTGTCCCTCTAATTACTTGATAATATAAGGGTACCCCTATTACAACCAGTTTAGCTTCTAAACCTAAAAAATGTCCAAGTTTTGTTTTAAACACCAATTTTCATTTATAAAAAAATTTAATGATAACTTTGCCCTTTTGTGAAATTGGATGTTTCTTCTTCAAACCTATACAAATTAGATATACTGACTCAAATCGACTCGAGATATCCAAACTAATCATGATGAGGGGGTATGTCTAAATTATATTGCATATGTTTGATGAGGAAATGTCAAATCTTGCGTCAATGATAAAAAATAATAATAATAATAAATAAGAGCAAAAGTTTTATAAAAATTGGGGTCTAAAGTAAAACTTGAGCAAAGTTTGAGTTCTAAAAGCTAAACTGACTAGGGGTATGAGTTAAACCCATAGTATAATGCCAAATATGAACTAGATATAGTGGATTCTAATATTTACGTGATTTTAATGAAATGGCATTGGGAGGACTAATTTGGGGTTTTGCTACTAGTTTAGGATCCATTTAAATTTCATTAGTTAAAATGACCCTATCTAGGGGTGGGCATAAACCGAATTAATTTTGGTTAACCGACCGAATCGGTTGTTAAATACGGTTCGGTAACCAAATAAGAAATGATAAAAGAATATGTAAAACCGAACCGAAACCGGTTCCAAACGGTTCGAAAGCGGTTCACAGTTTTAAACCGTCCGATTAAAAACCGAACCGACCGATTGGTGCATATGTTGCACACGGTTGCACTATATAACACCCCAAAGACAAAAACAAAAACCAACCCAATCTCTCTGTTTCCATTTCTTGCAGAAATTGTAAATAGCGACGAAACCAGCAAGGAAACCAGCTCATGCTCTCTCTCCCATTCTAGCGAGGAAACCAGCGACGAAATAGTGAGAAATTCTCCCACTCTCTCTCCCAGCGAGGAATTCTCCCACTCTCTCTCCCATTCCAAAGAGATCAGCTCATGCTCTCTCCCTCTCCCTTTCCCCTTCCAAAGTGATCAGCTCATGTTTAACCACCGAAACCAAAAAAGATCAGTTCATGGTTACCCATCGAAACCAGAAGAGATCAACAGTGTTGTTGCGACCCAATTTCGTCACCCGCAAGAGGATTCATCGTCACTGGAGAAGCAATAGGTAGATCTAGAGATGAAAAGCTTCAGGGAAATGTCCAAAGAGATCGCTGCTTCACTTGAGGGTTCACTCATCACCGGTCGACTCAACCAAGCTCTTCTTCTAGCTTGCACTCATCACCGATCGACTCCATCGACTCCATAATTTGTGGCTCAAGAGGTGCTTTTGTACTGATTGTGATTTTGTGATAGTTGTTTCCCTTGCTGTTCAATGGGTGATTGTGCTTTTTTTTTTTTTTAAGTCAAGAGGTGCTTTTGTGATTGTGGTTTCCCTTGCTAATAAATGGAAAAGCTTCTTCCATGTACTGATTGCTTTTGTGATTGTTTATTTTTGGTTGAATGATTCTTTGCGTTTGAGAAAGACACAGACAAAGAAAAAGTTCATTGTCAATTTTTATTTGGGCTAAAAATGGGCCTGTCAAAATGGGCTGAAAAAGTTAAAACCAAATTTTCAGCCCAATCGAACCGAATTTCAGGATTTACCATATACAAAATTGGTTTCGGTAAAATTTATTTACATAATTTGCCCACCCCTAACCCTATCCAAACTAAAAAAAATTATTTACATAATTTGTTTGAGCAAAATTTACAGTAAATTTACGAATTAACATTGGAAATAATGTGTTAAATTTGACATTATTCCTAGAGATACGTGTTCAGATCCACACTTTTAAATGGTATTTATGAGTATTTAAGGACCACAAGATGGGGCTTGGCTCACTTCATGATTATAATAGATAAATTCACTTTTATACATTTAACACATATATTGAGCCATACTTGTCGAAACAAGTTGAAATTTTAACACGTTGTTTTAATGTTAATTTATAATTTTCTTCAAAATTCAACTCATATGGAGCTCAAACTAATTAATTTATATTTTTTATTTAGTAAATTTTTTTTAACTAAAATGAAACTCAAGTGGATCCTAATTTGACAGTCAAACCTCAAATTGGGCCCTTTTAGTTCAATCAATTTAATTAATTACTCCATCAATTTAATTAGTTAAGGGACCGGATGTTGCCACCGTCCCCATTTATCACGTGTACACCACATAAGGTTTTTTTTTTTTTTTTTTTTTATCTTCAACACCACATCAAGTCAACCAAGTTAAACTATAATTTTATCGTCTTTTTTTTTTCTTTTTCTTTTTATAACTTAACTCTTATTTCTTTCTCCATGAGTTTTCACTCATCTATTTTTCACGTTCTTTCTTTTACCCTAATTTATTCCATTTTTCTTCTCCCCATGGCTTACCGGCGGTTCTAAGGATTGAACTGGGGTTGGTGAAAGTCTGGGGGTTTATATTGATTTTCACGGAATTTTTTTTGTTGAATTTGCATAGAAAGTGATTTTATGTTTAACAAAGTCAAACCTTATTGATACGGATTCATGAGTTTTCAAGTTTTCTTAGCACTGAGTTGACAACCTATTATGTCCGCATGGACAAGTTTTATTAGATGTACTGATAAGAGTTTAATGTTTAAAAGAGTTTAATGGTTTAAAAAAGTTGGTTAATTTACTTAGATTTTCTTATAAAGGGGCTTCAAAATAGAGGGTTTAGTGGATTGTGAATAGTGACGATTTTATCACTTCACATAGAGAGGTTTCTCCATTGATTTGTCGAGAAGGAGGATTTGCATAAATAGATTCTTCCTATTTATCATTTATGAAAAAAGGTTTTTCTTTTAACTAGGTTGAGTTGACATGTTGTTGGAGATGAAAAATTACTTATGTGGTGTACAAGATAAATAGGGTTGCTGGTAAGGACCAGTCCCTTAGTTATTTTATTTCAAGCATTTTGTTCAACTCTAAAACTTCATTGATTTGATTAAGAGTAGTTTAACCAAATTTTAATAAGCTTTACAAAACAAGTCTTCGTGTGATTGACTCATACTAGCTAGTTTTATACATCAATAAACACTCGAGCCAGTCCTGGGATTTAGAAATCCAAAGCGAAACAAAAATAAAGTGAGCCCTTACATTAGTGTATTTTACATATTTTGGGAACCCTGGTAAAACTAAGCAAAAATCAAATAAATTTATATCTTTGGCAAGGCTCAAACCTTGGTCTAGGTGAAAAACAAAATCCAAAACTTATCAAGTAATCCAAAACCTTGGTCCAGGGTTCATCAACGGAAATTGAACCAAACACATTTCACCATAATTATTCTACTCAAATAAACTTCGAAAGACCTTGAGATTGCAATTGAATAAGTCCAATCTAGTGACGATCTTGTCGATCTCTTTACTAAAGCATTGTCAAAGTCAACTTTTTAGAAATTGGTGTAAGGAATCAAAATGCACCCGCTCAATAACCAAACCAACCAAGTGTATTGTATTGGGGGAATAATGATAACGGGAGCATCCTGAAGTATGCAATATTCAATTTTAACGCCCTGTATTCTTTTATCTTCAATTAGGTTTTATCCCATTAGATTATCCTATTAAAGCTTTAATGAAGCAGAACTATATGCACCGATCATATTTTTTGAAGAATGTTGAACAGTTATTCATAGCTTTGGTTTTTCTCATTGTGTTTTCCTTGGCAATATTTTAATAAGGCAGCAATGGCCATTCAATGGAAAAATGTGACGAATAACATTGAAACTCTCCCTATTATGTTCTTGATCGATTGCATGCTTTCATGGTATTTGCTAAACTAATTGGGTCGTTCTAAATAGGGGCGGACCCAAGATTTTAGTCGAGGGGGGGCGAAATGGAAAATACTTATTAGTTGATAATAGTAGTTATCAATGGTAAAAGTAAATTTTTTTTACCGAAACTAGTAACTAATAAAAAAATTCAACTATAAAAAATACAATGCATATATCAAATTTGATCTAAGTGTAGTCCATTTTAAGCCAAAATAAGGTCACTATTGATAACCTTATCAAAGAGCAAATAAGCATAATAATTAGAATATATAACTAATATCACAAAAGAGTTTGTCTAGGCAACCAGACTTTAAAGCCATTTTTTGGTCAGGCTAGAGCATTTTTACACCTTTACCCATTCTCTTTAAAATACAACCACAAACATTATCAATGGAAGGGATAGAAATGTAAAAAACTTAAAACCTTACCAAAAAGTGGCTATAAAGCCTGATTGTCTAGAATTGAGAATTACAAAATAATTAGAATAAGTTCTAAGTGAAACTAAAAAAAATTTGAAATTTGCGAATCTAATATGATCATAATACAATTTCAAAGAAAAAATAGTTTATATGAGGCTCAAATTTTATACGAGTTGGCTAATGGTAAATATTTTCATTGAATTGTATCGTTATTATTTTAGATATTAATTTTAAATAATTTTTTGTTAGGGGTTTAATATCACTTGTGAAAAACAATTCATTTCTTTAATGTTAATACATTTTTATTAAACTAAACATTTTTTAATGTTTGCAATTATGAATAAAATTGAATTGAAAATAAAATAAAAAATGCACTCGAAGAGTATCGAACTTAGGTCTTTTACTAAAAGTGATAAACTTTCAACCATTACACCAACAAAGACATGTTTGAATATTTTCATAAACAATTAACATATTGTATTCTAGATTATATAATCGATTTTTTAAGACTAAAATATATATACTAAAAATATTTTAAAAGTTGAGGGGGGGCAGTTGCCCCCCCTCGCCCCTTAGTAGGTCCGCCCATGGTTCTAAATACTTGTAGTGGTGTCGGGGAACTTCTAAATCTTCCAACACTTAGAGAGCTTTAACTCTCGTGACAAAGCCAAGAATTTTATTGAAGGGGTTGGAGTGATGAATCATAATTAATTAATCTAATTACTTTAACATAATTTTTTATTTGAACAATACATAAATAACTATACCAAACACTAATTACTAAACAAAACTATCTAATCCATTGGAAAAGCGATTTGATCCATCTAATTGAGTTATTTGCTATTTGCCTCTATAAAAATGAGTAATTTTAGTCAGCCTGGCCAGACAACATTGATTAGTGTCTGACTAGACAAAATTCCAATTCTACCCCTCTCCATACTGGTGGAGGAGAATTCATGGATTTGAAAATAGGGGTAAAATTGGAATTTTGCCTGATTAAGCAATAATCAATGTTGTCTGGAATAGAATTAGTCATGTTTTGATGAATATAGGCTTTTCTAAACGTCGAGAAAAACAGTGAGGGATGGGTGTAACAACCCATCTCCCTCGAGATCAGCATCAGTGCGCATCTCGAGGGAAATGGGTGGTTACCCCCATCGCTCCCTGGTTTCCTCGACGTTTAGAAAAGCTGGATGAATATTATATATACGTCTGGGCACGTCCATTTTAGTACCTTCTCCTAAAGGAATAATAAATAATCAGAATCTGAGCAATTGGTGCAGTTTGTACTTTTTTATTTTTTTTGTCAGGAGACGTGGCACTACTATCATTGAAAATGAAGAACAACGTGCGTACATTTATCCCTTTTGACTTGAAGTACTACAACATTTCGTTATCATCACTGTTTCCTCACTCTCCACAAATTTTTGTCAAACCCCATTTAAGTTGGTTGGCTGCCTACTATATATGTATATATAAGCTCACATAATATTAGCTTCTCAGATAGCGAGTGCATAACAACAAAAAATAGCTTATCAAGTTCAGAGCATGGCTTCTTCTCCCCCTTCATTGAATATCTGCCTCTTCTTTTTACTGAGTTTCGTATGGATGATCGCCATGAAATTGACAATCACAGGCACAGCAGCAATGGTTCATTTCCAGCCAAGTCGATGGTCCCTTGCTCATGCCACCTTCTATGGTGATGAAACTGCATCTGCAACCATGGGTACGTTAACACGATTTACTTACACTTTTCTGCATTTGATGATAGCATAACATTTTGTTATTTCCATTGATGAAAACAACTGATAGGTTTCATTCTGTATACAGGAGGAGCTTGTGGCTATGGAAACTTGTTTAACAATGGTTACGGGATAGATACGGCTGCATTAAGCTCAACACTATTCAATAATGGGTATGCATGCGGTACTTGTTACCAAATCAAGTGTGTTGGATCGCCACAATGCTACAGAGGCTTGCCTTTCACCACAGTGACAGCCACAAACATCTGTCCTCCAAACTGGTCTGAAGACTCCAATGCTGGAGGGTGGTGTAATCCTCCAAGAACACACTTCGATATGTCAAAGCCAGCATTCATGAAAATAGCACACTGGAAGGCAGGAATCGTACCAGTGATGTACAGGAGAGTGCCTTGTGTTAAGAGAGGTGGACTCAGATTTTCATTCCAAGGGAATGGGTACTGGTTGTTGGTGTATGTGATGAATGTGGGAGGAGGCGGTGACATTGCGAACATGTGGGTAAAGGGAGCCAAAACAGGGTGGGTAAGTATGAGCCATAACTGGGGAGCTTCATATCAGGCATTTGCAACATTGGGAGGACAATGTTTATCGTTCAAGATTACTTCTTATACGACGAAGGAGACTATTATAGCATGGGATGTTGCACCTGCCAACTGGAATGTTGGGTTAACATATAAGACTTCAGTCAACTTCCATTGATCAACAAGGCTGCTGGAAGATTATATTTCCTTCTAATGACCTTTACTTTTTTGTTGTTGAGAAAATTGAAGATCACTTTTGTGGTTTAGAGCTTAATACAAATGTAATTGTAAAATCCTCCATTTGTGAAAGTACTGTAGGAGAATAAAGTTTCCTCTAGGGAACGAGTGAATCAAGTATGTAAAGTTGGAAGGGTCATTTTGTAATAAAAATATAAATTTGAGAAACACGTAATCATAATCTAATTTATATCTTTTTCTCAACCCGTAAGTGTAACAGTTGGCAAATTTTTGAACTCCAATAGGACCCTCGCCGATTATAGGATACGACCGACAGAAAATGGATTTCTTTGCTATGTAAGCTCATTTTTCATATTTACAATAAAAATGTCATGTTTGAATGAGTTTCAGGTTAAAAATATTCTTGAATTACATCACAGGAAAAGAAAGAACGAAAAAATGTTCTGAACAACGAGGATAAAGGATACTGTTAACGAAAAGATCTCATCAAAATGAAGATGAACTGGTCAATGCACAAGATGAAGATGGCCAACAAATTAGCACGCATTTGATACAATTCATATTTTCCAAAACCTCACATTTGATTCATGGCGCATATGATCCTGGGTGTCCGGCGAGGAAAAGGCGAACAATCAATCCTCAAATACTTTCATACCAAATTCAATTTACTTCATCACCGAACACCTTTTGCAAATTGTTGTTCATGCCTAGTTTCCACCTCATTTAATCCTTTTCGTTCTTATATTTCCTACAACTGATTTTTCTTTTTTTTCAAACCCGGACACCATTTTTTTTTTTTTTGTTAAACAACATATTCATTAGTAAATAATATTACAATACTAGTGTCTCACATAATTTGCTAGAGTATGAGCTTCAATATTAAGAGCCCGGTCAAAAAAATTACAGTTATCAAAATGATTGAAAAGAAAGCAAACCAATTGTAACACAGTTGGTCGGACATCCACTCTCCTTGTGAGAGACCGCAGGTTCGAGATTCACTAATTAGTATTTTGTAAATTTTGGCCCGATTATTAAAAGAACATTTGCTCCGCTGTTTATAAGCCTTCGAGTATTTAATGCAGCTGCTTAGATGGACTAAACCGGAGCGAAGCGAAAGCGAGTTTTCATGCAAGGTGGAGGCGATGGACCAGAGCGAAAACAAGTCTCTATGTGAAATGGAGGCGACGGGGATATTAAGTGGCAACAATATTGTAGCCTTCGGACCTGATTTGGTTAACTCTATAGGGTCAATCATTTAACCTTCGGACATGGATTAATAAATAAATAAATAAATAAAGGTCAACCCAATTTTTTTTTTCAATATATAAATTTTGGAAAGCGAGCTAAGTTTTTAAGGATCCCACAACCTATCAACAAGGTGCGACCTACATGTCAACAACCATAAGAAAGAAACAATGTCGCAGGTGGATCTCGAACCTAGGACGTGGGGGACAAACCCACACAGCCCTAACCACTAGACCATAACACTATTGGTACATATGATATTACTAATAAGGGGATGCCACACTCAACGCGTTGGCATCCTAGGGTCTTTCAAAATAGAATTCAGAGTCTCTGAATCACCTAGAAGTAATCATGTCTTCCACTGTCTAGCCTGGATCAGAAATAAAGCTGCCTCTAATGCGTAACCTTTAGCCATGGTACTATCCAACACTATTCCTGTAATAGGGCTGGCGACTGTGGCTACCACCTCACATTGAAGATTCACTGCATACATTCCAATCGATCCATGTTTAGAGTTAGATAAAAAGCTAGCATCATAAGCAATAATAATAGCATCTTGTTGGAGAGGGAGGGGGAAAGGTTGAAATATGACCGAGCTAAGGTTGAGGGTATGATGCCTGGCAGAAAGGATTTGGACTGTGATAAGTTCTAAGCGTGAATGAACAGACTCTGTGCATGGACCAAACTGGATATTTACCGGAGTATATGAGACCAGACTAGGGTTGCAAGGGTGGGATTCTGTAATTGCATTTTCGATCACGTGATGGATGGTTGTGGGCTCAGAGAAAAGACTTTGTGGACAAGAGAACCAAGTGCGATGCCAGGTACTCTAACTCAGCTGATAATCAGTAATAAATTTGTTCAAGCACAACTTGTAGTTGTTAAAGACACAGTTATTCCTAGTGTACCAGATAGTGTGCAAAAAGACAGCGAACTGAGAAAACATTTCATCTTTCGCTGCCAAGTGAGCTTTAGAAAATTGCCGCATAAAATTGAAGAAGGGATATTGGGTGCGGTGAAATGTCCGACAAGCCAGTCAATAGGAATCAACGAGATGCGCAAGAGATGATGAATGATCGAACATAAGAAGAAAAGATGAACGCCATCCTCAGAATGATTGTTACAAAAGGGGCACTGATCTGCAATGGGGGTGAACAGTCTAATAAGATTGGCTCTAGTAGGTAGAATATTTTGGGTAATCTTCCAAAGGAGAAAATAGCGCCCTGATCTGCCAAATATCGCTTAGAATCATGTGTTCAAAGGTGATTGGTTGGGAAAGAGAGGTAGAGCCTACTGAAATTACCCTAGAAAAAGTTTTGACCACACTATTGATCATGAAGTTCCCTAGTTTGTCTAGTAACCAAATAAGCGAGTCAAGAGAATCTGATCAGAATGTGAATAATGTCGGTGGCGACCGGACCGGGGAATAAATAGTAAATCAAATCAGAATTCCACTAGGGTCTTTGCTCATTATCAGTAACCCAGATATCAGGAATACAGGTAGGGAGGTAATGAGCAAACGAGTCAAGTATACAATCTGAAAGGAGTAAGTCGGGTTTGACCCACCAGTATAGCTAGGGGTGGGCATTTAGGACCGAAAGCCCGGACTGAACCGACAACCGAATCGATCGGGTCGGTTCGGATAGATTTTTATTAATTAAAAATGTTTCGATTGTAAAAGCCCGAGCCGACCCGAAGTTTCTGGTCCGGGCCTCGATTTCCATTTCTGAAGCCCATCGAGTAATCGGCCTGACCAAGGTTAAACCCATCTAGCTTTTTAAACCCCATATGAAGGCTCCCTTTAAACCCCCATATGAAGGCTCTGTCTTTGTTCTCAATACGAACATTTCATCAGCTTCATTTCATAATCCGCCATTGCTTTTTAAAATTGTCTCTTTAAACCCAAAATATCTTCACTCATTTCATAATCTCTCTGTCTCAAAATATGAAGGTTTAAAGAGATAGCTTCATTTCATAATCTCTCTGTTTTGCCATGGCGGATTTGGGTTTCGCTTCCCTTTCCTCACAGCGAAGGCACGAGATCGACCGCCTCCCTCTCCCCTCCCTTCCCCGCCTTTCCCTAGATCAGATCTGATATCAGCGAACGTGAAGCATCGCCCGCGAAGGCACGAGATCGACCGAACGAGATCGACCGCCTCCCTCTCTCAGCGAAGGCGAAGGCCTACTCCCAACCCTACTCTCAGCGAAGGCGGAGGCCGAGCCGCCTCCCTCTCCCCCCTCCCTTCCCCGCCTTTCCCTAGATCAAATCTGATCGCAGATCAAATCTTGATCCACCTTACAGACGATGAATGAAGTATTTTTTTTATTTTGTTGTATGGTTACAGACGATGAATGAATGAATGAAGTATTACAGATCTTATCTTGTAATTTGTTGTATGTTTTTTTTTTGTAATTTTTTGATATAATTTTTGTACGTATGATGAATGAAGTATTTTTTTTGCTCTTAGGACCGAGACCGGCACGAAACCGACCCATAAATCAGTTAACCGGGACCTCGGTTACCCGGTCAACTCAATCCGATTTCGGGTCTCATAAACACGGGCCCGAATTTCTCGGGCCGATTTTCGATTTTTAGCTTTTGGGTCGGTTACCCGTACTTGCCCAGCCCTAAGTATAGCTAAAGATCAATGGTAGTACCTGAACAGACTTGCCAAAGCAAGTGATGTTTCATCTTGTCAGAGATGAAATGTTACCCCTCCAGGCAAAGGACGCGATGACAGAAGCTATAAAGATCTATGAGATGTTCTATCTGTTGAAGTAAAGGGCTTTCAGTTGCTTGACCCATGCATTAAAAGGACAAGAGAATTGTTGTCACGAGCTTTTAGCCAAAAAAGCTAGGTTTTTGTTCCTAGAGCTAGGAATATTGAGACCACCGGAGATGCGGGGCTGTAAAATGAGATTCCAAGTACACGTGTTTGGATTTATTCTCAACTGCTTCGTTCCACCAAAAGTTACAAGCCAAATTATCAATTTGCTTGGATATGGAGGAAGGGAAAAAGAAAGTTTGCATGGTGTAGACTGGAATGGAGTTAACCACAGCTTTGATCATAATCGTTCTCCCAGCTTGAGAATGAACTTTAGACTTCCAGGCAGAGAGTTCATCATTCACTTTATCCACAAGGAATTTGAAGTCTTTACCTTTAGTCTTGGAAAACAATAGAAGGTAGCCAAGGTCTGTCCTTTGGATTGTAAAATTGTAAAATTGTAAAATTTGGATCCAAGAATTCTATGAATCATCTTAGCATGTCTTTGATGCACATTAGAGACATAGAAAATAGATGATTTTTTACCCCTTGGCCCGAAGCGAGACAGTACATGTTGAGGATGTCTTTGACCGCATGAGCTTCAGCTACGGAAGCACGACAGAAGAGCATGAGAGAAGATCCAACAGATGACTGATCGAGGGGGGGGTGACGCGTGATTTTGATGCCCTTGATGATGTTATCTGATTATGTTCGGCCAAGAAGAAGAGAAAAAGCTTCGACAATCAAAATGAACAGATAACGTGAGTGAGGATTTCCCTGTCTAAGGCCCTTCGTAGGAATGACAGAGGAGAAACGGGTTGCGTTGAGAAGAACCTAGAGAGATGTGGTGAAAATACATTGGGAAATCATCTGAATCCAGCCAAACGAAAAACCAAGTTTTCTAGAAGTTGAAGCAAGAATGATCATTTCACTCTATCATAAGCCTTAGCCATGTCAATCTTTATAGTTATTCATCCTTGTTTTTTCTTACGAAAGTATTTCATCTGAAAAAAGGTTTCATGAGCAAGACAGACATTATCAGCTATAAAGTAGCCTACGAAGAAGGCTCCTTGATTTGGAGAAATGATGTTATCTAACAAGGGTATAAGTCGGTTTGCTAGAATCTTAGAGATCACCTTGTATATACCATTGCAATGCCCAATGGTCTAAATTTGTCAAGCGAGATCGAGTTCCCGACTTTAGGGATTTAAACATTAAATGTCTCATTCAACTTTGGATCCAGATCATGAGTGATAAAAAAGTTTTACACGACCTCTACCACATCAGCTTTAACAATCTCCCAATGTGTTAAAAGAAGAAAGCATGAAACCCATCGGGACCCAGGATTGTGTGGCTCCCGAAGGCAAATATAGTTTTCTTGATTTCTTCTTCAGAGGGGATAACAAGAATATAATCATTTTCTTCGTTGGAAATTATTGGGGAAAAGAGAGAAAGGATATCCGAATTAGAGGTCGGATCACAAAAATGGAAAATATTGGTGAAGTAATCATTAAGGACTTTCCCGACCGAGTCATGATTATTATGCAAAACATTAAACTCACCTTTCCGACAAAGGATCAGATTTCGCTTGCAGCGAAGCAAGGAAGAAATGTGAAAAAAACTTGGTATTCTTATCACCTTCTGTGAGCCAAGAGCAGCCGAATTTGTTTCGCCAAAACAATTCATCTCTGAGCAAAAGTTCTTCAAGTCTACCCTCACCCTAATCTCAATCGCATTATCTCTAGAAGGAGGTTTATTTTGGAGCTGATCCAAGGCAGAGCGAACCTCCAAAATGTTAAGTTGAATATTGTGGAACTCAAGTTTATTCCATCTAATGAGCGTGAGACTAAGATTCATGGATTTTAAATGGAAATTACAAGCAGGAACCTAGTGGTATCTAGGAGACCATGAAGAATTAACAAGTTGTCGACATCTTGGATCTCTAGTCCACATGAAAAAACTTAAAAGGGTTGGGACCTTTAGGATAGAGATTTGGCACTAGTTGAAGAAAGAGAGCTATGTGATCGGATGCAAAGGTGTGAATAGTTTGGGCAGTGGCTGAGGGAAGACATCGCATCCAATTAGTAGAGACTGGGAGGCGATCAAGTTTAGCTTTAATGTTATTTTGATTTTTTTCTTTCATTGTTTCAAGTAAATTTAGACTCATTAAGAGGAAAATCAATCAAGTTAAAGAGTATCAAGAAAGGGGCGAAGGTGAACTAAGGAAGAGGGCGAGGGCTTATTACCACCAATTTTGTCTTTAGGATTGAGAATGAAATTGAGATATCCAATAACTATACCAGAAAGAGTTTGGAAAGAATATAAATTGGACATGTCATCCCATAATTGACCTGAGAGACAGATTCAGTTCACCAAACATAAACAAAGTTGACCATGAATCAGTAGTAAAATAATTATCTAAAATGCAATTGAAATAGTATTTACAGTAAGAGAGAATGGTTTGTTGAATACCTTCCTTCCAAAAGAGAGATTCCCCAGACTAGCCAGTAGCAGCAACTTCAACTTTGTGCTTATACCCCAGTCTTTGACGAATACTTTCCATCCTGGCTATAGGTGCTTTAGTTTCAAAAATAAAAATGACATCTTGATTGGACTTTAGGGAGAGAGACTTTATATTCCGGAATGCACGGGAAGACCCTAAGCCAGTGCATTCCAAGAAATAATCATAACTGTCGGTGGCCCTTTTGCGGCGGCTGCCCTTTCCTCTTCAGTATTTGTTTTAGATAGAACGGTGATCTCCTAAACCTCAATCAAATCCACCACAACCTGTGTCCCATGAACCTCATTAAGATCCACCATAGCCCGTGTCCTCTAGGTAAGAGCCCTAGCATTTGTTGGGATTGAAGATGGATTGTCTGATGTGGTGGTACAAAAAAATTGCTTGTCACCACCGTATCATTCCCATCGTCCTTCTCTTCCTCCCACAACTTGTTGCACTACCTTGAGCTTCTTGAGCCACGTGTAAGAAAACTATTGATTGTAGTTTCCTCTTTCCCAACACAGGCGAAGGTTCTCAACTTTATCTTTATGCTTAAGAGTGAACTAATACTTCGGTTGTTGAAGTTTATTCACAAAGAGTTGCTAAGCAGAGCCTTCAAAAGGTTGTGAGAGAATTTGAGAGGGATGAGGAACCGAGGCCGTGATCAGAGTTGCATGAGTGCTCCCCATATTCTTTCTGCAAGTAGGAGTCAAGGTAGAAATTGTGCTACCATGGACGAGTTCTTGGTCGTTGGGGATAGTGAGTCTAGTCCGGCTATCAGTTACTAGAGTCTGATCACAAAGATGATTCGACGTTCCCACGGAGTTTGGAGGCTCAACTGTATTCTAGGTTCTAGATCTGATAGATTGAGAGCTATTCGAGACCTCATCAAGCATCTCATTCGAGGTCACATTCGAGATCCCTGAGACATTAATGTTAGATTTGTCTACCTTCTTGACCGGGGGCAGTTAGAAGGTGAAGAGGATCTGAGTTGTTCAGGATTGTATGAGCTTGTGGTGCAACTTGATCTTGTTGGGCGACGTCAATATCTGAGATGAGGAAGTTTTAAGCAAAGTCATAAGAGGGATCTCTTGCTGGGGTGAGGTGAGGATGGGTGGTTGTGCTGAGAAAAGTTTATTCAATTCAACGAAATTGTGAGTTTCAGAAACAATGGGAAGGGAAGAAAATGTGGAGTTTGGGTTGAATGCAGCGAAAGGGGGGAGAGAGGGTAGCAGATTGTAACCTTGAGGGTTGGTGAGTTGATGTAGTTGATGGGTGTACGCGGCGATCAACTGGGTATGGGTTAGATCCAGTTCGGATGGGTAGGAATGAAACAGTTTAGTGGGAATTGTGGGTTGGATAGATGGAGTTCTGGGAAAATAGAGAGATGGGTGTGGATCCAGGCTTAGAATCGCGTTGAAAGCTTGAGTAATGGGCTGGGTCCAAATTTTATAAGTTGGATTTTGACACAGGAGTCCTTTAGCTTGGGCTTGGGGTTGGGCATGCAAAATAGGTTGATAATAAAGACCTTGGGCTTGGAAATAGGGAATTGGGTTTGGTTTTGGGCTTGGGCTTGGGCTTGGGAGTATTGGGAGTCGAGAGTTGGAAACCCCAGAGCTGGCTGGAATTGGATGGTAGTAGTGGTATGTAAGAGAATTGAATGCAAAGAAGAAGAATTGAATGCTTCATCTGACAGTTGTCGTGGTTGCAGTTGGAAAGGAGTTTGTTATTGGCCGGCCAATAAAAGAGGACAGATTTGGGATAGAAAGGTCGTGTTGAAGGATGTTGAAGAGGGAGGTGGAAGAACACCCAAATTAGTGTGAGAACCTTAAAAGCCTTTTATGGTTTTCATTGTCTGAGACTAGTAAGGACAAATGGAAGGTTGGGTGTAACTGTTGACCGTATTTCGGTTAGGGGAAGGTTGAACCCCAGTGTCCTTTAGTTCTCACCTTGATTCTGCTACTACCTTAGAAAGGTAAGTGCAATCGCTTAGAACAATTGTCAGAGTTCAATTGCCTATAGAAATGCGTTGCTGAGTTGAACAGAGGACAAGCCGATTTGAATGTGACCCATCATGCCACAACAAAAACAAAAGGCGAAATATCCTCATAGCAAAATTTGAGAAGAAAGGTACGTCCTTGAGGCACTCCAAAAGTTGTTTCCATTTTGCAAGGTATAGGTTCAGAAACATCTAACCACACTTTGAAGCGAATAAATGGAATAGAAAGGTCTTGCAAAAATTGCACGTTCGCCTCCATGAAGTGCCTCCATGAAATGGCCAAGACATGAAGCCAATACTTGAATATCCACAAAAGAGATTTTTCGTTCAGGAAATTCATGGAACCGAATCCAACAGGGTACTTCCGAAAACTTGATGGACATAGCATCATCGCTCCATTTTTTAATAGAGACCAAACGTCTGAACAATGACCATGGCGCAAAGGTGAGTATCCTTTCCATATCCTTCTTATTTGTATATTTGTAAATTGTACCGAGTAGTATTTGTTTCTTGCATCTTGGTCATTTGGTAGTTTCGCAATACGGAAAGGATGGACATTCTCCCATTGTAAGGACATTCGAAATGCAAAGACCTCTTTACTAAGGTGTTAATTCTCAAAATACTTTGCAACAGCTCTAAGCTCAGGATCATCATATAAGCTCGATTTTCTTATCGCAAAAGGAGGGGTTGTAATAGAGATTTTTTTTCCCAATTGGGTTTCAAGATTGCAAATCAGTTGATTCGTGTGGGCCAGGTGTGTATAAGCTGGAATGGGGTTTGGAAGTGGGGGCGTTGTAGGAAGGGCCATCGGCAGGGAAGAGGGCTGTACATTGTGAAAGAGAAGTGGGTTAAAGAAAATTGGGGATGGCTTAGATGGTGGTGAACGGATAGGGCCAAGAAAAGAATTCAATGTTAACGACGGAATTGGATTATTATGTTGTCATGTTGAATCCATTTGGAGAGAATTGAAGCAATAATGTGCTTGAAAAACGTGGATGAAGGGACTTCTTGTTGAAATTGAAGTGATTATGCAATGGAGTTCATACTACCTGCCAAGGTTATGATTATGAGATCTCCAAGTGTAATGGCGAATATCATATATCTATCTTATTGTAAAGGTGTTAGGTTGTGGGAATTCATACTGAAGAGAGCCAATTTGACGAGCTTAGAAAAGTAATTAAGAGTGGAAATGATGACATGAATGAAGTCGCGGGTTGAAATGGTGTTTGAGTGATAAAGATGTAGAAGATGGAGAACGCTTTGCCCAAAACCTGCAAAACAAACATTAAGAGAAACGGTAAATTGTGAGAAAAGTCTGGGATAACTCCTTCAAGGAAGGGAGATGGAAGGAAGATAGGGGTAAAGTTGTAAAAAGTGTAAAGGGGAAGAGTAAATGGAACTCATAAATGGAACTCAAAAGCTCATCCATAACCTAGACACCACATTAATCTCAAGAACCTCATCCATTTGGGTTTTGGAAAATACAACCAGCAGTAGGAGCAGTACCATGAAGTAGATAATGATGTATAGGTGAGACTTGCGCTCTTCACAAGGCAGCTGCAACCTAAACTGGTATGAGATGCTACTTCAGGTTTTGTCTTCTAGACCCTACCAATCACCAGATGTTCGATTCTGAAAGTAATTAAAGACTGGTAAGTGAAACTCTGGAATAGCATCTGTTCTTGAGCTCTTTGTATGGACAGCAATTTGGGGGTCGAATTTTGTGATCGAGTGCTAATTCGGGGTTTTCCCTACTTCTAAAACACTACCATCCAACTATTGGCCTAACTTAGCGACCACCAAGAACAAAGCAGCAGATATCAAGGTCATCCAATCCCAAGGTTGCACCAAACTAATTTGCATTGCAGTGTCTCAAAAATCATTAGTTATAGCAGTATCATCAACATCAGTTGTATAAAAACTTAACAGCCATTTTTGTCTTCCCCAAAGTTCTGCAACCTAATTCTATACCATTACAACACTATTTAGCAATTAACCCAAGATTATAAACTTACCATGAAAATTGCTCTGCCATATAAAAGCCTCCAAGTCGATCCCTACCCACAATCACCTAGCAAATTAGAAAATATAGCATGAAGAGTTCCAATCTATGGCACTGATAATATTGTGATTTCAGATAGTTAAACTGGAAATAGTAGTTTTTGATAGAGAGCATAACATGTAGACAATGAGGAAGGTGGTTATAAAATCCTCCAACATGATCAGCCCATGGCAAACAGACAGACTATTTAAAGCTTTAAGAAACCATCCGATTGAGAAGATTTAACATTGATGACTTGCACGCCAACTCTACCTGGTAGCTAATAGTTGTAAACAAAACCATGCTTTTCTAGGATCTTGCATCAAATTTGGAAAATGAGAAAAATCATGCAGACTGATGTTGATGCAAAAGTTGATTACAAGTAGGACAACATAGCAACAAGTTGACTTACACTAGATACTTTTACCACCACCCTCAACTGAATATCAAACAATTATGACCTCCTGCTGTTCTATAAAATTGCCACATCCAAGTAATCTCCAATCTTCAGATTAACAAGAAAACAAATTAGTAAAGACATGCTTTATAACTTTTTCAGAGATTTTACTATCTACAGTTTAACAGTACCTGAAAGCTTAGTTCAGCCAAAGTTTTGTTATCATCAAATCGTGAATGTTTCCCATTTACAAAAGATTGGGTGGTTCCTACCTGCATGATCCAATTGAGAAGAATATAAGATACCAGATTTTTGTAATCAACCTCAAAGTTGGTATTTTCTGCATACACATGCAAATTCAGTTCAAGCCATTCAAACTCAGTATAAATTCATGTATAACTTTTATTCAGGGACTCGAAGAATAAGCTCCGTATTATCTTTTTTCCTCAAATTTTTTTTAGAGGGTTAGCATAGTGGAAGAGATCATTACATGTCAATAGATAGATGAATAGACAACAAATCTTTTGTAACCAGAACTTTGTGCTGATGCTGATAGTGACATCGTAATTAATCTTATGGAACACTGGAAGGACCATCCAAAGGCCAGAATGATAAATTTTCCAAGTCACCAAACATCATCTCTTTTTATCCAAGTCCAAGAAGAGAGTAAACATCATTCCTTGTGCATTATGGTTAGATACCTCTTTTTTTTTTTAATAGAAATGTGAAAACAACACAAACTTGTTAAATTATTATAAAAATGTAAATTTTAAAGCAAGCACACAAAGGAATCTATATGAAACCAGTTGTTACTTGACATAGAACAAAAGATGGACTTCTTTTTGTCTGTTATTATGTTGCATGTATAAATAAATGAGTGATCACCAAAACAGTGAAATGGAGATTGAGGAAAAAATAGAAAGATCTAAGTTTCCACTTACTGGTTTCACCATATAACGACCACTAGAAGTAGGAAACACAAAAGCAAAGGATAGCTTTGCATCTCTTCTCCTTGCTGCAGGAGCAACTTCTTTGACCTAAAAATACCGTTTAAGTAATAGAATAAAATCGGTTTGACTCTTCAGAGAGAGAAGTGGAGGGTTGTTGAAAATACCAGATCAGTTAATTCGCGGAGAGTAGCATCCTTCCATGTATAGATTTGAACTTCCTCTTTAGGTTCCTTACCTCTGACTGCAAAGTCTTCCTTAGTATGATGACCGCCTATCTGAGGAAGATTAGAAAAATAAATCATAGTATATATCACTACGCATAAACTAACTCCGAAGTACAAAAGTAACATAAAACAATACTACAGTGTATTTATGGTAATTCAGACAATAATATAATTAATATTAGTGTACTTATGGTAATTGTGACACGGTAATGACATGTTAAGTATGGGTGGATTGGGCTTGGAGTTCCTCAAACTCCTATTTCATACCCACCATGACACCCTTTCATTATTCATGTTTCGGGTCCTTCAAACTCCTATTTCATACCACCAGGACACCCTTTCATTATTCATGTTTTGGGTCCCTAGCAAATAAATAAATAAATAAAATTGACATAGACGCAAGAAATTTTTTGCCATGATCTTGTAAATTCCTTTTGAGATCCATATTCCCAAATCATTTGGAATCTTTATGAATCTCTTTCGGTGTCACGGACAATGCAAAGTTCTAGGTCATGACATGTGAGGAATTCTCTAATGGAAACCCAAGGTGGTGCTAGGGGAGCTCTCCTTACGCATTATAATGGTTTGTGATGGATGAGAAAGGTATTCTGGCTTGTAGCCTTTTGCCCAGGGTGCTAGGCGAGCTAGGAGTCCAGGACAGACTCCTCGCGTTGCCTTGCATAGCACCTGGATTACATAGAGAGAGAAGAACGTTACAATTCATGATTATTTTAAAATCCCCTTCATTGCTAAAAGTTTTTAGAACTTCTCTTCTCTAAACAAAGAACCATTGCAAAAGAAAAAAACCTCATGAGAATTTACCTATACACTAGGAGGCTGACACAAGTTAGTTTTTGTTGACCTATGAAAACCCATGCAATTCCAAAAGAAATAAATTTTTTATTGAAACCTACATTGTCAAAGGGTATGCCTAGCCATGATGCATAACCTAGCCGCCTTGTAATACATAGTGATGCAAAGCTAATGCACTCATTCGCCTAGGCCATCACCTCGACTTCCTATTGCCACTAACCCAGAATGCCTCAACTGCCTCGCCTCCTCCAGTGGTTGTTGTTTCATTATGCTCTTTACCTTGCAAGTCAATCTCCCCTTCTCTCCATCTCCCCTTCTTTTCTCTTCTTTTTTTTCTTTTTCCCTTCTCCTTCTCTGAGATTTCTGCTTGCACAATACAGTTTTCCTCCATTTCAGTAAGAAGACGATAAGGGTAAGGATGATGATGGAGGACTGTATAACTTGCGTAGAGATGATGGGGATGTTGAGGTTGGGAATCTAGGGTGGAAAGAAATTAGGATTACTTTTTAAAAAATATTTTAATCATTTTATACGGTAGTATTTCTCAGTTTTTTATGGGCCTCAGCCTTGACGCTAGCCTAGGTTGTCCTAAGGTGCGATGCTAGAATGGAGTGCTTTGCATCACCTAACGCATAACACTACCGAAACTGAAACGTCACAACTAGCAATACATGGCCAAGAAATACATAATCTCCATATACATACAAACAGAAGACATAAGCCCTTGGGAGGTCTTCGATGGCCCTAACATGTGATTACAAATAAATCACTGAAATCAAAAGAAATTCGTGTAGCACCCCCACTCCCAATCACCCTAATATTATCCCCATCACCCATAAAGGTGATGGATTTTACGTGTAGGGTGGAGCTTTAGATAAAAGCGCCTTCCTGACATCAAAGAAGAATCACCACAGTTGTGGATTTTTACCATGATCATTTCCTCCACTCAAGGTGGAAGTTTACTGATGCCAAACAACCATCAAATGGTTTACAAAATTGTAATGCCCTTCTCCATCACCCTCCAAAACAGTCCCCAACTTAACAATGGAATTGTGGCCTTCCCTTGAAAAGAGCTCAACTTCTCAACATGCTTTGGATCTTTACATAATGTAGTAGGAGCAGCAGGAACCCCACTTCTCGCTAGCACCTGAGGCACAAGGCAGACGCCAAACCAAAGTCGAGCAGTTCCAAAATAAACCTTAAAACTCTATCATATCAAAAAATTCCTGTTTAGGAAATGGTAGTAAAACCCTAGGAATAAAGCTATATCTCGTCTCTCCTGACATAATGAACTCAACCCTTATTCAAAAAGAAGATGTCAACTCTGAGAAAGCAACCTCAAGGACAACATGTATTCTCAATCCCAATTAACAAATAAGCGAAATGTAGTGGCCGGAGAATATGGGATAGACATAAAAACCAAAATAGAGCGACCATAAAGAGAATGCTAGAACTGTTAAAGGCACAGATGCAAGTAACATAACTATGTGAGGTGCTTTTTATAAACCTACCCAAAAGGATAACTAATCTGCCCATTTTGCAGTCATTCAATTTTTACTAGATTCCAAGTTCCACAGGTAATTTTCTTCACTACCAGATGATAAATGCCTCGTGAATTGATTCCAAGTTCCAAACATAAGTTCTAAAAAGCATTTTCACTGCACCAGAAATCTTCGGAAATTTGATCTTGTTACTTGGGCCATGTCTAGATACTTTTATATTCCTTGAACTCCTCTTAACACTTTCATGAGACTCGTTCACATCCCACAACCATATGAGACTCTCTAAACTATGAAGATCATGGATCCAAGAATGTCTTCCAATAAATGCACTTTAACCCTCGAAAACCATCATCTACAAATCCTATATACCTAAAAACAATAATAATTGCTCACACACATTGTCAGACACTTGAGTAGAAGCCATTCTAAAAGAAGTTCTTCAGTATCAGATGACAATCGCTTCATGGATTGAAACACTCCAAACTCCAAACATAACTTGTGAAAACATTATGCGCACTTAAATATCTTGCCAAATTTTGATAATGTTACACCATGTGCAAATCTCTTCCTTGATCCTGTTGCGTGCGGCAGCATTACAAATACCAAAATACGAAGTTATTAAACCAAAACAACTAATAGTGGAGCCAACAGATTTACGTGGTTCGGCAACCTACATCTAGAACAAATAACAAATCTTATTGCTTCAAATGCAGAGTACAAACAGATTTTAGACTCCCTCTTACAAATTGGTTTCTCAAAAGAAACTAAAATACAAAACCCTAAACAAATATATAAATGGATACCAATCAAAACCCCGGAGAAAACAAATGAAAACCCGACATTTGGAAATCCGACGAACAAAGGAACAAACTGATTCGGATTTCCCAACTAACAAATTTTCGAACCAATTTCAAATACATACTCGGGTTTTCCACATATTGAATTGGGTCTCTCACATCTCATGAGGCCAAGGATGCACCGACTCTCCGAAAAACCCCCCGAATCACGCGTCAAATACGTGTCGGACACGGATTCGTGCACGACACGCGCTGGACACGTATTGGACACGGGGTCAACGGTCAAAATTCATTGACTGATCTGGACACGATCAAATACGGTCCGGACACGG